>CALSCE010009344.1:5483707-5518657 GCA_943593645.1 Bovichtus variegatus | reverse complement strand
CCTCTCTCTCTCTCTGTCTCTAAAATATTTTTAATTTTTATAAAAAACCTGATATCAAGCTGGTGTGCTCTGGCTCTAGGGATGTCATACCATCTGGAGCAGCCACTCATGGTTTCACCAGATGATGAATCCTAATGACTTTGATCTCCTGACTTTTCCTCTAGCGCCACCATAAAGTTGACATTTAAGGTTTTGAGTGAAAAGCAATAACTTTGGTAATCCTCTGACCTTTCATCGAATACCATCATCAGGTTTATGACCAAACACCTGCAAAAACTAATGACATTCCCGTCAGCCTCAGCTGTACTGTGTGTTTACTGCTAATTAGCAAATCTAAGCCTACTAACATGAGAAACTAAGCTGTCGAACATGGTAAACATCATCATCGTCACATGTTAGCATTGTCGTTGTGAGCATGTCAGCATGCCGATGTTAGCATTCAGCTCTAAGCATTGATGTGCAGAGTACAGTCTCATGGAGCATGACTGTCGACTCTTAGTACTGTTGCTGCTACTGCACATATGTAAAATCTATGTATTTTGTTTGTTGATTGTCCTCACCTGGCTGGCAGGGGTCTGCCCCACCACAGACTCATACGGAGGAGGCAGGTCAGTTGGGTACAGAGTCCCGGGGCTGTTGATGGGCACCCCATAGATGGCACTGAAGGGAGAATGGGGGAAGTCCAAGTGCAGGCCTCTGTGCAGGGGCAGAACAGCAGAGTTTCAATCAAACAATAAACAAAAAATCCAAAGCATATCTCGAATAACTGGAATACAAAGAGTGACGAGTGAGCCAGTCAGACAGTCCAGAGTGTTTAAGAAACTGGCGCAGCAAATCTGAATACAGATTGGCGACATAATATTGTCTAATAAAATCATTAAGAAAGAAAGCATTAAAAATATACCCTTGTCTCCAACACTCCAATCTAGACTATATACTATATGGGTATAGTAATATTCTATGTGCACCACCACTGTTTCCAGTGGTGCCAATTAAGAATGAGCAGCCATGCGTGCAGTCATATCTTTTAATTACAACCCCATTCTGCTCTAAAGTGGCAGAGCATGAAATAAAACCTTCGACTTTCCACCAATCATCCGAGGCATGATGATGTCATGACACATCCCTGGCCCTGGGCAGGGACACCATAAATGCTTCCTCTGCCTTGTTATATTTATGGCATAATTGACAAACAGATGTGGCTTCCTGCCAAATGGCTACAGAAGCAGCACTCTCTCTGGCAAGACTGATAAAATGAAGGTAGTGATGAGGGAGGGGGTCGACCCATCTTTCACAACAGCTGAGAATCGCGGATGTCTCAGGTGCTTAGCAGGGGGAAATGCTCTGAGCTGGTCGTGAATGATAATACCACATGTGATGGTCACAGTCAGATACAGACACATGCCATTGCTGCTTAATATGATGGGTTTGGATGCAAATGTGGTCTTCTGATACAAATGCTGCCCTTGGCATCTGTGTATTCACCATAGATTCTAGGGTAGTCTGCATTCATGGCAGTTACTGCACCAAACCAGAAATAAAATGTAGTAGATCCTAGCATCCTTTCAGCTCCTCCCAAAGTAAACGTCTTGTTTCTTTGCTTTGTGTCCTCTTGGGGGCTTTGAGCCCCCAAAAACGTCCCTCTCGTGCCTGACCTACAAAACCTATGATCATTCTTTCTAATAATTCTGCAATCATTGCTGCTCCTTTATTCAAATTATGACGATATGATAATTGCAGGTGTCTGTGGAGGGGTAGGTAGGAAATTCCAATTAAAAATTAAAACAATATTAAATATATATAGTGCTATTGTGTAAAACTGGAAACGTTGAGCAATGCAAGTCTGACTATCAGTTCCTTCCTCTTGCAGATATAATTGCAGCTCCAGAAAGGTGCACTGTGGTACAGTATCCTGAACTACTCATCACACAGTAACCAGCAGAATTACAGTTCCAGTACATATTGCAGAACATTTTGACATATGACTCTATAGCAATGTAATTGTGTAACTGTAAATGTAGTCCTCACAATCTTTTAAATAAAACTTAAATCCAAGAAACAATGCCCAAAGTACTTCAAGGAGAATACTGTATGTAGTGCCTTTATTACCAATTTTAATTGCTGCCCTCTGGGAGGACCTTTATGTTGCCTTTGTCAACAAATAATTACACATGTATTCCCACTGAAATCAGTAACTGCAAATAACCTGTAGTTTTTGTTTCACTTAATATACCAAATATTATAACTTCATGGATTGCCCTGCACTTGGCATATACATCATCATTGATAGTTGTTTGGCTGTGCACATAGATCTGATGACACAAATGTGTTATAGGTCATTATTTGGACATGGAACTTACAGCGGAATTGCACTGTTTTATATTGTACTGTAATAAGCAGCAACAACCACAGTTGTCCATTAAGTAATGGAAATGAGTGTTAAGTGTCACTGGAAATCTAACAGAAATGTACGGGATTGGCCAAAGTATTATGGGCTACAAAACGTTTCTGTTTTGATTCACAAGAAGGCTAGTGTGTGTAATTGTGTCTTGTAAAATTTGGATTCTATTTATTAGCAAATCACAATTTTTATTGTGTACTCCCTGAAAAAGAAAAAATCACAAATCCCAGAAGACACATTGTCACCAGAGCTCTGGGAGCACTGAGCACTTTCTGTGAGCGCTGAGAGAAGATGTGATGCTGATTGTAGTTTCCTGCCTCTCACCTCTGTCCGTCCATGGAGGGGGTGCAGGTGTACTCTGGGGGGTAGTATGGTGGTGGGGGAATGGGAGGAATAAACTCATCAAAGTCCAGTGTTTGGTGGAGGATGGTTCCATGGGGGGTCATACAGTCGGCATTTAGAGCTCGCGCTCTGTGCGGCATAAACTGAAACACAGCATAAAAACAATCATTATCAGGCTTTTATTACACATTGTACTGCGTTCTTAGTTGTTTATTTATTATTCCAGGTCACAAGTCATCCAGGGAGGCATGACTGAGCAAATGTGACTTTTGTGCATCTGTGCTTGTTGGTAACTGAACAAGCTTCACCGCAGCACCTGTGAGTCATGTGCCTTGCTCAGGTACACCTCAACGGCAGCTCCGAAAGGGCTGCTCATTTATTTTCCTCACTCAGACGTTTCTAAGTGGGACAACTTTCCAGTCACAGCCAGCCTGCTTTTCTAATCTCCAGGCTGCCACTGCTGCTATTGACTTGGCTAAATTTACTGAGCTAAATAAAAGATTATCACCTCTTGTGGTGAAGGGGAAAACGAGGCCGCTCTTGGAAACTGTGCGAGACCGTTGGAGGTAAGACACAACACTTTTGTCTTTTATCTTTTACTCATCCTACTGTTTGATTTGTCTTTTTCTATTTTAGCCTTTTTTTCTATTTTATTGTACTCTTTTTAATGTCCTATTTATGTGTGTCTTTTTAACTTGCCTCATGTTTCTTTTATATATTTTCCTAATGTCTCTCCGTCTTATATAAAGCACTTTGAATTGCCTTGATGTTGAAAGGTGCTAAACAAATACACTTGCCTTTTCTCTCCCTGGATCAATAGTTAGGTGCCACCATGTTCAGCCACTTGCATAATAGAAGCTTTTTTTTCTGGTGTGCATGTCTGCTTTGGTGTTTTCCTCTATCAAATACTGTATTTTATTTTTACTTTCATACATGTAGTGTCTGCAAGACATGTAGTTACAAATGAGTATAGAATCAAACAAACAAAAAAAAAATTGATCATTGATCAATGATTCATTCAATCATTGATCATTTTCATTAATTAATTATTAAATCATTTACACCAAAATGCATTACAGATCTTCACAGGTCTAGACTAGAAGCTCTGAGAACGATGTGTCGACTGCTTTCATCATCTGAAATTGTGCCACTGAAGCAGAGACCCACTGGAGAACGATGTTTCAGTCCCATTTTTAATTGCTGGGTACTTTAAACAGCTTCGGACAAATGTATTTTTACCGTCCATCTATCTCTTCCTAAATAGTCACAGATATAAAAGTAACAATCTAATCTCTCGGGTCCTGTGCCAGGGATCTAAAAAGTATTCTGTAGTTATCACTGTTTAAACCTGCATTATCTGGGTTTTTTTTTGCCAAATAGTGGCAGTAGAAACAACATGTAAACACAACACCGACATACAACCACATTATAAAGTTGATATGTCAGCAAACAGTTGCCTATTAACACATCCTGCAGGCACGGAGCAGCATTATCATTCATTTAGAATCATGCTTCTGAACAGCTCATGAATGTAAGTCCAATATTTATTATCTCCTTTTAGCTCTGTCTTGGAATCGACAAAGACATGAGGGAAATATCTCTCTAGACTCTTTTGCTGCTGAATGCTCCACTATTTTCACCAGCACCAAACTTTGTCCGTCTGTTGTTTGGTGCTGGGCAGGCATTCTTACAATATATTTGTCAGATATTTTTCAATGACAACAGCAGCCTTCTGCATCTGAGATTGCACTGATGGGCGGCTGTGGGCCGGGAAAACCAAAACAATGGCCCAATTTGAAAGATGCAAAACAAGCTCCGTGGAGCTGAGGAGAACTGCAGAGTCAGGTGATAATTCTCTGCAGGTTCACAACCACGAGCGAACCCTTCCACACACATGTAGTCATTTAGCCTATTGTCAATATAAGAGCTTTGAAGAAGTACAAAACATACCTGAATAAATCTATAGCAGGATTAGAAATAGTTGCTGAAGATGTTTTCAATCGTGGCGATTAGATATAATAATTTTTTAATCAGTTTCCAGTTGATCATCACATATTTCACAAAAGTCAAGATGTATAAATGTGCAGCCGTCTTTTGGCCAAGTCCGATTTTACATATGAATATTAGTTGGCTTATGACTTCATACTCTGAGTTAAACTTAATTTATTTCACTAGCTACTATAAAGCTGAGATTACTGCTGATTTCCTGCCACATTAACCTGTTGTCAAACCAAGCTTCACTTCCAGCCCAGAGCACCACATTTAATATCCGGACTCGTTTCAGCATGCACTTAATTTACAGCATAGTTCATAAAATGTGTAAAAGGCTCTTGCATCAAATGCTACAGCAAAGCTATTTCATATGTGGTTTTGAGTTGGCAGTGTTGCTCTACCTTTCCAGTTGCTAATGGGTTTAGAGGCAATACACACCTATTGTTGGTGAGAAACAAAAAGGGAGCTTTGGCCATGGTAATTTCCCTCATGACTGAAAGCATTTAGCTGTTGGTAATAGTTTCATTGTTCCACATAAAATGACAAAAGAGGGTCACGCTGAGGACGGTGTACCGTTGAGGAAAAAACCCAATGAGATGTTAAGCTGAAGCTGTTTTCTTCAAACCCAACATATGTTTGAGAGGCGGACACTGAAAGAAGTCCTGTGGCGACTGACCTCCCTGCGTGTGTTTACATTCACTTGTATTCACCAAGCAGGAGGATTTAACCACGAACTCAAACATTATTCTCTCTTAAAACGGAGAGAATTAGGCACATCATTCCCCAGCTGCATGTGTTTGATGATAGTGGTCTTCAGAATAAAACTTTTCTTTTTACAGCAGGGTGGTCACTGAGAAGAAAATAAAGTCAGCTATTGTTGTTGTCGTCTGCGCTTCCGTCACACTCACCATCTGCAGCACATCAGTCGAGACCATCTGCATACAGCACATGGCAGTAGCGAGAGCACACACAATGGTGGAGATGACGTTAAGGGCGCACACGCTGAACAGCAGCTCCTAAAGGAGAGGAGGGGAGAGGAGGAGACTGTTAGAGGAACAAAAGGAGAGGAGGAGTGTGACAAATAAGACAAATAACAAGGGTGCAGGAGAGAAGGTGAGGAGAGGAAAAGAGGACAATTAATGTTATGAACAATTAAAGACGTGTAATATGAGAATTAAAAAAGAGGTGAATGTGGAACAAAAGAAGAAGACTGAAGGTGACACAAACAGCGTTGGCGTCACCAGCAGGGTAACCACGTTTAGGAAAGCACGGCAGGGTGGCACTGCAGTGAGAGAACACTTCTACAAACATCTGGTTGAGTGAGACAAAGCCACAGAACCAAGAAGAGCGATCTGCATTGTTCACGTTTCTAGAATAACATTTAAAAAGGTGAAAGATGGATGAAAAAAAAAAAATAACGTGTCTGTGTACATGGAGGCCCCGCAAAGAAATCCAATAACAACCTCATAAACATCCAAGGTTAAGCACGAGTATACACATTCACTGGCGATGCAGTGAACAGCACGGGGACAAACCAGTATTGAATCTGTCAGCAAAAATAAATGTGCATGCTGGTGAAATACTAGCCTAGCACACTGAATCAGAGAAAAGACTTAAGACTGCAGTCCCATTACCCTGCTGTTGGTGCTATTCTTCTAAAAGGCAGAAAATGATCTTAAAATTTTTAAACCATATCGAGCTTTGTACATCCTGACAAATGAGCCTATAATCACTTTACTGTATGGATTAATTTCCTGAAGAAGAACGTAATAATACCACCTGCATGGTAATTGGCTCTGGGAATAGCAACTATCCAGCACATGGAGCACGTCGAGAGGAGAGAGGATGATGGCAGCTTGTACTGGATCTGCAGTCCCCTCAGATACAATCGCAACCTGCACGGGATGCTTCTTTATAACCCAGGGTTCTTATGTCACAATAAACTCACTTACACAATCCCTATGATACTACTATTAGCAGGTGGAGTATGTGTATTAAGCAGTCTGTAGTAAGGCTGTCAACATATGAGAGGGGGTAGCAGGAGAGAAGGCAGAAAAGGCGACGAATGTGCGGCACAGACTTTGACTTTGGGTGGTTTCATTTAAATAGCTCAAAGCAAGAGGAAGTGAATGAAATTCTCCGGCTCATACATCTGCAACCACAAGCTTACTGTGCACAAAAACACAATGATATCAGCATGCGCAGGTACATCCAACCCGACAAATAAAAACAGTCAATATTGAACACAGCTGCCCCAAAATGAATATAACATTTTGAACTATTCCTGAAAGACGAGGACAGGAGGGACTTTTGGCACAGGAATGAAAACCTCACTACGCATTTTCGAAACCTTTGCTCATGAGTGAAGCTCCCCAGTTACCACACAAAGTGTTTTCCAGGCTGTTGCACAGATTATTCATCAGATTCAGGAGGCTCATAATTACCAGTGACATTGCAAAACCCCCATGTATTAGGCTGCTGATAATCTGCAGAGAGGACAGCTCTCTCCACCTTTGTCTGGGTGCAGGTACCATGACTTTTTAAAAGAGGTTCAGGCGAGGTGTTTATAGCAGGCGCTGACTTTTTGCCAACCAGGTCCCATTAATCCCTTTCATTCCCTTTTGAAGTTTGTGATATAAAATGGATCAGCTGCCAGCCGTGCAACTGCTTTTCAAACATGTTTGATATCCAGTAACTAGTTGCCAAAGATCAACTCAGTGTGAGCTGGAAGTTAAAGCAGAAATGATGCCAGTTGGATCCAGTGAAGTTGAAGTTGTGCAGTGCCAACTATAAAACACAACTGATGCATGTTTGCTTTGGAAGCTAACAGTTTTGGAGCATGTTTTGTGTTGGAGGAAAGTCTGGAGGGCTGAGCACAAGTCTGTCTGACATTTAAAACATGGAAAATCACAAGCAGTCAGATTGTAACTGCTTTTAGCTTATTGAGAATTACAGTACGACATGGTTAAAAAGTTGATGTTTTGCAGAGCACTTTTCGATTGCTATGTATAACAGAGCTAAATTATGTAAAACATTCAAGTAGTGTAACGTTAAAGCTTAATATAACTGTTTTTGCACATTTTACCCCAATTACTCCAATTTACTTCTAACCTTTTCCCAAAGTACGTCATGGTGTTTGACATGTTTTAATGTGTCTCAGATTGACATGAGGTGTGAAGACTGACATGTGTTAAAGTGAAAATTCAACCTTTTTTCTTTTTTTTTTTTACATTTTTCGTATTGCCTTAAGGCAAACTATCTGAAAACATATTGGAGCAGAGTTATGACAGTTCTTTAATTTTGATGATGAGCTGTTGGTTTGAATTAACTTTAGTACATTTTGAAAATGAACTTGTAGAAACTTGAAACCTGCTTGACCAAATTAATCCATCACAGTAAACATAACGTGTGGTACTATAGTGCAGTGCATGTGCATAAACAGACAATCATAACATGACTTTGATCACAACAAAAGAGACTTCATGTTCAATAAAATGAATACGCTGTAATGAATGGAGTTACGGAATTAAATTACATGAATTGTAATCCAATACAGTTATTAAGAAAAAACATATAATTAGATTACAGTTACTAATTAAAATGTTGGTGTTTACAATGGAGTTACATTCAATTATATTATTGTCGGTAAAACGCTTGTATGTAGAATATAACATTTATTTGGTTGCTCTGTTCCAATCTTAATTCAAGTTATATTGAAGGACCTTTTAAAAACGCTTGACAGTGTTGTCGTGAGGTTTAAACTTCCTGGTTCAAGTTTGTGTTGCATTGCCCAGTTTAAAACATATTTTAGAATCAAAAAGTAATCAAATTTAATAAGTTGCATTACTTTGATGACTTAGTACATTTCTAAAGAAACCTTCCCGACACTAAATCCCACAGAACAAGTCTCAGGCCTCTGCAAGTCGATTGTCATACCACAGTGAAGTGAATGGAAAACTACTAAACATGAAAAAAAGCTGGTCATTCCATCTCACAAGATTTGTATTCAAGACTACTATAACTACCTCCTCGCATGAGTGGCACCGGTGAAGTGACACCTGCTGCCTAAAGTCTGACCACAACCTTAGTGACAGATTGTATAGCAATCTGTGCCTTACAGGCGGATTACTTGGGTTTTCACATCACTGATACTCAACACAAACACAAACTACACACATACCGTAACTCCACAAGCTGCTCCCTCTGAAGTATGACAAGCTCACAGTAGCAAAGGGCAGCACCCTGCGTTTCTCCAGCCAACATAGAGTTTCTGTGGATAGTCTTCACTGAACTCGGCTGTCTTTGGCATTCCCAAGCATCTCCTTACAGCATCTGGCAGAAAAACCCAACACTTCCATCAGGAAGCCCCTGCAGCAGTTTCAGGGAAATCAGTCCAGACTGTGGCAAAGCCCTTCAAATATTTTCTAACCCCTAATGACAGGAAGCAGCACATGTAGCTCTGCGACGCCACTTCTCATAAAGTACTAAATGCACAGACTCCGTAGTGAAGGAAAAGCGTTTCTAATACCTAGAGTCTTGACCCTCCACACAAGTTCATCTCAGACCTACATAGCTTAAATGGTCCAATTATAGAACATGCATAAATGATCCTTTTTCTTCTTTTGTCACAGCCTGGAGCGGGAGAGATTCTTCTCTGCAGTCCATTCACTGTCTGTCCTGCTAGATTAACAGGTGGAGAACAACAGCCAGTGACTTCCTAATCAAAACAAATCTAGATGTTTCCTCTGGATTTCTGCCTGAAAGTCGTTATTGAAGGCCAATACTCCAGGTTCAGAGTTGAAACCCATCCCTTTTGACTCGGTTGTCAGTCTCACTGAGCCCTGACACCATCCAACTAGTGTAACAAAGATAGATTGATGATCCTCACATCACCTAACACCTTATGTTAAAGGCTTTGAAAACGTTGCATCACTACAGCTGGCTGCTAACACGCATGCCTGTTCTTCACCTGCATCAGAGATAATACTAACTCTAACCTTAAACACCAGGGACAACGATGTGAATGAATCCAGGATTTTATCATTCAAAAAAGGTCAGTAGTCTGTTTTTGAACCTTGTGGAGAGACTTACAAAAGATCACTGTGACTCTGATGTCTCATCATTTGCTCGGAATACAAATTGAGAACATGTCTGAGAATATGGCCTTGATTTTTCTGTGCACGGATGTCGTAGGTCTGTGGTCTGACTTGTGGAAAATGCAGAGGCAGAGGAGAAAAATAAGCAGAAAAGGCAAAGAATCACCAGTAAGATAGTAGTAAGAAAAGTAGAGCAAACGGTGCCAAACACATCACAAAAACTACAGGCGACAGTCGACTAATAGCAAGTCACTCGGTAAGTGAGGGTTTATTACAGTAAATGTAGTTTTCCCAAGTTGAACTGCAAGCATCTAGTAAGACAGGAAATATTTATGACAGCTTCATCTGAGCTAATTTTTGTCATGGTAATGCCTTTTCCTTGCAGATAGGAGTCGGTGCGTTTCTGTGATTTCCCTTGTGACCGCAATGCACATAATGACATAATAAATCCTGCCAGGCAAAGAAATGTAATAACACCTCCAAATAAATTGTTTAACATGCCTGCTCACCAAATATTTAACCTCTCAGATACCTTGCCTTAAGCCAAACAGGTTAGTGAGTTACACGTCAAGGTTACACATCTGCCTCCTTACAGGAAGTCACAAATTATCTCAACACTCCCTCCCACTGAGGATTTACTGCTCCACGCAGCGTAATGAAAAGAAAAACGGGATGGAATGAAAGGTGTCTGCAAAGAGTGAATGGCACATATTTAGCAGCAGAGTGGATAGTGCTGAGTGCAAAAACATAACTTTTAATACAGAAAAGAGCCACTGCTGAGCAATGAGAGCATAAGAAACTTAAGGTTTAATAGTCTAGCTGCTGTGATAATTCAGTAGTCCTGATATGCTAGGTAATTTAGTGATGGAGGAACTTACTATATGGCAGCTGCATTATTAGCTCATTAGGATCAGCGACAGCCTGACAGCCATCTGAAATGACCGAAATGACTCTGGAGACTCGGGCATGACGGTTTCCTCTAAGACATAATTCAACACATCTGACTACTTTGGCACTTAATAAAGGTTTACGGCACCAATTCCCATATCTGTTTTAATGAGCCATGATCAAAATGACAAATGTGCTTGATCTTTCCTCTTTTCATAAGCATGCTTCATCCTACCAAGTCTTTTATTTGGTTATCAATGTTTTATAATCAATCAGGGTCATAAAATGAATGGATATGATTGTCGTTATCCAATAAAGGCACAGTAGCACATACTGTATATCATTGCTGCAGACACTCTGAGTCAAGATAATCTACCGAGATCATGCACTGGCAAACTACGGCCAGGCCAGGCTGCATACACACTGCATACTAAGAGGTCTGCCTCTTGGGGAAAGACAAATTCTGTCGCCATTCTCCTCTTCTCTACCAATTAATATGAGACTGAATGCTATCAGTGTTTTGTATTTTACGTCATCCGGCTGTTCTCACTTAGGATATGTTACACTGTGAGAGAGGAAAACTTGGACCTGATGATTTTTGCAGTGTAAAGACAATTATACAATTAGAACCACTTCTGACTGTTAATGGCACATGTGTGTGTATTGAATATTTTTCATTACACGCACATTTACTACATACCTGTTTACATTCAGTAAAATTATCTACACAAATATATATTATTATATCATTTATATATGTTATATCTTATCTGCACTATTTTTTGCCATAGATTTTTCTTTTGTTATTTTACTTGCAGGCCTTTTCTTGCTAAGATTGCCAAGCAAGAGTCAAATGGACTTTTTTTCTAGTCTTTGCAACCATTCAAAGCTCTTTTATGACACATGTCAGCATTCACCCACTTACACTCATACGTTCATAGAGAGGCAGAGGCTACCAGACAAGATGCCGCATGCTCTTCAGGAGTGAACATTCACACATGGCTATGACATCGGGAGCAATTTGGAATTCAGTATCTTGCCCGAGAACACTTTGACATGTTGACAGCAGGGGATCAAACCACCGACCCTCCAAATGCTGGACGACTACTCTACCTCCTGGACCACAGCCGGCCACATTGATGCTGTTGTTGCAAGTTATTTATGACAATAAATAACTTGTAACTAAACACAGAGTATAGCTAAGGCCAAAGGGAATGTCATTTTTTCCAGGTTTGAAAAAAAACTTCATAATTAGAACCCATTTTCATGGCAATCCATCAAACATTTGTTCAGATATTACAGTCTGGTCCAAAGACCGACTGACGTACATTGCCACCCTTAGCGCCGTGGTGGAGCTCGGCTAAAAATAGAGAAAATCAAGTAGCTTGAAGTTAGGCCCAAATCCATTTGTTTCCACACATCTACACTTTCATCTCTGGATTTCTATAAACAAATAACTAAATAAAGAGATACATGAAATTCAATTTTTGAAAATCAGATTTACAAAATGTGGTTTGCTGTTTGAATAAAGCGGATCTCATGGAGTTGTCAGTGTCTGTGGCCACACAGATGGATTTCACTCAGCGCTGACATCACAGAGTGGTTAAAGACAGAATCATCATCTACCATTCTTAATGGGTGTATTGCTTGAATATGAAAAGTAAGAGAATATATTTTCACTGTTTTCTTTGAACTAGGAAACCAGTCACCAGTCAGCACGTAAACACTGTGTCGTAACCATAGCTACCAGCACAGTTCACACTTCTAAATACTGGATTTTACAAAGAAATCCAATTTACCTGCAGTCTGAACACAGTATAACTTTATAACTTTACATATGAAAACATCATCAGCACAATACAAACACTTGCTGGCCCCCACCCACCTTCAGACGGAGGCGTATGGTGTTGCAGTCCCTCAGTGGATTCAGTTTCAGCGTCTCTCCCAGGTTGTTGCAACTCGAACTCTGTTGCTGCAGCTCGCAGCATACACACACTCCATCGCTGTCAAACTTGAGCTGGGGGGGAGGAGGAGAGAACACACATCCACACTCATGCATGCACGCCACATACACAAAAACACACACACAGACACACACAAACGCACACACAGACACAGATGCACAGATCAGACCTGAGCTTGGTCCTCTGGTGTATTGTTGTTAAATTTAATTTGCTGGAGGATATACTTGACATGGACTACATTTTTAAGAGACACTGTGAAACAGTCTAAACAGATAGGCTAAACACATACAAATGTAATAATGCATTTGAATTCAGCTGCACAGATGTTCAGAAGTGTACAACAAAAGAAGAGAGGCAGTGAGAGACGTATGTGTAGCTACCCAGGGAGGGATGGAGGTAGAGCATACCTCTGCAATGTGTCCCAGATTGAGAGAAAGCAGGACATGAACCCAACAAGTATGGGTTAATTACATTGGGGAGAGGAGATGAGGAACGTTAGCATTTCAATCCCGACTGGGGGAGGGTCTCTGGGGAGCCACATGAAGCAGGGAAGTTGTTCTACTCGGCTGGTCCCACTTTCGTAAGGAGAAAAGCTGCTTCTAATGTGTAAGTGGCCGGTTTAGTGGGTTGGGTGCTGGATAAATCACAAGAGGCTTCTTCAGTCATGAAAAAGATAGGAGACCCTGGCGCTATAAATTCAGCTTTAAAAATCAGCTTAGCATCTCATTATGAAAATGTGAAGACTGAATGTTCTGTGTCCAACTACTTCTGATCACCAGCAGCAAGGAGGAAAAGCTTAATACACTTATAAGTGTGCTTTCCTGTTTTCCATATGTTCACACCGCCGCTGAAAATGGTACGGTGTAGAGCAGGGGTCCCCAACCACCGGGCCGCGGACCAATACCGGGCCGCACAGAAAAAATTCAACTTTTTTTTTTGTGCTATTTAAAAAATTTAAAAAAGAATTGTAATATTTATTGTAAACATTTTTATGTATTATATTATATATATATATATTACAATGTAATAATAATATAAATAAAGTGCATAATATAAAATGGAATAATTACATTTACATGATATATGTAATAATTAAATGATATGTTTTGCACTTTAGTGTGTGTTTTGTTATGCCTGCTGGTCCGTAGAAAAATTGTCTTGCATGAAACCGGTCCGTGGTGCAAAAAGGTCGGTGACCACTGGTGTAGAGAGCATGTAGCTGCTGGTAACTGCTTGTGAAATTAGTATTTTTTAATCTATATTAAAGGGACAGTTCTACCCAAGACAAAGAAAACATACATGTTTCCTCTTATCTGTGGTGCTATTTATCAATTTACTTTGTTTTGCTGTGAGTTGCCCAGTGTTGGAGATACCGGCCGTAGAGATGTCCGCCTTCTCTCGAATACAATCTAACTAGATGGCACTCGGCTTGTGGAGCTCAAAGCGCCAAAGAAATACATAAAAAATAACTCAACAGCAATGTCTATTTCCAGAAATCATGACCCAGTTACCCAAGATAACTGAAGGAACTATTTTCTTCATACCGTAACACCGCCCAGAAGGAAGTGTGCATCGACACATGGAGGAGAGGCTTGTGGCAGCACGAGATGTAAACTTTAGTTGCATCCTCCTCGGCTGAGCTGTAACGCCAGCTAGCTCATGTGAGCTCAGAAGAGCCGCTCGTCCAAGACGTGTGCATCCTTCTGCACACTGATACGATTCAGTGGGAGAAGTTCGGTAGAAAGAAAATAGGTTCTACGTTGAAACTGCTCACAACAAGTTCTGTGGTTTATCTTGAGTAACCAGGTCATGGTTTCTAGGAGGAGAAATCGCCGTTGAGTTTTTCAAAAGTAATTTTTTTGGAGCTTTGAGCACCACAAACCGAGTGCCATCCAGTGCCATTCTATCAGAGAGAAGGCAGACATCTCTACGGCCAATATCTCTAAAACTTCACGAGACACACCAAAACAATCTAGATTGATAAAGAGCAGTACGGGTAAGAGAAAAGGGGCTTTGATATCGTGTCAACTGTCCCTTTTAGATCCAGTTAAAAGGGGGATTTTACACAGGCCAGTTCTGATGAGTTTGTGAAAACAGCTGTATAATATATTTTGTGACTCTGGAGGAGCTCTCGCACATCTGAGAAAACAACCCTTGTGATGTCATCAGACGTTGTTTTGATTTGGCTCGGAGACTAAAAACCTGTAACAGAAAGCTTGTGTTTCAAATTGGGGTCATGGAGTTTGAAATGCAGGGGCCTTTACATGTTATTTTTAATCTTGTGAAACTGAAGCATATTGTTTTTTTCTACTCCACTCAACTACTATAACTAAGGCTCAGGTTGTGCTTGAAAAGAAAGGCAAAGTGTTTCTAGTTGTTCTAAAAGGCGACACTCGAAGGTTTTGGGTGAAAAGCTGGCCGTCACAGAGAGGAGGGAGACACAATATCGTTTAAATGTGGGAATGACAGCATACACTTTCAGACACTTTCCTCAGAGGCATTCATAGGGTTTCGGTCGGTTGAACAAATGGAAGTGACAGAAATAGTAGTGTAAAGAATGACTGAAGAGTTTGATAAAGAAGTTCAAACGCTGCTTACTTTCTCACCTCTCCCCTGCGTGAATTTGGCGTGAATGTCAGCTTTCCGAGAACAAGCATTTCTGGAGTATTCTTTCCCTTTAATGTATCTGTATTCGTTAAAGTCAGAACATCCCCGTCTCTGCTGCTTTGATTTTTGACCACTTTTTTATTTTTTTCTGTCTCTTTTGAGTCTCCCATCTTTATGGCAGTGAAATACCAAATCGCTGCAGTACTCTTTCAAAGTTGTTTATCTGTATTTTGGCTATTTTCAATTCTGGCAAAGATGGATGTGATGATCAACAGCCATTAGTCACGACCAGACTAATAGTTCAGTTCACTTTGGATGTTTACTCAGTTCTGCAGCCTGCTCAGAGCCGAAGTGTCGCCTGCCAGGCTGCCATGTGCCGACATTCACGAATTTAAATGTGATGTCACATGCAGACAACAATGAACACATGTCCATTACTTTGATGTCGTGTTAATGATATGATGGTTGAGAGCATTCGAAACACCATCATTTGGCACATCAGTGGTATTTTACATGTTTTAGAAAGAAAAAGAAATGAAGTCATTTGAAATCGTTTTTCTTTTTTTTGTTGTTGTAGATAGTTTTAGCTGTATTTCCACAGGTTTTCAGCATACAGCAAATGTATTTATATATGAAAGGATATAAAGGAGAGTGCCAGTGTTTCAGGAATAGGGGAATCATGTTGATTTGGCGCTGTGAGCCTTAGTAATGTCAAAGAAAATATTCTTCTTAATTGTTTTAACCATCATTTCATTACACTTAGTCAAATTGGAGATAGAATAAGTTAACCTGATTCCATCTATGATTGTGTGCATTATTACTCTGACATTTGATTTAAGAAAGTATATGTTTGTACATAAATACGTTTTCCAAGTGCATCATTTCTTCCACTGTCAGAGAGCTATAGGAAACATTTTCAGCCTCAAAAACTAACGGTCAGATTAAATGACTTGTTGGACATATTTTTTGTCCACAGTTTGTGGCAAGTGTGCTGGAGAGTGCACAGCTTAAGGTCCAGTTGGTCTCACCAGCTGACAGTCCTCCAGAGAGTTGACCAGCTGAGCGTTCTGGCAGGAGAGGATGGAGCCCGCCAAGTTGAGCATCACACACACAGCTGACAGCAGCATGAAGAATGTGATCTGTGACAGAGAGAGAAATGGAGAAAAATAGAACATTATGTCAAAATGTTGTTGCTTACCAATACTGATTCGACACTTTCTGATATTGTGTTCAAAGGCAGCTGTAATTCCAGAGGCGCAGTGTGATTAGCCAGTCTCAGTGATTTCAACAGATCATCAAATAGGAAATTAGCACTGAAGTCAAGAGAAATCAAGAACCTGTTTCTCCTCAGACGTCCAGAGAATGATCACGGAAAAGCTTTTCACCCAATGACTTACAAACAACGTATTGTCAGATGGAAATTCGACCCACACGGAGTAATTTCTTTCTTCCTCGACATCTGAACAGTCGTGTTGCAGCTAATATCTCTCAGTCAGTACAAAACACACAAACACATGCACACAAACTAACACCAGTTTCAACAGAGCTAATATTTCTCTATGCTCCAAGCTGGCAGTTTAGGTTTAATGTACTTTCACACCAAATGTCCCCTTGGCCCCCTTTTCCTCAGGTAAAGGCTTCTTTTTATTCACTGGCTGTAACCCTGTGGATAGCAATCCCTTTAGCAGAAATATAGCTGCCATTCCTGGTGCTTTAAGTTACAGGTCGAGCGTAACGGAAAGAGTTTTCAAATTGACAGCAGACAAGTAGCCTCTCTCCGCCCAGGAAATTGCAAACCAGGCACCAGAACTGACTCTTGTTTTTGTGGAAACATCGCTGAGTTTCACAAGCTCATAATTGATGAATTCAATAAAAAAAAAAATCATTATAACAGCCAATTATCAGCTCGCTTTTTACATAAGCCTGGGAACAGTGTTGGTGGAGGACATAAAGGGCACAAGCAGGAGGAGTTTGATGGTTATTAAGGTTATTGAGAACACACATACACAGATGGAGAGGAGGAGAGAGGGACCAGGGGGCGGAGAAGAAGGAGCTGGAGGTGGCGTTTTATAAACAGATGGAGCGATAAGTTTAAGTGCTTTTCTCCATGGCAGAAAATTGAAAGATTGAGAGGCTGATGGGCGAGCTTCAGGAGCACCTCCATGGAGGGAAAACAGAAGACGAAAAATGAAAACAACAAAGTTAAAACAAAAGGAACGAGGCAGTCATTAATAGACGGTGACGGAGAAGAAGAAGAGAAGACAGACAGAACAAAAAGGTGATGATTTGTGGATCTCATTAATTGACATTTCATTTGAATGTGAAATCAGGGTGATCAGCTGCACAAGAATGTAATCAAGTCTTCGGGAAGAGCGCATGACAGACTTACACTATACACAAGATTATGAAATAAATCTTAAACACCACAAATATATATCTATCAAAATAGAATTTTTTTTTCTATATCTAGTAAGCCCAAAAATGCAAAAGCCTGAATAAAAAGATGATGATGATATTATCAAAAAGAGAGAAATAAAATGATGTTTCCAAATGATGCTTTTTAAATAAGCTTATTATTAAGTAACAAAAGGGGGAAATAACATCTTATTCTTTCTCTTTGCAGGTGCTTCCTTGCAAAATCACCCACATCAAATATATGTCTTAGTATATACACACATAAATGCAAAGCTTACAGCTTTAGCTTGATTATAAAACACCGGATCAAATGCTGCCTGACAGCAAAAATGAAAAAAAGATTTTGCTACATAGTATACAGAGTATATTGCCAACATTACTGAATCACGTCTGTCAAGTAAATGTGATTTGCATAGAAAAACAGAAGCATCGGGTCTGGTGGGGAATATAGTACATTGCCACCTTGACAGAAAATCAATTTTATCATTTAGATGCTGCCGTAAGTAACATATTTTGTTTTTTTTTACACTTTTTCCGTACACTTTGATAAAGTTTGGAAGGACTGAAGTTTATCGCCCAGACTGATGGGACCTGCCTGCTCCTGTGAAAAAACAGAAAAGGGCCCAAATAAATTAATGAACAGTGTTTTTCTTCATTCATAGTGATGAGTGTTTTTTAAGCAGAAGTATCACTAATGTAAGGATGTCTTTACACTTTAAAATCTTCGACTGCCAACTTGGATTTATTCATTTCTATGCTGGATACTACAAGCAAATCTGACTTTTTCAGGATACTGCTCTGCAGAAGCAAACGAGCAGAAAGCGTCTTCATTAGTTGACATGGGAGTGCAGAAGCGTTTAGCTCGAATGATGCCATGACAATAACTCTCACGACGAGAATATTGTAAAGCACAGAGCAGTGACAGCGAAAGCTCTCTCTCTCTGACACACAGGTCACAAGTTGTGTGTTAATGAAACCTCTCCGGGATTGCATTGTTGCCGGCTGAGCCAGTCGGATACAATGCTGCGCCTTGAACAATAACCTGCTGCAATTCCAACTGAGGAGAAAAAACAATCTCTCTTCATCAAAGCTCCAGTGACTGCTGGAGTGTGCTGCCATAACGGCACGCCGTTTTAAAGGGATATATGAATGTTTTGTTGTGTGCATTTGCATAATTGTCATAGAGACCTGTTTCAGATCTTCCAATTACTCTTTATTGTAATCTCCAACTACAATAAAAAGTGCACAACCATGAAACAATAAAGATGATGCCACCACTACCCTGCTGATTCAAACAGACACGCTGGCACAATTGTGTGTTTTTATGAAACAATGGTAAAAAAGTCCCAGAAATCATTTTGATTTCCAAACAGTCCTCTCCAGGCCTGTGTGACCCAGGTGTGACCTGCACGTCAGCCATAGATTCTCACTGCTGAGCTGATTGCGACGCCTGGCCCCACACCAATGCCTTCTCATTACCATGTAGGATCACACCGCACCATTTAGCAACTAGTCATTAATTACTGCTGCGCTGCCCTCTGCATGTCAACGAGGTAAATACACACACACGGCAGGTACGTGCCACTCGGTTGCTGTAACAGCCGAGGCAGATTTACGCTGCGTTTCATCATCACATCGTTTAGTGCTCACTGCGGAGGACAATGGACCACAGTATAATCACCATTCATCTCCATGACACACACTCATAGATTACGATATAAGACCCAAGGTTCAGGTGTATCACAGTAATTCTCCATAACTGTCATTGAGGGGAAAATCATTTGGCTTTTGCTCTGCCTCTTCCTATCCTTCATCCTGCTGCAGTAGTTCTTCAAACTGCAGAGGAAAGGGATGTTTCAGATGGACCATATATAGTAAAAACAAAAATCAGCCTGGTCAGCGTTTGGTCTTGTGCACTGGAGGGGTGTTGCTATGTAGGCTGTATCTAAAGGGTTAACATCTCAAAAGGTACCTTGTGTTTGTAGCTAGTAGCACTATGGAGCAATATTTACGAGTGGGCATCCATTTTATTTGTTTGTAAGGACATGTGCATGTGCACAAGCACACGGGTGACGTGATACACATTCCTGCCACTGGTTTTATATTATTCCGCTGATACACAAGTAATGGTAATGTGCAAAGAAAAGCAGCAATGTGGGTCAATAAAAGCACGGAAGAAGAAGAGTGGCTAGTTAGTAATAATGTTTGTAAACAATGCAGGATTTTAAATACTTCTTTCGTACATTTTTTATTAATAAGAAATTGCATTTAATATATTTGTTAGACCTCAAGGATTCACATAATGGGTAACACTGAATGTTAACAAAAAACTTTGTGGGAAATACCATTAATTGTTTTTTAGCGGGTTAAACAGGAGGATTGATACAACTTTATCCGTTAAATATAAGGCCAACAAGTGAACTGACGTTTTTACACTTACACAGATTAAACAAAGAAGAGATAATGTTTCAATTACTGAGATTTAGAGGTGGATCTGTTTTGTCCGTGTCAGTTAACTGCCTGCTGTCTGTAGCCTTATGTTCATGTGATGGACAGACCTGAGAGTGGTATCACTCTTCTCATCTAAATGCCTGCCTGAGATGTCCTTTAAAGAGTGTCGGCTTTTAATGGATTTGGGAAATCTCTGTTAAACAATGTTAATCCAACGATTAACACAAACTCACAAACATCAGCATTTACAGTTCACCTTCAATACATTTCTCTAAATCACGAGGGTAAGGCAGAAATAGATGCATGGCTGTACTGTAATTCAAACGCATCTCGTCTTTCTATTGTAAAGCTCTCCTTATCCGTGCTGCCCCACAAACAACAAAAACCCAAGCTCATTCATCACCTCGGTTTATTTGAAGAAGCACAAATCAGAGATAAGATAAGCATCTCAGTGGGGAAACTGGACTGATGCAGAAGCAAACACTAATAGGCTTGCCTTGATTCATTAAAGGCTATCTAATAAGAAACAAAAAGATATTTAATAGGGTTACGAACAGAGCAAAGTGGGGGCTCATATATCATCATCTCACAATTTCAGCAGTATTTTAAGCCGCAATGTATGAATATTTTATTAAGAGTATATGCCCTGAAGCTTGCACATATATGCACACAACTGCCACGTACATGTATAGTAGGTTGTAACAAGACATATACTGTACCTTCCATGTATATCTACACACAGGTACAGGATGAGGCCATGTGCATTGCTAGCTGTTCAAGTTATTAAACACATATGTGGTGCAAATCAGATAATGTTCAAAGTGAATGAGCTGCTAGTACTAATATGACAGAAACGTTCAGTAAAATAGAAAATGCATATAAATAACCTTGTGCATAATAACCTGCATGCGTGTATTAGTTCTACAGATGTGGTGATTTGGCTTCATGAAGTCAGACGATGAAATTCCAACAGTATAAAAGCATAAGAGTACATCTCTTTCTCACTAACCGCACGGCTTCAAGATAATGTGTTTCTAGGATGCGGGGCAACCGAAGGAAATCCATCTGTTAACTGAATGTTAGTGCCATAATATCTATTGAGTATCAGGAGCAAAAGAATGTATTATTCTTTTAATTGAGGATCTCAGGATAGAAGGAGTTGAGCAGCACAGATCATAAGGCTCTTTGGTGCTGCTGTGTGTCCGCATTGAACACTTACAGTATATTGTTTTTAATGCTGAGTGATGAAGCCAAAGGCAATTTTTCATCACGTGGATATTTTTCATCAATAACTAGAGTGGCATGATTATTTAATTAGTCAGTCAATAAAAAGTTAATTGGCAGGTATTTTAATTATTTTTTCTAAGTAATTTCTGAAGCAAAAATGCCAGAAATTCTCTGTATTGAGTTGGCACTGAGGACTTGCTACTTTGCCCTGTTTTCTATTATTGTAAAAAAAAAAAAATCGGGTTTTTTCGACAGTTGGTCTGAAAAAACAAAGCCTTTGATAGTTCTTGATATTTTATCCCTCTGGCGTCGAGCTTCATTTCGGTAAATTATTGCTGAATTTCTATGCATTCATTTTTGTCTTGGTTAAACATATTTTAAAGTGTCCTTACGACACATGCATGGTATCCTGTTTTCAGCAAACTCAAAATGACCAAAATGAGGGAAAAGGACACAGGTGCTTATCAAAATGTACATATCTTTAGTGATAAACACTCAAAACATTACTATAGTTACTATAGTACCATTCAAGGTTATAAATATAATATTCATACACAAACATAGCAGAAAAGTGTAAGCAATAAAACTATAAGTGATTTTATTCCAATTGGTATTTGTGCTGCTTTCATTGAAAGTCTACTGTATGTGTATAGTGAACAATAAATAATTCAAAGTTTTAAATATTTCCTTTAAAATAATTGGGACACACATACAATAAGATATTTTGTGAAAGCCCCACATCGGCACTTTCAATGGCTTTCTCAGCTTGTCTCTACATGACATAAATAAAAGTGATGTTACTGTAAATGAAACATGCTCATGTTGTTCTCTGATTAGACAGACTGCAGGGAATCAAGAAAGAAATCTGAAGATTAATCAATAATGAAAATATTTGCAGTATTCCACTGCACTCCTCCAAGACAAGGGTCTCGCAGCTTTTTTGTTTCTTCTCTACCAACCCTGCTGAGGCTAAATAGCTGCCTAAGAGAAACACAATCAGTGGCCACAGCAGAGGATAATGCTAATGTGGTATGACAATGAGATATGAACTGTAGAGTAAACAGTGGCCGCACTATGGGATATGACAACATTCAAATCAGCCTTTTTTTTTTAGGGCAAAGTATTCAGGGCAAATATATAGTGAGATTGGGCAGTTTTGATCAGATTGTAGTTGTATAAAAGGAGCATTTGAAACACTCTCGGCGTCCTCTGACTGCAGCACACATTAGTATTTAGTCTGCAGCAGCACTGCGACACAACGCTATTTATTTTGAATTAACCCTGAGCCATGAGACTTTGGAGGCAATGTTGTTTCGTTTATGCTCGTGCTCAGCAGATCACAAACCCTCTGATTCAGTTTCCCTTGACACTGTCAATCCTAAGGCCCCTGCAGAGCTCAGAAACATATGTGATCAAAACACACTTTAAGGACAATAATAGATCATTCCTGAATATTGATTAAGAGGAAACAATGTCAAATATTGGCCTTAGGAACTTCCAGATCTTAAAGTAATTTCATTAATGTTAAAATATACACAACCTGAGGGTTAAGCCACAATCAGTAAAGAAAACAATGTATTTCTCCTGGTTTCCCCCCTGACTTTATAATCACACAGAAAAAAAGCAAATCCAGGGCTGCAACAGCTGGTTCTCATTGGTTCCTACTGCGGACTGAAAGCACTTTCTACCTTTCTGCTCCTCCTCCCACCGAGGGCCGTGGTGTATATTCTTATATGCATGTGTGCATGAGTGTGTGTGTGTGTGCGTGTGCATTTAGACCACATCACTCTTATTAGTTGTGATAGGAGTTGAGTGACCCTGAGTTCAGAGCCGATCCAAATAAACAGTGGAGGTGTTGATACTAACTCTCAGCAGCAGAACCCAGGGGACGTCACACTAAACCAGACGTAACGACTTCCACAGACCCCTAATCCAGCTGGGGAATAGCTTCATCACAGGGCACACATCACTTTAAACCCCCATTCATGTAAGTAAATGTGCCTAGAGATACCACAACACACGCATTTGCAGAAACTCTAACCCGATAAAAACACCAATGGGAATCTGAGATTTTACAAGCGAGTACAGTGAGCGGAAAACCAAATTTATCCAAAATACAAACACAGTTGAATGCAGCATACACATTTGCATATTCTCCGTACTTTAAGGTGTTGTTTAAAGGATCGCACAAAGATTAAATTCACCAGAAAGTGACATTTTAAGAGCACCCTGTTTACATTACCGTGGTGTCACCGATTGGTTCGTGGACTACGGTTTTGAAGCCTCGAGTTTAGCATCTTGGCCTTCGCCATCTTTTGCTTTATCGTCAATTTTACTCTACATCGGAGCATAATTTACAAATGGGACACCATGTTGTGTTGAAGAAAACTTCAAACCAGCGATTGAGACCATAACCTCGTCAGGAAAATGTTTACTGAGGTAATAAATCAAGTGAGAAGGCTGGTTGTTTTCTCATAGACTTCTATGGAACAAGTGGAGCTGATCGTTTGAAATAATGCAGGTCTAAGGCACTTCCACATTCACATTGGTCATTTGCTGTACTCCCGTACAATGTTATCACAGCATTTAAACTAGCTTTTCCTGCTGGCTATATCTAATTGTTCTAGGTGGTCAGGTAAGAACATCAGATGTTTTTTCTATTTCTGTAGTTGTTGACTGTAAGAGATGAAAAAAAAACACCTTGCCGCTTGACTTTGTAGGCTTTGATGCAGAGCCATGTTGACAGCATGTCGGACTGCATCTCCACAGGATGTGATAGATTAGTTCCTGTGGTTACAGACATCATGTGAAAGTTGCAGTCCAACACCTTTTATTGGCAGATTAGCCATGAAACCTACATCAAGCGTGCTGAACTACCTATCTTACATGTTGGAGTACTTTTTGAATTCAACCTTGTGCCTTTTTAATAATGTGGATTCATCCAAACATCCACGCGAGGAGAGGATAGATAATAGATGATCAGACAGGCAGGTACCTTGGTACGGGGGTTCTCTGTATATAAGGAGTTCATCTGTGCCAGTGCTCACACTTATTGATTAAAACAGACCATGAAAGACAGCATCACCCCGCGGGTCAGTAGTTGATTAACCTCCACTTCTCAACATTTTAATCAACCACTGACCTCTAAAGTGCTAAAACAAGGAGGCTCTGCCTTCTCTGCTTCCCTCCAGGCTCTTGGTGGGGGGGCTGCTGTAATGAGACAGGCCTATTACGAACCTGATCCCAGCAGACTCACACAGAAGTACAGCAGGAACTTTGTAAAAGATGCTGCTCGCTTGAGGCAGTGCATTGGAAATCAAGGATGACGGCCCCATAAGTGAGTAATGTAGGATGTGCAACTATTGTCAGATATCTTCAGCAACATACATTACACATAGAACATTACATGCTCTGATATGGGATTGGAAACAAACTCATGTCTTGCTTTAAAAATATATAAAATGTATATGTAGAGGTTCCTCTGACAAAATGTAAGAAAATATGGCAACCTTTTATGGATTGGTACAAATCCAAATCAAAAAAATGTGATGATATGATTGGCTGGTCCAGCACTTGGTGGTCTACGCTGAAATATCTCAACAACTACTGAATGGATTTCCAAAAAGTGTCGACCTTCACAGTCCCCAGATCATGAAGTCGATTGACTTTGGCGACTTTTCCTCTCTAGAGCCACCAGCAGGTTGACATTTGTGATTTTGATTGATGTGTTTTCACAACTATTGGATAGATTGCCATAAAAGGATTAAATGTAGTACCCCGGTGAACAGTGCTGTAGTCTTGTTTAGCGATAGACTTTTAAGGAAAGGCGGTTAAATGTAGTAATAACCGTCGCTCCGATGACATATAGTATTAAATCTATGCCAGCAGCTGCGGCACCAGTAAGACGTACATTAGCCACATCCTCTTTGTCGTTGGCATTTCTTGAGCTGCTCCTCATCTTTCACATTTCAACATGCAAATAAACTTTCCAGTATCGCTAAATGTTAATTAAAGGGCAAGAGACCTCCTGGGACTGCCCTATATTTCCCACACTGTTTTAGACAATTACTAATGAAAATGAAATTGTAAATGTTAGTAATTTGTGGGCGAACAGTATCACACTGAAGTCTAGGTGATGTTTTTCTGTTGTGTTTTTCACTGTAAATATGATGAATCTATATTTGTGTGTAAGAATCACAACTGACCCAATAAACAGAGGTAATAAAGCACTTTTTTGTTTTGTATTTTTGGCTGAAAGTGATCATAATGACTGCAGGAGAGCAACGTGACCTGAGCTGTGACTGTTTGCTCAATCACCTCTAATGCTGCCGCTGCCTGGATCATGCCGCTCTCGCTCCTATGAGCCATCAGATAAGGGGGTCTATCTAATTCATATTCTAATTAATATGGAGCCACACTTCCTGCTTCTCAGGGTCTTAGGGGAGGACATCATTCATCGGGCATTATCTCGAGTCGAAAGGTTCCTGTTCACCCAGCCAACCGTTCTCTTTCACACTTGCCCGTCTTTCTCCACACTCTGCTCATCCCTTTGTCCGACCCCTTACCTCTCACTTCCTGTCATTTTACATATTATAAGAGTGTGTGGCAGATAAAAAAAATGTATAGAATCAAAGACGGTTACAATAGGTGTGTGCGTTTATATGCCAAGAGAAGCAAGGTTATATAAATGCAAAGGAGAGGGAATCAAACTAAAGACTAAATAAAACTGAGACAGCGGAATTCAAAAAGCTTCGTAAATTGCCTCAAGGGAGGCATCTTTCAGTCTACGTGGGATACAGCAGAGTGAATCATCAGGTTTTTTTTTACGCCGACGAGCAAACCACATCTCATATTGTATTACTTTAATTCATATTCAATTCATTTCCTTTAATGTCATCGCCTGTCTTAAAGGCACAATGCAATAAACACAAAAACAAAGTTAAAGCACTGAGATGCCTTTCATCAGTGGAACAATTCCAATTAGTCTATCTTTGTGATAATGTCACACAAACAGAAGAAACAAAGAAAAAGTTTTCTTTTGCAATTAGAAATGATCATTTACACATCTCCATATATCGCCTTGTGCCTTGAGAAGATTCACAGGGAAGTTAGGACGGTTTAGGGATTGGGTTGAAGTTGCACCATGCAGTGAACTCCTGCAGGGAAACCCTCAGCAAGACGCTAATGTACGAGAATTTAAATTGTCTTATTACTAGGACATGTGATGCTGCATAAGAAAATGTGGTCTAAGAATACAAAATACAGATGGGTACAAAACGGAGCAGGAATGTAATTTCTAAGTCTCGGTGAACACAGGGTATAAATATAAATAGGGACGTGAAAGATTATATTTTCCGAGTAAAAATGCTAAAAACCTGTGTAAAGATATCTATGTCCTCAGTTGCAACAACGTGAATAAAACGAAGAAAAAATAAGAAATGCTCATTTAAAAAGAAACTGTGAAAATACTTGAATTCTCCTTTGATAAATCATTATGTATACAACTGAAAACAAAGAAAGAGCTATAGCTATGAGCTGTTTAACAAAGGTATATGCTGCACATCTAAGCAAGTCTGATAATATTTGAATAAATCATGCATCCGCCATGACCAACACGTTCCCCAAATTAAAGGTTGTTTGTAGCTGCCCTGTAGAACGACACATAGAAGTGTTTCCTGATATGACGGCGCTATCCGCTTCAAACACCGTTACAGATCACTGTTCGGAAAAAAAAGTTTGCCTTAAAATGACTACTTTGTGAAGGTTAGGGGACCTTAGTCGTCATGGTTACAATAAGATTGATTAAGGTTGGTTGGAAAAACTGCAACAGCAGCAACTATACTTCATATAGAGACACAAAGGGAGAGGAACAATGAACCTTCAAAATAAGTTTGAAAACTCCTGCGGCAAAAGGACACGGGCAACGATCAGAAAACGTGAAATTACAGAGGTATTGTAACGATGCAGCAAAGTAGCGTCACATCGTCTGGGGCTGAGCCACTTAGCTGACACAGTTCACACACTACAGTTAAACCACTGAGGTGGGGTGAGCAAACTCTCCTGGGGGGAAATCACAAGGAAGCTTCTTTAATCACCCACTTCTTCCTTCTTTCAGCTGTTGAGAGTGAAATGGGTTGGTAGAGCAAAGATGCCCTGGCTCTCACTGGCATTGCAATGGCTTCTTGGCAGATACACAGTGTGAGAGGAGAGGAGGGGATCTGAGGAGCAGTGGGAGACGGAGAGTGGCAGTGCTAATGCAAACTGACCAGAGGTGACAGGCAAACTGTGGCCAGACTAAAGAGAAAACACTCCTGCAGCACCCACACACACACACACACACACACACACACACGCGTCATTGTACTCTCTCTTTCAACTTGCCTGGTGTAAAAAGAACTAGCACACACTGTTTATTCAGGCTGGCAGCGAGGTGGCTTTAGAGAGGCCACTCTTCAACAGGAGGACTCGGGGTGAAGTCTCCATGTTGACAGACATCCACCCTGCTTAAGTGTTTAGAATTAGTAATAAGACATTTAGTGCTGATCCCCCATTGTGATGGGCTGGGAAACACTCTATAAGAGCTTTTAAATAATTAAATAAAATAAGTGAAATTAAATGAAATAGTTCTTGTACCTGGCTACTTGAGCAAGGTCTCTTTGATTTTGTCTGCACTTAATTAACCACATTCATAGAACTAAACAGCTTTGACTGCAACAAAGAAACAGACAAAGTGTATTGTTTGCAGACAACATGGGATTGCATCTGAATATTTTTTTTCTGGCATTGCTATGACAACTAAATGTGCCTCTAACGTCTAACATTTGTGTCACTGGAGACACAGTTGAATCACAGTTGGAGTTAGACGAATTTGAACACATTCAGATAAATATCCACACTGAGCCAAAAATGAACTTTAAGATTTAACAAAGGATGTTGGAAAGATGCAAAAGGGATGTTGCCTAGCAACGGTAAAATATTTTTTTCTTGGAGGAGGGCCAAAGAAAATGTATCAAAACAAACCCAAAGCTTCTGTCTCTGCCTTTGTCCCCGAGCCTACGGCCACATCACAGCGGTGCCTCTATCTCATGCCGTAAATCTTCTTCTTATGTGTTACTGTTTATTTTTCCTTTTTATAATGTGACAGGGGCAGGGAAATGCCAGAAACATCAATTACACAGTTCTGCGTGAGCTTGCTGGTGAAACTTGAGTGAAATAGCAGCTTTTTCTGGAGGGAGGTGAGTGTGAGGTCTTTACTAGAGCAACTAATTCCACAGTGATGCTGGTTAAATATATTGAAATATGCAGTTTTTTCAGTTTTTCATTATAATTAAAATAATGTCGTAAGTTAACGTGGTCAAGCATCCAGCGAGCTAATGACCACGGATTTCTCTCTCAGGAGCTGGTGGGGACCAGAACAGAGCTAAACAGAGAGTGGCAAGAGTCAAAATCAAGCATTGCTGAAGAGGCGAAGAGAGGAGCTGCATTTCCATTCAACCCTTTTAATATTTGAAAAACATTTGAAAAAAAAACATAAAAAAAAAAAAATTATAAGTCTCACAAAACGTTTTTCCGCTGAGGTGCAACATTTAGTGTATTGATAAAGGCAGTAGCTCACCGGACCTTTGCTGCATGTCATCCCCTCCCCCCTTTCCTTTCTCTCTATAACTGTTCCATCAAAGGCAGAAAAGCCACAAAAAAGCAATATGTGACAAACTGCAATAGATTCAGACTTAGCAAATTAATTAGGACATACAAGAAGCACGTGACTGCAGACGAAAGATCTGTGTGGAGCGATCAGGAGACTGTAGTCTTGCTCAAATAAATAAATGAAACAAACATAAATGCCATATTTCCATCATTTGAGATTTCACTGGAGCTTTTTTTTTTAACTAAATCAACTCAATTTGCACTACATTTGGATGGAAATCTGGCTAGGGATAGCTCCTTTCTCACTGTATATTCCCATATCAATACAGTTGAACTGTGCAGCTTAAATGAAATAAGCAAGCTTCTGCATCGACAGGTGTGCTGGGATACTAATGAGCTTTGTGTACCCATCCCTGAGTACAAAAGATAACATTTCATAATATAGCACCTCAGGCTTCAGGGCTTATCCTCCTTGTCCCCTGCCTGCTCTGTAAAATAACTTGAAAGAACAGAGAAGAAAATCCAACCATAAAATCCTAAAACCCTGCAGAGATCATGTGAAAGAGAGTACACCCCTCCCAAAGCTTTTTTTGAGTGCTTTCCCTCTGTTTGAAGTACTGCAAATGTTTCCTGCAGATTTCTTCCTTATACACATGCCTCTCCACCCCAAACACCACCTTCCACTCAGTCTTCCTCAGCTCACACATCCGCAGACGTATGCACTTTTGTTTTCATCTCTGTCCGTCTGTCTGTCTGTCTGTCTGTCTGTCTGACACACACACACACTTCCTGTCTCTGTAGCAGGTCCTGACAGGCGGTCCTACGGGGCACGTCTCTGCTGGCAGTAGGATATATCTCCCACAAAAGCTTCTCCATCTGGGTCAAGTCAGAGAATAACAGGCCTCTGAGGAAGCGGGAGTCAGAGGATGCACGCACACACAAAATGCAAAGAGCCTGATCTGAAATTGTGTGTCAGTCATCCGTGCATCATGGCATGTGTCTTTGAGTGCTGGTGTTATGTCTCTGGCTGTAATATGTCTGCATGTGTTGTGCATTTGTGTGTCTACATGTGCACTTACAGTTGTAATAAAAACCTAGAGCCTGGGGCAACAACAGAGTGTCTTCACAGCTCCCTAATTACACAGAATGGCAGAAGGCAGTGCGTTGAATTAATTGAGCTGTATTGATGCTCCACAGTACAAACTGGTCAATAGTATCATAAAAACTGTTGCTAGGTGTTGCTAATCATTTAATGAATCATCATTTCATAAAAAAGAAAAATGTATAAAGAGGAAAATGTGTGCTCACCTAGTGCGCACTTTCTATGGACTTTTGCTCTTGCTATTAGCACTCTCAAGGATTTCAAGAGAATAAATATAAAGGAAATGAGCAGAGCCTCCAACATGAGTGCTTTTTAATTTTGGTGTAATTAAAGCAAGATTAAATGCTAAATCTTTTTCCGACTGAATTGCCATTTTGTTACCGCTTTCCTTCTTGTTTACCTTTTGGCTGAGGATTTGATTTTGCCATGTGATTGACATGATGAAGGTTAAGGCTGTGAAGACACTGTGGCCAGACACCTGGAACAGATGCTGCATTTATTTTCTGTAATCTGCATTACATCGTACATAGAATGAGAAAAAGGGTGACAACTAAATGAATTAATGAAAGAAAATCACACTTTAATGGACAATTTTAAAACCATTAGCAAATCTCAGAATTTGTGAATTCTTGAACTCCTCTGAGGGCCATCTGCTGGTGTTTCAGTTAACACTGTGGCTGCGCTAGACAGCATACAGTTAGCACAGCTGTCCAATTTAAACCATGTTTCTCAACCCATTTCAGTTGTTCTGAAAACTCTAGAAATCCCCAAATATGTATGGCTTTCCCCACACAGCAGTGATAAGGTAATGAACTCCACGCAGCAATAACCACAGGTAAAAGGAAATATGTAGCAAAAAGTCCATTGTTCTAATTCATTCTTCCTGAAAACCACATATGAAATGTAATAACTGTCCATCCCACACATGCCCAGGCCCAACACATACATGAAGCGCTTCATTTGCATGAAGCAAAACCGTGTGCAAGGATGTTTTAAGACAATGTAGGTTGTCTATTCTGAAATGAGTTAAGTGAGTGTGTTATACATTACAATGATACACGTTGTATTTCTTATTTCGGGAGATGTTTATGAGGTGCTCGGATATCTCTGTACACCTTAACTTGTCAAAAAGATCAGTGGCTTCAGGATTGTTTGTAGCTTTGCTCGACTGTTTTACTCGTCTCGGAGCTCGTCTTTATTCATCATGAACAATCAATTCATGGAAGATAAAAACAAACTTCAGCTCATACTGTCAGCTTTCATTTTCTCCCGTCAATGATAGAGAGGCAGTGAGAATCGATGTTGCTAATCATAGCTGCCCTGCCGGAGTAGCAGTAGTGAGTGTAAACCTTGAGAGATTTCCAACACTCTGAAACTAAATGTTCCTCTGAGTCAGGCTGTATAATGCAGCCCGGTGCTCTCAAACACTGATTCAGCCACACATACATTCACAACAAGTCATGCAGACCTGCAGGCTCGAACCATGCATGCACACGTTCATGAGCACAGACATGTGCACACACTGCAAACAGCATGATCGCAAACACGGCCACTCTCCGGTCTTCACCTCCGTACTTTAAGTTCTCCACCTAAAAGAGAAATAAAACCCAGAACAGCCCTTGCGATTGTGTTTTATAGTATGTGGTAGCATAAACGTTTATAGTATAGTTATTTTTGCAAAAATTGCTGTACAAAATGATATCCATAATTATTTTATCCAAAAATGAGTTACTTATCTATACATTTGAACATGATAGGTATTCCTACCTAAATCCCCTTTTAATGCACACACATAAAACATTAAATCTTATTAACGAATACCAAAAACGTACACGCAAGTGGGAGTTTACGGCGTTGGCATAAAGGTATCAGCAGGGTAAAAGTGCCACTTTGTAATGTCCATGCTGCACATGTGTGTGAATATGATTGGATGTTATCTATAAACTGATGAATGAGCCAGTGATTGTGGATCATGATTGAAGCAGCTGATGCCAGTCTAGCTCTGCTAATGCGAGTGTGGCTCCGTATGAAATGTGTATCTGTATGAATGCTATACTCATCTTTATTCAGAGGTAAATGTAAAAAAATATTGTCCACGACATATTTCAAGACAAGCAGGTGTTTCTACAGTGCAAATATCACGTCCTTATCTTGTCCTATGCAACAAAAATAAGCCAAGCAGTAGCGGTAATAGTGCAGCTGTGGTTTTGTTTTTTTGCCATTTCTGATGTCGGGACTAATGGCAAAGAGAGATTTTCACGTTCCATTCCAAGTTATTGTGATATGCACACTGCTATTATAGCATTGATGTATTTGCAGAGATACAAAGCTGTATAAAATACTGTTGCAGCCCTCCCTTCATGCAGGTACTTCCTACTGACATCAAAGGTCACAACGTGAGAAGTGGTTTCCCGTATCCAGCCGCCAAGTCCTGTGAGTATTCAGCAGCTTTAAACCATCCCTGCCAGGGCTGAAATAGTGGCTGCAGTCATGCCGCAGTATCAACTCACTCAGCTGTGAAATATAGCCGACATGACTGTGTGCAAACCACAATTACGTCTCGAGTCCCTGACAAGTGACCACAGAGCACTAGCTGCTCAGTCAACTGTGGAAAATAAACTGGTGGACCCTGCCTCTAATGCCTTTATTTCACCAAAACACAGTCACTGCAATGTCACACACAGTTCTAACTGTTTGCTATAGAAAAGAGATTGGCACCAACGTGACAGCAGAGAGAGGAGAGTGGAGTCTATTTGTGCTGCTTAACAATAGCTGACAACAGCATTTTGTATGTGTTAAAAGTTTGTGGGAGTTATATTCTAGGCTGATTGGTAAAACAATGTGCAGAAAGAAAGGTCTTTTCATCTTTTTCTTCATACATTTTTTTCAGCTTATGAATTCCTCTATGTGAGTGTCTGTGTGTAACTAACTGGATGTTTTGCAAACCAATGGGGTGTTTTGGCATGTAAGTGACATAATGTGTGTAAATGTACCTTGTGGCTGTATGGAGACAGTAATATATTTCAGGACACAATATTCTGTCACTCAGTGAGAGTAATGGTTATCTTCACATCCACCATGCAGTGCTGCTGCTGCTGCTCTGTTTGTGTTTACATGTACGTTTCTCATTAAAGACATGCAGTTTTGGCAAATTTACCACTCCACATTTGTAATACTTTTTTAAAACAATGGTCTCAGACTGAGGCAAACAAAAGCAGCCACTCATTTCTAGCCAGCATTAGCATTATCTTATCATATCATCTAGCTGATATTTGCTAATGTTTTAGGATTGAAAATGTCTGGACTAGCTTTATGTTCAGGGGAAAAACACAAAGCTACAATGGTGAACATCTTTTATATTCATACTTCTACACTTGCAGAAAATAGAAACACATTTCCACACATGTGCGCAGCCATGTTGCCACCCACCTCTGCATTTATATTTACAGCATACTATGAACATCAGAAATATAATGAATCCGCTGTGGGATCATTATGATCAAAAGACAAGCAAACCGCTGAAGACTAAAAGCTGCAGTTTCTCATAATTGTGCTTCTGTATTTTATACGCTATTCATGAATTAAAGATTTAATACTAGCCTCGGAGGGCGTGATAGCGGTGGGTGTATACTGTAAACCACCGAACATGTTTATATTCCCAAACATTCAAGCGAGATAGATTTCTTTTAAATGCTCCCTGCTGTCATGCACCTTGCATCTAACTCATATCTGTTTATACCAAAAACCACGTCACACAGTTGTAATTCTGTTTCAATGAGATTTCGAGAAATAACGAAAGATTAAATTGACTGTGTGCTTTCATGGAAAAAGACAACAGGAAAGGGAGAAGGACATCAACATAATTTAGGATTAAGGACAAGTCCAACATTGTCTGTCTGGGGCCAAAAACCAGGGGCCCAAAGCAATAACTTAAACCACTTAAAGCACAGAAACACACACACACACACACACACACACACACACCAATCTGCTGGCCACAAAGCCAGGAACAGAGGCCGCTAATGGGCTACTTTCACTCCTAATTACAGGATTAATTAGTCCATTTAGATCTGTATGAAAAATTGTCAACTATTGGAGTGCAAAACCGGGTTGGACAGACTCACTGTCTCTGCCTTTCGTGGTCTGATGGACAGCCTTTTAATCATTTCATTAATTAAATGATTTGAAAAAATGGCACTCACAAACTGTGTCGTTTGGATTTGTTGTTGTTGTGATGTCTCACCATAAATCTTTATTCCGCCGGTGGACAGATATCTGCTTCCTGGTCGTAATCAGTCAGAGTGCCATCTCTCTCTCTCCTCCTCCTCCCGCTTTCATCAGCTGCAGTAATGTTTACGGCCTGTCAGGGTCACAGACTGTCACAGAGAGCACCTCATAAACCCTTTCACCGATGTCCTGCTGGCCCCACTGTAGTTATGTGATCGTAATGGAAAGCCCACGGTTATCATGTGTATGTGCTGTCAGTGATTTGTGTGCATCGTTAGCGAGATATTTGGAGATGTGGAGAGCATGTGTGTGTATGTGTTGGTTGTTAAAAAAGAGGGAAGCTGCTGCCCTCTTGACCATGCAGTGTGTGTGTGTGTGTGTGTGTAACCCTCTGGCCTGTGACTCTGACGACACGCCATCTTTTTATCCTCCCCTATTTCTTTTGTCATCCTCTTCCTCTATGTTACTGTGCTCCGTGGAGTGATAACTGCCCTCACATTGTTTATCTGTCTCTGTGAAACCTGCATTGTGTAACAGAAATGTATGTGTGTGTGTGTGTGTGTGTGTGTGTGTGTGTGTGTGTGTGTGTGT
>CALSCE010009344.1:5402820-5483697 GCA_943593645.1 Bovichtus variegatus | reverse complement strand
TGTGTGTGTGTGTGTGTGTGTGTGTGTGTGTGTGTGTGTGTGTGTGTTATGAGCAGGCAGCAGCGTGGAGTGCTAAACAGATGTGCTCTGAACTCAGATTTATCCCCATGAAATCTTCAGCCATCTGAACTCGTCCTGTAAATCACACGCACTCCCTCTGTATCCGATCTAGGATAAACAGGCACACACACACACACATTTGTCAAATGAAGCAGTACTAGAAGTTTAACCAGAAGGGCCAACATGTGCTGGCAATCCTCACACACATGCCTAATATTTCTCCACATCCAGTCAGTTATATCCACAATCTTCTAGCATTTATTCTACAATTAAATATCCCTTTCCTCAAATTTTTTTATGCAATCTATTATATTTTTATGTCATTTTCAAAGAAACACCCAAACCAATGAGCATCTCCCTATTGAATGTATATATATATATATATATATACACAGTATAAAACCCCATGCATAATATATAATGTGTAATATTTATACACAGTATAAAACCCCATGCAGTTGGCTGTGCAAGTGTTTTGGCCCATCAACTATAAATTGTATATACCCTGATGTGTTCAACAAAACTGAAGCTGCATTGCATTTACATGTTGTGTTATTAGGAAATCAAATCAAGAAGACAAGCAATAAACACACGTGATTTAAAAAAACAAATGACAGGAAACATGGGAAGAAATAGAACAACCAGAACAAGTGTTTTCTAAAATGAGCAGTTACAAATAGGTGCCCGGAAACGCAGGAAATGAATCATGTAGCTCAAATGTGTATTTAAGTACAGTATTTGAGTGAATGTACTTAGTTACATCCACCATCGGTGTGTGCTAGAAGAAACCTGTTATAAATCATCTTTGTTTGTCATTTCAAAAGGGCTGATCTCTGCACCATATATCTCCCTATGAGTCTTTCTCAAGCAGTGAGCTCCACTGTAATATCCAAGCACTATTTTGGGATGCCTCACACTTGAAGCAAAACTGTTTCCTTGTGTGAATAACTCTTTGCCTCAGGGTTGCCTTGGTGACTATATGAGCCGTTGCCTGACAAACGCTGCAGCAGTGTTTGGGCAGCAAGACATTTCCAAGCTACAAAATACCCTTGTGTATGCATCCTTAGAGGACATACATTCTTAAAAATAAAGTAAAAAGATTGGATAGAGACTGGAAAGACATGTACGCGTTACGATTAAATGAGCATAATTGCGCTCATGTACATAAAGGTTTAAACACTGATTTAACACTGTTTGATTTATTTGCCTTGAAGCGGTTGAACTTACAATGAGGGAGTATTAGATATACTGAAATAATATTATACTGTAAAATATCAACTGTAGAATGTAAACCACCACCAGGTTACTACAACTCCCCCAAATCTCTATCAATGTCTTCAGTGGTAGCTACAGGCCTGCATGTACAGCATGTGCATGTTTATGTACATCCAGTATGAGCACAGTCGGAGATGACATTGATAAATGGCGTCAGAAATGTGGGGCTGACAGAACATGATGACAGCCTCTAATCTTTGCAAATCAAACATGAATGATTGTTTTGAGTGCTCCAGGCCTGTGCGAGCAGGCAGCAGAGAGATGAGCATATCTCTCGGATCAGGACAGAAACATGCTCCGGGTCCAGCCTGTCACTCGGAGAGCTACACCACACACAATGAAACATTTGCCATAGCTAACTACTGGACTAGTTTTAGCCAGAAGCTCTCAGTTCAAGAAGAGCTGGTCAGGGCTATGTTAATAATTTAAGTATTCTTAAGGATTCCATCGCGTTATGGGAGCAGAAAACATGCTTTGTTTGAAACACTATAGGTAACGTACAACATTGTCTCATTTCCATTGAAAGAACGAACAAAAGGGACGAGCAGTGAGAAGAGATTTCCAAAGCAGAGGCGCAGCTTTAATATTCTTGAGCCGTGCTGTAGGTCGAGCCCTCGCTGCCGTTGAGATAAACCTTTATAGCTCAGCTGATTAATGCATTATAGTGGGAGGCAAGAGCAGCCATGAACTTCATTTTCTGACCATAATGCAAAGCACAATGAAACACGTCCAGAGGGTTATACTGTAGGGAATATAGTGAAAAATATATGTTTCCTCTGATTGTTCCACAAGTTCTAATCAGCTGGTTTGTTGGCTTTTAGTGACTGTTTTATGAACATTTACATAGTCTATATTCAAAAATGTAAGTAATCTGACGAAGTGCCATGTAAACAGGATGTTCTGATCGTCCCAAACAAGGTCAAAGTATAAAGAAAGTGAGACCTTAATCACAGGGGGCCCAGGGAGGAGGGCGGACATTCGAACTATAAGACTATTTGATTTTTCAGAGCATGCTAACGTCAGCATGCTAACATCCTTACAATGACAAAAGGAAAGGACAATGAAGGGGCTGTACCAAATATCATGGCAAACCATGCAAACTGCAGTTGGATCGACCAATAGTCTGTCATACAGCCACGATGACAGCCTGACTAAAACATGCGGCTCAAAACATGTTCTTACAAAACGTTCATGAGTAAACCACAGTATCAATCTAACAGAAAACATTACTTGACATTACATTACATTACAGGTCATTTAGCAGATGCTCTTATCCAGAGTGACTTACAGTGAGCTACCTACAGGGAGAGTCCTCTGGAGCAACTCAGGGTTAAGTGCCTTGCTCAGGGGCTGAATGGTGGCAGCCTGGTATTGATCTCACAAGCCTCTGGTGTTCTATTTGAAAGCCTGACCGCTAGACTACTAGACTACCACCACCCAGAATACAGAAGCAACATCATATTTAATAACTAATTTCTCTATGTTCCATGAAGAGGAATACACAGTAGTTATATTGGCCATTGGAATCGCTTGATCCAAGAACCTTTTGTGAATAAGCTCGCCAGTCGCAGTCCATTTAAGCATAGTCATGGTGCAGAGAAGCACTGTGTGACATTCCGACCATGCTCTAACACTGAAGGACAACTTGCTCTCACATCCCTGTGGAAACATGAATGTGAAGTAGATGTTAGTCTCTCTCACTGCCTGACACCTCACAAGTGCAGTGACCATTTCACCTCAAGACTCACTGTGCGTCTCCATTATTTAAATCTCTCCATGCTACACTTCAGTCCAGGGAGAATAGACACACACAGTATCGATCGCATATGAAGTCCCTTTCACGCTGGACAAAAAACAAATCTGGCTTTTTTTTTTCAGTGGGAAAATCTACGGCATTAATTACCAGGACTAAAACTCATTTTCACCCCTTTTCCGGAGTGATGCTATTGTATGTGACGTGCGTTGAAGTTAATATCCATAATGAATGAAATCAACAGGGATGGGGACAATTATTAAAATGTATTAACTTACAAAACATAATATTAACCTGCGTTCCTCAAAGCCACCAGACTACTTATCAAAGCGGTTGTTTCCACTCTTCCAACAATCACCAGCACTGGTTAAAGAGTTTGAAATACAGACACGAGACATTTTCACTGTTTGCTAACTCTGCTTCCGGTCCCGGCCTGCATAATTGTGACACTGAATCACACACCAGAAAAAAAACCCCAGAAAGGCATACTCTATGCACTATGAAAGGAGTTTAACGGCTATTTTTAGTTGTTCCCGTGTTTAAAAAACCTGCGGTGAAAAAAGGGTATAACTGTCTGTATGAGAGAAAACACATTGAATAAAAGTAGTCAAGAAAATGATGTTCTGGTATGGCAAAGTGCTGCATTAGAATTGCATTCAAATAGAATTAACTGTACATTAAATATATGTAGAAGTATGTAGCGGCAGGTGGTGTCTCCACTCTACATACTTGCACTTTAAACTAATAACAACAGCTACGGCTTTCTGGGACAAATACTCTGCAGACTACCTCCGTCTTGTTTCCCAACAGGGCAAACAAGGACTTGATGCCCTCTAACTCTCTTTCTGTCTCTTTGTGTCTCTCGAAACACATAATCCATCAATGTCACAGACAGCACAAGAATGCAGGTAGACTTCTCTTCGCCTGCGAGTGATATAGAGTAAATCTGCCGCAGCATTAACGCACTTGACCGGATCAAAAGCTACAATGTTTATTAGCTATTTCAGATAAGGTGGAAGAGGGAGATTTCCTTCAAACATGGACACAGTGTGTTTGTCTCACACCACTGAGCGCAATTTATCAATATCTCTTTGATGTGGGGTTTGTAAGGAAAGTTTGGGGGTAGACAGAATTTCATATTCATCACATATTCTCTCCCCACAATAGTGCACCTGTTCTTTCCATTCTGCAATGTGTGACTGCAACCAAAGCCTGTCTCGCCTTTTCTATTTATAACTCATACGGGTCTATCTAAACTTTAGTATGAATGCAAAGATGTCCGAATGCTGAAAACATTTTTGAATATTTCAAAGACTGACAGATATGAAGAAGAAACATCAGTCCCATTTTCTATGACGCCCATGTCTATAATGCATTATAAACATGCGTATAATGTGTTTTACTCTCTCTCACGTTCTCTCTCCAGCGGTTCTTGTGCAGACTTATATCACTAAACTGGAAGCAAGCACAGGTTCTTCAGTAAGATGTCATGCAGCACCTGGATTTGGACAAAATGTAATTCTCATTGAGAGGAAGTGAAGAAAGATTCTACCAGATCCGAACACATTATCAACCACTTCAATAACAGTGCACTAATCCTTGCCACAAACTAGCCTGGATTAAACACGATTAACAAAAGTACTATTGATTTATTTGACATCCTATTACATTTCTGTTTCTCCAACGTGTTGTTTATCACTACATTATTCCCTTTTTATGTTTTCTAATTCATCTTCTTTTAATTAATTTTCCAGTTGTCCATATTTGAACTGCACTTGCAGTAAATTAAAGCAGTATTGCACACTAATTTGCGATACTACTTTTTTCCTCATCCGCGTATGACCATTCACATGTAAAACATTGATTTGTTTTATTCTTTTTTTCTTTTTTTTTGTAAAGTCAAAAAAAAAAAGTCAGCAAAGATAACCGAGTCTTTTACACACATACTTAAACGGTTTGGAGAAACTCCAGTTATTACGAATCACGATGCAGAGCGTTGCCACCCACAGTTGGCAGATGGGTTGGTGCAACGTTTCCAGGCATGAAAGCATCCAGCCGGCCGGTGTATTAGTCACCTGCCACCAGTCAGCGCTGGGTCGCGGCCAGAAATGGAGAAGCTTGACAGGACTGAACATTACATGCTGCAGTCACAAAAACCACACCAGATATTACCTTTAAGACTCCTCCACAGACAGGAAGCGGAGGCCACAGACTGACATCTCAGTCGAAGATTATTCTGGTAAATTAGTCATGCTTTTAAAAGGAAAGATAGGTAAGATGATTTTACAATTTTACAGTGCACAGCGTGTGACCAATTTCGACTCACACCTCCAATGAAAGGATATTTCCTTTGATCCACAAGAGCAGAAATGATTCAAATCTCTTTCTCTGGTGTAACATTACACAAAGGCAAAGACAAGCAGGGGGAGGGGAATAGAAATGTGAAGAAAGAGGATGCAGATATGTGTAGCGGGGGAGCAAGGTGATAAAACTAAAGGGAGCGAGACAGTGAGACGGGAGAGATACAACCATGATGTGGTGAAGCAGCAGAAATGAGATGAGATTACTTATGACAGTAAGAGAGCATGAAGTAGAATTGGACAGGGGCGTGTTTGTTAAATGGACAGAAAGACTGAAAGATATGTCAGAGAGAGATCATCTGCAGTCACAGGTAAACCATAATCTACCCTTTTTGTAGTTAAAAGGAGGGGAAAAGAATGATTTATGTTGCAAGTGACACACATGCAGGTGAGGGGAGTGTTAACCACGCACTACGTGACAGTAAATTAGAGGTTTTTTGGCTCTGCTTTAGCAGAAAAATGACTCCCTGGAACTGAAACATTTCACCAGTCAGAAGTGAAGCAACAGTGGAAGATCAGGGCCCGTATGTCTCAACAGAAAGTTCCTTAGTTATTTATCAAAAGTCAGAATCCTTCACGACAATAAAAGCTGTTTATCAAATTTCTTACGAAATAAAAATGATCTTAAATTAATGAGAGGTCTCTTAAGTTCGCTAAGAGTAGAACGTAGATGTCTGCAGTGCAGAAACAGCGCTGAACATTTCACCTTCCGAGACACTTGATGAATTATACATTAGCTGAAGCACGGTTCAGAATAGCCCATCATTTGCATTTGATTTGAACATTTGATCGGATGTTACGCAGCTTTTTTCTAGTTTGTTCATTTTTATTCAAAAAATATCAGCAAACAAGAGCAGAGCCTTCCATGCAGCTTTAAAGTGGTAAACTCTTATTAGTATTGCTATATGATTTACAGTAACAATTTCTCAAAACTGGAGCAGGAAAGAAATTCCTAATGCATATATTTATACATGATAAAAAATGATTCATTTATAATTGGTATAATGGATTTGTAGTTCATTCCACATGTTAATCTTGGTTCCCATACACATTTTACAGAAATAAAATGAACTTAAAAAAAATAAATAACATATGGCACGACGTAGAGCAAATCCTTCCATCTGATTGGTTATTTTTGAGCATGCATGTGATTAATCATCTTTTGAGAGTTTTTCAAAAAGGTTGCTCTTACAATTTGCTTTAAATATGAGTAAGTAGTCTAATAAAAGTGTCTTATTGCTTACACTTAGTGAAGAACATTTTTACTCATAAATTGGCTCTCAAGAGAATTCTTCAGTGTAATTCTTAGATGTATATATATATATATCGGCTTGAATGTATTCAACTTTAAGAACTACACGTAAAAATGCTGAAATATTTATGTTAGAAATGTATAGAAAATGATCAAATAAAAGGAAATTGGCTGACAGGGAAACAAAGAAAACCATACTAAACCATCAGAGAAATCCTATAATACGGAGAATTTAATACCACAGTCTATACAAATCAGTGCCCGCTTTATTCTGGTTGTTTGCACCCATAATTTAAAAAATAAAATAAATAAGAAAAAGTGGTGTAACATCCTATCTGAAGTCAAATGCAAAAAGAGCTAAAGCTATCTTATTCTGAATTATTAATACAGCTCAATGATTTTTTATCTGCGCACGCAGAGACACGAAAAGTGAAAACTGCTCAGACTTCTAACTGAGTCCTGTAGTTCCCAGTCCAGCGGCTGTGAAAACGTTGCTGTGATGCAGAGATTTTAACACAACCTGAACATGCCCCACGGTTGAAACTGCATTCACAGAGAGCAACAGTTTCTACGGCTACTAAACCGCGAGCGTGACCACCAACAAGGTTCAGGCTGGGATGAGGTATAAATACAGGTTTAGAGATACCGCATATATTAAAAATCAATGATAGATTGTAACAGGTAAGTAATTGATGATTGATTTGCATGTCGTTTGCTATAGCTAGAGCATCTCAGGCAATCAAATACAGCAGTTAACGATTTCTTGCGCTTTGGTCATGATTTGTATTCTTGCCGTGTGTGTGTGTGCGTGTGTGTGTGTGTGTGTGTGTGTGTGTGTGTCACATTGGGTATTCTTTGTTCAGAGTTGTTAGATTAACAGCTGTGTGGGCGTTCAGAGGACACTCACCACAAGAGAGAGCGGCCTCTTCCATGACACCACTCCGATCAGTCCAGAGAGCAGCACCTGCGAGAGAAGAGCCAAAGCAGACGCTGTTAGAGGTGATTGATACTGACAAGTATGTGTAAACAAAGATCAACGTGTCAGCATTAAAGGGAAATTGCTATCGATAATCACAACATTGTCATCACCAAGATCATCACTGAGATCTGGGTAATGAGTTTGATGTGCATGAAACGTGAGCAGACACATGAGCGTACAGATTTGACATCTTGTGTGATAAGGATGAGGGATTTTGTTACAGTATCATGGCACTGAATTACATTTTTTTTTTAACTTCTAGTGAAAAGTAAAAGAGAGGCATTATCAGCCCAATGTACTTTCATTTACCCAACATATGCTCAAAGTGGAGCTTTCAATTCCAATATAATGCTGGATAGTTTAATGAATAACAATGCATCATATTAAAAGTAAAATCTGAAGCTGCAATGTAACATTTCTCTGTCAGATAAATAGTAGTACAATGTGTTCCTCTGAAGCAGCAGTACACATTAAGTAAGTTTTCAAGTGCTTTGAGGGCCATTTTTAAGTTATTTTGGGGTACAATGAGTTAGAATAGCAACATAATTCAATATGTTTCAAGGCTAAGCATCATAATAAATCTATAGCTGTTTTGGGGCCCTTCTGGTTGGGGCCCCGAGGCGGTTGCCTACTTTGCCTAACAGTAAAGTTTGCCCCTGGTGTTTTTTTCCCGCGAATCAGAGTGTATTTCAGCGGTGTTTCTGACTGTGAGTAGGTGTGTGACACAACTATATCATGGCAGGTGTATGTCTCAGGACCCAAGGAAGTGCAGCGTTGACTGTGAACTTCGTCAGAGACGTTTTCCAGAAAATCATCCAGGCACTGCACTAGTAAAGCAAAGTTGTACGTTATTAACAGACGCAACATAAAACAAAATCTATTTAAAGATCTTTCGGTAACTTGTCCTCTGATACACAGAGACACACTGTCAAAACGGGATTCACGTCTTCTATGTTTTTTTTCCGGTAAACACACTCTGTGATTGGAAAGATCATCTTCTACATGATGGGTTGAGTAATACGCAGATCAGGTGGGAGCTGTCGCTTTTGTTTGGCAATTCCGTGCCCATCTGCCGTCAGATTTGTCACCAGTGTCTCAGAGTGGATGTGGATTTTTTTGTCAGCTGCTCATCATGTATTCACAGGATTACTCTTCCACTGTTTTTTTTCCCCCCTTTAGCTGGGAACAAATGAACAACACGATACGGTAGTTTGAGATGGTTAGGGAAAACTGAACATAGTGAGCTTTCCTAGGACTGTAATGTGCGTGAATGCGACGCCACATCTTTTCACAGTTGGTTAAGCTTTTAAAAGCTATACTAACGTGTTCCCAGCTTCTTACAAGCGTCATTCACACCTCACACAACCTGATCCCCCATACAGGGATGTGCACATACTTCTCATATTATTTGGCTGATGACAGTTACGGAAAACAGTTATAAAAGCTGCTGAAATTCAATAGTTTGGTCCCAGTGTTGAGTTTGATATTCTGTATTTATTTATTTGTTTATTTCCTTCATTACTGACGGATGTCACAGCCCAGACTAATACTTGAGCCACAATTTGGATGAGTTTAGGAATCAACTCCCTGATGATGTGTTAGTTACAGGAAGCTTTATTAATTTAGGAAGTCTCAATCAATATTTATATTACATGAGGGATTTGAAAACAATCTACGTACAACAAGACAATGAAGTCATAAAAAAACAATCAACACACACACACACACACACACACACACACAGAGGCTAATAATAATAATAATCACAAATATTTCCGACTAAACAACAGTTTATACAGCATGGGCTTATAACTGAAAACACACAACTCATGAGTGTGACAGACTGAGTAAATGAAGTGGCTGCTGATAGGGCGTCAGATCAGAAAACACTTCTTCTACATGGCCTGGACAAACAATGCATTTTTTCGTTTAATTTGGAGGACTTCTTGTTTTACTACCATGGTGACTTCATCAGACCGTCTCTCAGGACTTATTGGTGCTGCAGGTTTCTCCATTAGCACTGATTTGCTTTTAGATTTTGCGCTCTATCTACCTGGAACCAGTTACCCTGCAGCTTGACGCGCTGTCTGACATGAAACCGCTATCTGGAGCCATCTTGTTGCGATGTCTGTGGTTCCCTTTTAATACTTATTACTCCCATCCTGTTATTGAGCTGTCTGTTTGATTTAAACTGTGTGTTTGTCTTTTGTAACGATGTCGCACTAAACACCAGATGTTTTTGAAACGAGACGCCTGATTAAATTAAATTTAGATTTGAAAAATCCACCCATTGATTTTCCCAGCACGGCTCACTCTGGGCGTGGTGTTGCATTTTTACAGTGCCTGCTACTGTAGGTGTGAATTTGCGTATCATGGAAATGTGTGTGAACAAAGGGTACTCATAGCCTCCAGCGCTCGATTCCTCCATGGCCTCTCTCTGTGCCTTTCACTCCTCTTCACCCTCCATTAAACACCAACATGCTCTCCCCATTTCTCCCATCTCGCTCTCCTCCTTCCCTTCACATTTCTTGATATCTGCTCCTTCTCTTCCAGTTTTGCTTTCCCTTTCCAATTTCTCCCTGTATCACACTCCATCTCTGTATTTCTTGCTCCTGCGCTGCGCCCACACAATAGCACTGTATCTCTGCACATACACACTCATTTTAACTACTCCCTATCCAGGCTTCTCATTCTATTTCTCTCTCTCCATCTTGTTCCACTCTCTAGTCAATCTTCCACTCCTTCACTCAACTTGATACCCACAGGATCTGGCAAATGTCAATATTTAATTCACACATGCACACACACGTACGCACATACACGGTTAATTACAAACCAGAATTAAAGTGTAAGGCTGGTGCTTTAAAAAAAAGAAAAATGTTTTATAACAATCAAAAAGTCCCGTTTATGTCTCAGTGACCTAACACACACATCAAAGCCCTACATAAGGAGTGTTTTAATTATAATAAATACATAAAATAACTCCAGACTTGGCAATAAATGACACACTTTTGATGGACAAGTGTGTAAAATAAATTCCTGTGCTCCTGGTTTTAGATTAGAGGGCTAGACAGGACAGTTTTCAGACAGTTTTTTCCACTCAATTTGTTGGCATGAACTGTTTGATTTTCATACGTTTACAGTTGCCGACAAATCCACAGTCATGCTTAGATAGCAGCAGAATAAAGCCTGTAACCCCCTAATGTCCAGCGGGTGCAATTATCTTGCTGTCCGGTTCTGTTGCAACTGCCAGAGACAATCTGCAGCCGCTCTAGCTGGTGCACCAATGTCTGCTGTCTCTTATTATTATCTTTACAAGCTGGGTCTATTTTTGCCAAAGAACTACTTTTTCTTTGTTCTTTTTGTTTCATCACCTCTCCAAAGTCTGTGGAGCAGGACCAGGAGTGCTACAGTTTCCCTTTTGCTAAAACCGCTATTTAGGAAATATAGATGCGAAATGAAGACAGCATGCTGCAGTACACAGCTAATCAGAACAAGCTACAAAGTAGAAATGTGGCTGCCTAAGTACAGGTATAAACTGCAGCAGGAGACAGAGCGTGTTACTCCTGTGTTGTTGAAGGTAACATTCACCCTCTCCCTGCTCTGCGACAAGACTCCAGAGATGTTATGTCACCATTACAAGCCTCTTCTCTCTGCTTGGTGCTGTTCCTGGCAGCGGAGAGCAAATGCATTGCATAGTGCACAGTGAGCTCCTATCGTAATGCAGTTCCTGGTTACTTTTTCGACTATTTCCGTCTCAGCAGAGATTTCCATAATTATGCAGCCTGAGGTAGCTCAACCCATGTTATTCCTTTTAGGAATTAAAAAGCTCCATGGGCAGATGTTCCCAGATGACTGAAAGGGAATGATGCATGGTGTCCCTAAATGAGTTCATGTATTTGGTGTTTATAAAAGTAAAGTAAGTTACTGGTTGGTGTGATGCAGTGGGAGAAACTACAAAGATCACAGGACTGCAGGTGTGTTCAGATGTGATTGCGGACACATTCAGTTTCTATACTGTAGTTCACATACACAACAACACAGGACAGGAGTAAAAAGAAATTTAAAAAATAAAGAAATCTAAACAGTTTGGGCTCAAATATCTCCAGTGAGGGTCTGTGTCAAGTGCAAAGAAATTCTTTCTTGTCTGACACATCTCGTTCTTTGGTTCAGTTTTTTTTTAATATCCTGATCACATTGATGTGGAAGCATCCAGCAGATGTGCGTCCTTTTGTGAGAAAGAGTAAAGAAATAACATTGAAGGACACCTTTCCTTCTGCCATATCATATTGTTGTATAGACATCAAAGGTGTAATCAATCATACAACACACAATGAGGGTTGAATGATCTCCGCTGCAGCAGAGAATGTAACTGAAATGGCTCGTTTTCTCTTTTTTGTTTCACCCTCACTTTTTTTTTTTTCCCTCATGCCATCCTTTCTGTCCCTCCACTCTGCAATGCATATCTGTGCCCCCATGCATATATATCTGAAGGACTGTGTGTGTACCTGTGTGTCTGTTTGAGGGGAGAAATGATGTGAGAGCAGGAACCATGTGATAGCTTTGCTGGTTGTCAGCCACTGGAGGCTTTTCCCCTTGGCTGCTCCCAGAACAGGATTAACACAAAATACTTAGCAGCATTAGTCACTGAAACCTGGGCAGCACGCACACACTAGCGCACTGAAAAAATACTGAAGCATCTTTCAATATGTTAGCATATTCATTGGTATTCTATCGTAATGTATAAACTGTTCAATAAATAAGCAGTCAAAGCAAGGAAGAATAACAAATAACAGGAGTAGCAGGGCATTAAAAGGGTATTTTTGTCATTTATTTTATTTAATTTATTTATTTATTTTAAATCGCACTGACCATAAGGTGTAGGCATTTCCTTGAGTCTGGACCACAGAACAGCTTTTAGTCAGTCTGTGAGATGCAGTACAGGTGCAGTACAGTATATAGGGTTAAATGAATCTGTACAGTGTAAAAAAGCTCTTTACATGCAGTATTAGTCCATTTGCATTCAAGATTAGTTGGAATTCAGTTTTTTGCCAAATCAAAAAAATGGAAAAATGGAATAGCAATAAACAAATCTGAAGGAAATGTTTGGATATTTTTGATCTGATATATTATTAGGAAACCTTGAAATAAATTTGTAAATATTTCCTACCAGAAGGTTTTAAGTTAACAGTCAAAGGCGCGAGAGAAAAAAAGGGAACACTGTGAGAAATAATTTGTTCAGGAACAACAACCAGGCTCTTAATTTCAGAGTTGGATAACATTTAAAGACATCTAAACTTTGATGGCAGTTAGTCAGCAGAGGAAGATGTTCAGATCATTAAGCACATCAGCTTAAGTGACACACAGATGATGGGTAACAACTTAAAAATGACAGATGATTTAATAAAGTGTGCGTGAAAAAACTGAATACATTTTTAAAAGCCCAACCCTTATGGACTAATACGAAAATATGAGGATGTTCTCTGCCCCCCCCCCCCCCACACACACACACACAACTGACAAGTGTAAATGGAACGAGGAGATAAAAGCGAGGCTTTGGCTTTTCACAGGACCGGATCAGAGGAGTCGCAGCCATGAAAGAACGCATTACTCTGTTACTCTGACAGAGACAACTAACACCTACACACATAACTACACACACAAACACAGAGATGACATGACATTTGAGGTGCACCACAAAGCATAGATTTCAAAATAAAACAACTTAAAAATCCCTTTTTACAGATCAGTGCTTTATTGCAAAGTCAGTGTGAAATGCTTTATGAAAATCAGGCCCATGAGCCCTGCTGGATCCCTGGATGAGAGAAACCCAATAAGATTAGGCTTTGTAGCTGCCACGGCAAATTTCAGCCGCGCACACACAACCCAGTACATCACTTCAGTACAACAGAATCTGCATTTTATTATAGAAGAAAAAAAAACACATGAAATAATGTTTGATATTTGTTATGGAAATGATTACAAAACACAGCGTATTTAAACATAATCATATAAAATGTGTGTGTGAATGAGTAAGTTACAGCAAGTTGTTTCTGTCCAAGAGTGGCACAGAGTTTCATTTGGAGGATTGATTTGTGTTAAGTGCACTATTAAAATGTGACAATAGGACTCAGGATTATTACACTTCTGTTTACATTGAAGGTCTGGTCTTAGTTTAGAGTAAGGAGACACTTCTAACTTTGAGAGGAGTCAGTTAAAGTGGTTGAGACTATTGTTAAGGCTGCTTCCTGGTCACCTTTCTTTTTCATATTGAATATGTCCTGGGCACTTCAGACTGGGAGGAGACCCCAGGGCAGATTCAGGACACAGTGGATGGTTTACATCTCCCAGCTGGCCTGGTAAACTCGAGGGAAACCCCCAGGAGGAGTTTCAGGGGAAACACCTCTGGGTTTCCCTGCTCTGCCCTGTTAATAACCTGACTTTAATATGAATTAGAAAAAAAATTACATAAGTTTCAGGTCAGTTTTTCTATGTTTTCAATGAAATTTGGTGGGAATGTATGTTCTGGGCTATGGAAAAAATTGATTAGTTTCTAAATGATAAATAGGTACTTCACATTTGGTCTGTAGAAACTATTTTCTTTTTTCAAACCTTAGACTGTATTCACCGTAGTCACCGTGACGTCACCCAATACGTTTTTGGACTAAGGTTTTGAAGACTCAAGTTTGTCATTTTGGCCATCGCCATCTTGTTTTTTTGGAACCAGAAGTAACACGAGAGGTTGGAGCAAAATACAACCGCTGAAAAAGACATTTTTAGGTTACGATCAACTTTCGTTAAGTGAAAACACACTGTGAAAAAAAAGTTGTAAGACAAAACAACACCGAGAGCATCCAGGCCGGTAGCAACCTGTCAATCACAAGGAAGCCACACCCTCTAGCATACGCTGCTTTATTGTCTATTTTACCCTAAATGGGACCATAATTTACAAAATGACGTAAATGAATAATTTACGTCACTGAGATATTGCGCCCACATGAATCCGACAGACAGAGACACAATGCCTCAGTTCTCAGTTCTCGCCGGCGTGGAGGCATTACAAACATTTATTGTGGACCTGCTGTATTGCATCGAATTACATCATAAAGATGTTTTTATTTCCACATGTTTGGTGTATCTGCAGACAAAATCAGGTGGAATTACTTCTTTTACCTAAACCTAACCACTGTGTCAAGTCAACTTTATTTATAAAGCCTCACAAATCACTAGTTTTCCTCAAGGGGCTTTACAATTTGTACAGCGTACAAAACCCTCTATCCTTAAATCCTCGGTTCAGATAAGGGAAAACTCCCCTTAAAAACCCTTAAAAATAAAGGAAGAAATAGCAACAGAGAAGTGATTCCTGTTCAGACATACATAATAGATCAGAATAGCAAAATTACAACGTGTAAACCTTTGGTGACAATACATTTACATTCTATTATTGATTCTGTGCTATACTTTTTCTTTTTAAAATCATTTCCATATGTCTCATTGCTATGTGTTGTTTCTTCTGAAAAAAATCAATTTCCAGGAGAGTGAATAAACAACCTCTTCCTGCTAATATCCAAAGTGAAGACTTCCATAATAACCAGACGACAGTGTATGTGCGCCTCCATAGTGCTGATTAGAAAAGAAGATATGCGAGCTCTGGAACTGCTCTGGATTCTACCTAAATCACAGTCTTGACCTATTCTTATTCATTTATGCGCGGCGCCAATCAAAGAAGCCATTACTGAGAGTGAGGGTTTAGAAAGCAGGCCGTTTCTCAAACATCATCATTGCCAAGATGGATGGAGCCAGTGTGGTTGCCCTGGTAACCATGAACTGGCCATTTGCCAGGATCCATAATGATTTCCCATCAGCTGCTGCACTGAGAGGGGCAGGGACCCTCGCTGGCTCACACAAGCTGCATGGGCCGACTGCACATGAACCCCCCACGTCTCACACACACACACACACACACACACACGAAACACACTTTGTGTGAGTGCATGCCTGTGTGTGTTTCAGGCATGTGTCAAATCGGCAGAATAAGGCCGAGTAGAATTTGTCCTGGGAAACTTACAATCCTGGCCTTCAAAGAAATGAAGAGCTGCCGATTAAATACACGTCTGTAAGGGAGCTGTGTGCTACATGTGAGTGTGCAGAATTTCTCTGATAATTTACCGTCTGCTCAGACAACTGTTTTCCTATTTATTGCCATAAAGGAAGCATCACATTAATATATGTCTGATAATCACCTTCAAACATCAATCAGGTTCATTAAGGGGATTTTAAGAAAGGTCTGTCATTGTAATGTTTCCACTACTTTAGTGCATTACCCACCCGTCTCCTGCTCTAATCTGTTACCATACATATTACTCCACATGATGATGCCATCTCTTGCCTTGTGAATTTTGTGCATCTCATTTCTCTCTGATGTGTCCTTTGGGTTCTACTCTCTAGTGTTTGGGGATTTCCTGCACTGCTGTTCAGAGTCATTTAGATTAGCACTTAATAAAGTGTATAAGTATGTATACTATAAATGCTCCTACACTCTGATACACAAGTGTCTCTCATAGAAACTGGAAAAGCTATTTATATTTTTAGAATGAATGGTATGAGAAATGATACCAATCAAGGTTTGTTTTTAAGCAAAAAGGGGCTGTTTAGTTTTCCGTCGACATTGGCTTTGTGATTTTGTGGCATCAAAATCCTCAAATTTTCAATCTAATGACATTCTGAAATCAATGCAACAGACACACAAAGAAAAAGAAAGAAGCTATAAATGTGGAAAAAAAATGAAATATGAAGAATCACCTTGTGTTTCACCTTGAAGAACATTTTGCGCGTGTGTGCGTGCATGTGTGTATGTGTGTGTGTGTGCGCGCTTGTGCATGGGTGCGTGTACAAATGAAAGACAAATGAAGGTGAGCTGTAGCATCAGGGGAGCTGAATTCCTAATGCTTGTCTGACAATTTCCACTTCGAGTAACCTTAAAGTAGCATTTGCAGGCCATGAATTTGCAGCAAATAAGGTGTCTGTACATGTGTATTTATATACTGTATATATATACGCCCCGTGTCACACAGTGAGTGAGAGTCTCAGAGAGCATGTGAACCACACTGTGGGGATCAGGAGACGTTTGATGCTGCTGCACAGAGTCTCTGCACTGCAGCGCGTCTAACTGGAGCTCATGCTGACAAAGCTAACAGACGTGTACACTTGGCCTCCTTGTGTTCCCGCTGTTTCAACAACGCCAGCAGTTTTCTTCCCCAACATCCGTTTCCTACAGTATTCCCTTTTCTCCCCACCCACCCACCTGCTCCTCCTTCCTAATCCCCTCCCCCCATCTTGTATATCGCCGCTTTGCTTTGGATCTCAGCAGCACCTCGCCGCCGTTGCCATGGAAACAGTGGAACAACAGCAGGTTGGCTGCCGCGGCTGCTGCTGCTGCTACTGCTGCTGCTGCTGCTGCCGCCGCCTGGGGGCGTGGCATCTCAGCCCCCCTTTGCTCCTCTCCTCTCACTCATGGAGGTCTGTAGTACCTCTGCTGAATCCATGAATCAAGACAGATACCCGTCTGAATATGAATCACAACTGTACAATAACACGCCAGAGGGGAGAAAATACATCGTAGTTATCAGCAGCGGCGTGCTGCAGCCTTTGAAACAAGACAGTTGGTCAACAGGACATGAACTGGATTATGAAAATGCTCCTATACAACATTTACAAGGTTCCAATAAATAAAGATAATAAATGTGAAGCCTTGTATATACTACCCAAAGTGTCTTGCATATAATTTTTTGCAGATTAAAAAGTAGGGAGCTGACAGGGAATAAGGAAAGAAAGAGGAGATGCAACTAAAGGTCCACAGCACGACTTGAAGCAGGGACGCTGTGATAACATGGTCTCTAAAAACTCTAGAATCTCAGGACTGATGGAAACTAGAAGACACACTAATGTATGTTGCATTAACAACATAGTGAGCCTCTCATTTTCACTCGCGCAAAATCTGAAGTTCTCAAGGAAGATACTCCAGTGTCGGCCAAGGATTAGCATGCCCCGCTCTGCCTCCAATGTAGACACTTTTACATCTTCCAGGTAGAGCAGAAGTGCACAGGGCTGTATGTGAACAAAGCCACGTGTGTTGCAGAGGCTACTCGGCGACTCTCTGTCCTGTCTTCCTGATTGAGATCTCCATCAGCCTCTCTGTATCGTGCACACAGGCCCGTCATAAATGCATGAGCACAAACGCACACATGGACTGCCTCTTCTCATTTCAAAAGAGCTTCTCGATGCCGCAACAAATGAATATAGAATATGGTGGGAAAAAAAGGAAAAACAAAGACATCAGTTCCTTCCTTTCAATTATCCAGATATGTTTGCACTGTGGGACACCTACTGTCTGCATTACTGGAATGAAAATCAACGACTGACACAATCTGCGTTACGGACGGTTGTTAAACCCTCATGGCAGAGAAAATCAACCTTAAGAAGACACAGCAAATTTATGCAGAGTGAGACTTTACTGCAAAAAACTTTGAATGATGAACACATGACAAGATCTCTATTTCCCCTCCTGATGGTATGATGCACGGCTCAGCTGCAGAAAGAGGTTTGTCTATCATTCTCTATCTATACTTCACTTTGAGTGCCAGTTATGAAACAGTGACAAGTTTAGACTCTTGCTATAATTCACTGATCTAGTAGCCACTAAAAATACATCTCAGGGGTCACATAAAGCTGTGAGTGTGTTCCATGCATGGATATTAGGCTGCTATATTATGCAGCAACTTGCTTTTTTTTTTTTGTTTTCTTTAAGTCAATCATTTCGACAGTTGCTGTTGGGAATGACCAACAGCAACTGGGAATATCAGTGCGTGCGTGCGTTAATGTGTCTCCGAGAGACATAAAAAGTGACTAATTCTCCTTTTATATTGCGTTTCGTTTTCAAGTTCTCTCAATGCTTTTGATGCTTTGTGTATAGCGAATTGCCATAAAGTTGCCTTGCCTTAAACTCATGCTCAAAGTTCTGGATGGGCACTATTTGGGCCTCAGCGGTCATAACTCAGGAGTAAAAGGCTGCGGCTCGCAGCAGTGTGCAGCAGTAAGCCAGCCATGCATCCATCCTGGATACAGCTGCAGTGACACCAATAGCTGAATCAGGCTTTCAGTCCTGTGCTGACAGGATAATCTCGCACTGCACCCAACCAGATTTGAAAGGAGAGAGTGGCTGGCAGACACACACACACACACACACACACTGAACTTTTAGTTGAGGTCCCCTCTTTGCTATATCAGGAGAAAGAGGAGGGAGACGAGAGTGAATTAGACCTCACCCATATTCTTTGTAAATGCAAACAACGTTTTTCTTCACTATTGTCCAAACACACTATGTAATATTGCTCTGCTGGTGGAAAAGTGCAGTTAGATTTGGCATATTACAAGATATGACTGCAAAATGACCACAGGGAGACAAGATTAGATCTTGGGAAATATACGTTTTATTTCACTGTGTCCGGGGGATTTAAACTGGGATATTAACTCGGTCGCTGAGTTCAACGGATTTAATCATTTTCACGGAAAAAAATCTCTGAATTAAAAAAAAATTTAAAGGAACGGTTCGATTTGAAACTGATTTTCACCTGGATTTTATCAGACCTGCAATATTGTATCTTTCTGCTGCAGGAGGACACTGTTCACTGCAGTTTGTCACGTATATATTTTCCAGATTTAAAACAACATAAATGAAACAGAGAAGGCTCAGCCCTAACTGTGTTCTATAGGATCTGAAGGATTATTCCCATCTGCTGCAATTTTTGTCTCATCAGACCCTGGAAAGCTTGAAGTCTCCGCAGGCACAAAACTCTGCAAGTCATTAGAACGAACTAAGACAAACTGTCATTCACAGGGAGGCAGCTGAGCGACACTTTCAAGTCAAGAAGCAATTAACGCGAAGAAAGGCCTCTGTGAGTGATTACGGCCACAAGCTTCATTCAGTGCCTTCTAATGATGATGATGGATCTCCCTGAAACACGGAGATGAGTTCTCCATGACTTGTCTCAAGTTCAATGAACCAAGTTGACTGTCTCAGTGTCTCCCAAATTAATTTCTTTTTCAAATCCTGGCTGGTGACACTTAAAAGAACTACTGGTGGGGTTTGGATGCTTCTATTTCTGGGCACAATATTACCACTACAGGGTAAACACATTTAAATACTGATGACTGTGCTGAACGAAGGCAGCTGGCATCTGTTGGTTTGTATAACCACGATTAAAGCTACAGGATTTACTGCCACTGTGACTGTGCTTTAATCAGTTCATCGGGCCTTTATGAGCACACATGTGTGCCGTGTTGGTTACACTACATTACAGGAAAATTAGCTGGAAATTCAAAGCACAAGAACACAATCATGTGTGTCATATGCTGTAGCGATATCTGGGCCGGCTGCAGTTTTAGTTTTCTTCTCTGTAAAGCAGCGATTTCATGGTTGTTTAAATATTTCCCCTGAAGTCGTGTCTCCCCATGCAAGGCTGCCACTGGGTAATGCTCTCGCTTACACGTCACTCGGGCGCTGTGGCCTGGGGTGAGAGCCGTTCATACGATATGACCTTACACGAGGTTTGAAGAGAGTGGAAGAGACAGCGGCGGCCCTCACCCACAAGGACTTTACCGTACAACCTCCTCTCCAGGAATAAAGCGTGTGATTTAAAGCTCTACCAGACTTTTGTTATCAACCACTCACTCCCCGTAGATGGATGTAAAAACTTTATAGTTTCCTCCTTTGTAGAAGAGTTACAGCATGAAAACATCCTCTCAAACTCGTCTGCTGTTTGGATCATAAATATCTATGAGCCTCCATGTCTCACTCATGCCCTCTTAAAGCTCCTGAGCCCAATCAGAAGATGTGTATTTAACCATATGTCCATGCAATGGTTAATGGACGTTAACTTTAAATGTGCATTTTTAACGAAACTTAAATGAAAACGGCAGAAAGAAAACATGGCAATATTGTTTTTATGCCTGGTTGGCGAATACAAAGCGGGGGGGATCTTTGCTTACATGATAAAGTCGGGTGGGCTTGGCTTCTGCCTCTCTTTCTGGCCTAATATTCAGCAGTTTTGCTGGATTGCTGCACTTCACCACAAAAGCCCTAAAACATAAATAATAAAAATGGAAGCAGAATCACAGTATGACTCGACTAAGAAAACAAATTAATTGATCAAAGTAAACTATTGGTGTCAATTTGCTTTAAAGTGGCTCTACCCAATATTGTTAGAAATTACAATATGAAAAGTGTGAAGGAGTTTCAGCTCATTGTTTAGCTTTCAAGTCCGTGACTTCTCTGGTTTGGTTCTCTCATTTGCATTTCTTTTGTTTTTATGCATTTCTGTTTAGCATTTGTTGGAACCATATATGTCAGTCTGCTGCATACATAAACTTGCCTTGTATTTCAACTCGGAAACTACGAACCCACAAAACACTGTCAATGCTCTTTTTTGATCATATTCACAGCCACAGTAGCCTTCACTGTTGGCCATGTTTCACTTTGATGGCAAGTTCAGAAATAGCGACATAACACACAAATCCTGAAGTGCTGCAATAGCTCATGCAACTCATTTATTGCAGTTTTTATGACTTCAAATGTTCTGAAAAACACAGATTATATTCAAAGGGAAAATGCCACGTCAACCATATTAGTGAAGGCAATCAGAAATAGTCAGCAAGACCTACAGCGCATTTGAGAAGGTAGAGTCTAAAAGCAACAAAATTCATATTAAGTTTCATGTATAGTAGTGAAAGAATAACAACCGTCATCATGGAGCACTCTGCCTACAAACAGTTTATTTACAGAAGTCAGATAAGTCAGTGAGGAGAGACAGAACAACCCTAAACTCACGACATGATTTGACTCTGTTATTGTAAAGTTATGGAGGACGTGGGAGGAGGTTGGGTTTGGTTTCTGGTTTGTCCTCAAGTAGGAAATTCCAAACTATAAACTGTGATGATCTTTAGGCTCCAGATCTTAATGTGGAATCACTGTCCTCGAATTTAACCTAATTTAGTTGCTCAATTTAAAAGAAACACGCACTGTACAGAGTCATGCATTAATTCTGAGCTAACCCTGCTCACTTTCATAGAAAAATCCAACAAATCTCCAATTATTTTTGTCGACATAAAACAGAAGCAGATCTAAATGTTGCCAGAGTTCAAACAACCAGCTCAGACCAAAGGGGGTTGCGAGACGTTTCCCTCGCTCACAACCAGAATCGTTGTACGACGACGCCCAAGAAAAGCATGCATCACGCTAATGAACACCCCCAACTTTATGTGACCGCAGCACATTCATCACGTCATCAAGAAAACATAAACAAATGAGCAATGCTGACTCCCGACTCGCTGAAGATTACCAGTGTCGCCGAGCACAATTATCACACAGGAGCACTAATTACACTTTATATGGGGTTATGCAGCGTTACACACAACCCTAAAGAAAGATTAGAAGTAAAACAAAGAGCAGCTGAAACCAGATGAACAAATTTAACCTCGGCGCTGCTTCCTGTGACTCCATGTGAGATCACTGCCTCTTAATTTTCTCTTTAATCCATTGGGATGAATAGGTCTGAGTTTGTGTTTTAATGCATGTCTCAAATGTCCTCTGAGGATAACTGGAAATAAATTCTATTTTACCCTCCTGCGAAAGGTTTCTGTTTTAAAGAATTCCATCCCTTAAAAATCTGCTACATCATATTGCTTTGAGAACGCCCCGAGGGCACAAATCCTTCGCCAAGCAATGTGATTTATGATTTCTTCTCATGGGCAGTTTTTATAGAGATGTAGGAAATAAAAAAGCAGTTTGGCATACTCTCCATTTGTACTGCTGACATTTGTTTTCCTGGTAAAACTTCAGGTTACAGCCCACAAGTTAAAGTGTATTTGTTCAGTATATAGGATGTTTTAACAAAGTACTAACTGGGTATAATATGCAAGTACAAGGGAAGCTTGAATAAAATAAATGTTTGTTCATTCCTTGTCCTGGGTATGTGGGCTGTTACATGAAGAGTTCCTCTTTTCACTGTAATTAAAATAGTTACGGGAATATGAAGGCTGTAAAATTGTGCTTTTCCCCCTTGTACTTACTGTTGAATACACAGTAAGTATTTCATTTGTGCCAAGTATGTACACATTTACACCTGTAACATTTGCACGTTGTAATCTAAACACATTTTCACAGCTACCCCTGATGTAAAAGGATGATATGATATATGATATTTCCCCCTCTCCGTCCCGGACCGGCCCACCTTCCACCTCTGCGGGTTTTAGTTTTAGTTAAGTAGATTAAGTTGTTTTCTTTGCTGTTGATGCAGTGCTGTGCTTTGTGTGCAGTCAGCACTGTATTCTACTGCTGGCTCTGTGCAGTTGTGCTTTGTTTGCCCCCTCATTTGTAATTTCACGGCTGCGTGATTAACTTTCAAGGGCATTTCTGCCCCAATTAATTTCTGTCCCACCACAATGTTGTCTGCAAAACACCTGAATAAAGCGTTACTGAATGCATGCGGTAAATGTCAGCTGACTTGCACACATACTTCGTTTTCCTGAGTATTTTAATGTCTTCAACACCCCCCTGCTAATGTAGAGAGAAGAAGTTGGCTGCAGCTGATAAAATATATCCCACCTACAGGAGCTCCGGCTGAATCACGTACAAAGACTACTTTTTTTGTACTCCTGCTGCTTCGAATTATGAACGGCAGGTTGCTTAATGTCAAGTGAGCCCCCACACTTTCATAAATATTAATCGGGCTTTTCACCCACACACTAATCATTAGCATATTAAAATAACTGACAAACAAGTATCTCTGAAGTGATGATGTCCTCTCTTCTTTTAGGTGGTCAAAAGTTGTGGAATACAAAAGCTGAAAAAAGGTTCAAATACAAAGTGTTTATGTTTTTAGGAGCTTTTTTTCATAGGGTCCTAAAAGGGGGTTAGTATTGTAGAATGATCCATAGGCATCAATTCAAACACCTACTCACACAACACGGAGGGAACGGAGCACTGTGCAATGGACCAACACGAAATCTAAAACCCCCTCAATTTATCAAAGTGGCCCCACAAATCAATGTGGATTACTTTGGGAGAGAGCATTGCTCATGTGGCTGTGCATTTCCATTACCACACAACAATATTGGCCTTTTGGGAGGCTGCGGTAATTTTGTCTATTGATCAAATCACAGGCAAAGATCATATAACCGTGTCTTGGTTTAGGCAATAACTCAAATATGGAGAAAAGGTAAAACCTTGATCTCTGTGTAGAAAACAACATATTCACACATGTGTGTGTGTGTGTGTTGCACAGGGTCTGTTTGTGCAGTTTTGCACGGCACAAACAGACCCTGATCACACAATCACATCACTGTAGAGGTCAGACCAGACTCAGGTAACATATTGTCAAATAATAAAGGGATTATCCCTGTAATCCAAATGGTGAACACCTCCACCACAGCGGTGGGTGTGACCTTGTCTGATGTCTGCAGAACACTTCACAACCATCTGTGAAATTCAGATAAGCAGAGTAATTCAAATGTGTACAGTTTAAGCCCTAAAGGAATAGTTTGACATTTTGGAAAATATGCTTATTTACTTTCTGGCAGAGAGTTAGATGAGGAGATTGACACCACTCTTAAATCTGTGCATTCAATATAAAGCTACAGCCAGCAGACAGTTAGCTTAGTTTAGTACACAAATGGGAAACAAGGGGAAACAGCGAGCCTGGCTCAGCTGTAAAGTAAAGTAAAAACCCACCTGCTGTATCAGCAGTGCAAACTCACTAAGTAAAATGTTGTTTATCATTTGTTTAACCAGTACAAACCGCAGTGTAAAACTGTTTTACAGACGGTTATGTGGCAAAGTATTTCTTGCAGGTTTTTACACATTTTTTGTTTTTGTACTGATTAAACAAATACGCTATAACCTGTTAGTTAGTGAGTTCAGAGCTGCCAGTGGCTCCGACAGGGCCATGATAGCTATTTTCCCCTGTTTCTAATCTTCCTGCTAAGCTAAGCTAACCAGCTGCTGGCTGTTGCATCATACTGAGAGTGGCATCAATCTTCTCATCTAACGCCAGAAAGCAAAGTGTGTTTCCTAAAATTTCAAAACTATTCCTATCCCTTCATAATTTGCAATTTAGAGTCATGAAGGTTTAAAAGGTCGGAGGGGAACGTTTCTTTCTACCTCACATTTTCTCTCTTTAGCCAAACAGACAAAAAAAACCTTAAAATTGATCTCCTTTGTTCTTTGTTTCTTACAAACACTGAATATTTTTTAAGCCTCTCCTGGCCTGTTAAAAGGAAAACCCAGTGTTAATCACATTAAACCCCAGAGTCATTTTGAGCATGCACTACTCAAATATTCTTCATCTTGATATTTCATTCCCCAACACAAACAACAAAGACATCATGTGGTAGCGCCGCCTCAGTGCTAAGCTCAGTTGAAGGAGGGGTAGTTCTTCTGAAACCACAGCGCGGCCTTGGACGCGACACAAGTCAATGCACATGAAGAGAATCGATGCATTGAGCTTGTTGTGTGCGACCTACTGCTCTTTATTTTTACATTCCTCAGACTGGGGCTGCTTACAAAGAAAAGGCAGCCTTGATGTTCACTGGAGAGCAAATTTTAAAATGCTGTTGCTTGAGAGAAACATGGAGCTATTGGGAATAAAAATTTAAAAAAACGCTGCTGTGTGTATGCGAACGTCAGCTGACCTTGGAAAGTGACACAGCTGGGAGTGTGACAGTCAGTCACACACTGCAAGGGGAGGCTGCTAATAATGAGAGTCCTGTCAACACATCTTACACTCTCCTGTTATTCAGCTCACACATTAACACGCATTTGCTCCTCTCTGCTTAATGAGCTACAGTTTTAATGAGGAATATCTACCATGGATGTAGCCACAACGTGTATTAAAAAGGAGCAGCGCATCAACAGGATGTTGCCAGAAGTGAAACACTGTTTCAGTGGGCTTTGTTTCATCTGCACATGTAAAAACCAGGATGTTTAAGGATGTGTTAAAATGAGTTTCTCCAGAGTTGAGATTTTTCTTCTCTGACCAGTGAGGGGGAACAAATGCAGATAAGTGATATAAATAGTTTAGGTGAAGGCTGAAGGCCTGTTATGTCAGCCCAGCCTGTCCATCAATGTCGCTTGCCATCTTTGCTTTCCTCTATTACTAAAAACACACGCTAATTAAACATTTAGCTTTAGCTCGTCCCCTCTGTGTTCTGCAACAGAAGTAGGGGAAGGTGAGAAATGGAAAGTCGAAGCTCTTCTGCCACATTGGTGTCATATTGTTGAGACAGTAATTATAAGCAACCATGTTGTAAATAAAGTGTCAACTACGGCAATTAAAATCCAATATTAACACAGTTACCTTCAATTCATCTAATTCAAAAGGAGTGCAGTTTGTATCCGATTTCTCTTTCTAATGGATTGCTACACGTACGTAACACAGCACAAGAAACTAATTAAGGACTAAGGGTTGGATCACAATGACAGCAGTGCAGGTAACTATCCTGGAAGAATAAACATTTTGGTGAATATTGGGAGGTTTTCCTGTCATTCCCATCCTGCGTGAATACAGCTTTATTCTATGAACTTTTAATTACTGGCTATTTGGATGAAAACTCAAAAATAGCCAATAGTAATCTATATTGTTCTCCTGAGAAGAACATTTTACACAGACGTAACATAGCAGATTCAACACATATGTGTCTATGTGTCTTGTTCACCGATCTTAAAAAGGTTAAGATACTAAAGTCTACGGTGGCTCGTTGACTGAAGGGCCTTCATGGTGCAACACAGCAGAGACGAGGGTTCAATCCCCAGCAGCGGTGCCTCCAGCCTCATCAAACACAACTACTATTGTTCACTGGTGAAGCTCGTGCTGCAGCACCAGCGACGTGTTCTGGTCGGTCCGTCTACATCCTCCCCGAGACAAGAGCGGTGGGAGTTTTCAGTAAGAAGAACTGCGGCGCAGACAGAAGCGATCACTTGATGACAATCTAACTCAAATGGAAGACCTCTCTGTCTTTATGCATGTACGTCAGTCCTTTGATATCTAGACAGCCGTTCATCGGAACGACTTCACACTTGACGGGTGTATTGCTGAGGACCCAAGGAAGTGCAGCGTCGAGTGTGAGCTCTTGAGATCTAAGGGATGCATTTATTAGCGGTGTGTTATGTACACACTACTGAGAGGGGACCCCTATAAACTGTTACACCAGCAAAAGGCAAGCTGGGTACAGCTCGCTCTCCCTCAATGTTCATTTGAACTTTTCCACCCAAATGACATGTATACTCTACCATTGCTATGGGATGCAACTATGTCTTGGCAGGTGTATCGCTCACCATCTAAGGTTGGTTGGTCTCATTGATGCCCAATTATTCTATAATGCTCTAAAGATGCAGTTTTCAGGGACAGTGTTTTGCTCCTGTACAGGTTCCCACTGCAGCAGCATGTTTTCTACACAAAAGGTTCAACTCTGCTCACTTTCTGACACTGTGACATTTTGATCAGATCCTCACTTGTCATGTTTGGGCAGGATTGCTGCCCCAACGTGTTTGAAGCCCACAGGTCGTCTGTTGTTGTATAACTCCAGATGTTCAAAAACACAGGTTGCATCAACCCCACATATACAGACTCATCAAACACGCTCGGAGGTCTCCTTTCATGTGTTGTGTCTGCCTATTCGCCCAGCACAACGCTGATGTTGGACCATTCTGTAAAACCCCAGAATGTTTGAATCTAATTATTCCAATATAATCTGCTAATGACAACTTCAGTATAGTTAAGACAGACATTTTATTAAAATATTACCTAAAACGTGGCCTCACTGTACGTTACTCATCAGTTTCTGTTGTGCAAATGAAAAATTCAAGTTAAAATTTGCCCACACAGCCAGAGATTTAGGCACGAAAGTCACAAAGCGAGATAGACGTTATCATATTTAAGATTTGACTGACATGTCTGCTCAATGAGCATCATCTGCTTTTCTTCTCTTGCCTGTCAACATGTCATCTGTTCATCTCGCTAACCTGAATACTGATAGCCGTGTACAACTTCAGAGAAATCTTATGTGACAAGGCAAACAGATAAAACGGAAGCAAAGGAAGAAAACATCTTAACAAATTTGGCAACAGAAAACACAACAAATCACAGAAATGCTGCAAATCCCACAGAACACAACAGATGAATCAGAAAACAACAGAACGTTGTAGGGAACAGGAAAATGTAATCCATTTCCATTGTATTCTGTGTTACTTGCAGCAAGTTTCTATAATTGGCTGCGTTTTCACACCTTGCAGCATTTAGGGGAAACAAGCTGCACATTGTTTGTTGCGTTTGGAGTTAATGAAGGATCATTGTCCTGGTTGAATATATTGATTTATATATGAGGGGGGAAAAACTCAGAAGCTGCAGAATCATCCAAGGTCAACCTAATTCCTAGGACATTTTTTGTATGTAGTGTGTCTCACTTCTAACAAAATGTCTGATCATGTTGCTGGGGGCAACCAACAAGTACCTCCCCAATGGCGACGGTGAATAGGCTGTACAGAAGGAATATGAGCAGGAAAACATGCATACAGGACTGACAACTGGGAGAAAGAGAGTGAGTCATAAAACAAATAGCAGCTCCAAAGATGGTGCAGAACACAGACATGGCCCTACATGCATTATGCTGTCCGGTCTAACTGCTGCCCAGGTTCTGCAGAAAGTACAGGAGGAGCCTGCGAGGTGTTGCACACAAAACACAGGTTTAAAACTAGAGTTGTCAAAACACTGTTTTTGTCCTCCAGTACCAGCTAATGAGAGGGATACAGAAGCCTGAGACACGGCCAGACTTATTACTCCACAGAACTGCAGCTGTAATCGACTCCAACCAAAACATTTCACTCTCCCTCCTCGTCCCGCTAATAGAAGTCTCTCTTCTGAAGCCTTTGTTATTCCTTTGCTTTTATATTTCTTGTTCCCTCTCTCACAGCCTGTCTCATCTCACCCATGACGAGCCTCTCTACGCTCTGATCCTCATGTGCTACAAGCTCTTTATCTTTCCTACACTTGCTTCTTCTTCCCCTGAAAGCTTGTTTCAGCAGGCGACAGAGAGAAGACCCCCCCCCCCCCCCCCCCCCCCGCTCCCCCTCCCCCTTCCCCTTCCCTCACCTTCCTCAAATGATGCTGACTGGTAACAAGCCATGTCCCTGGCTGCCATAGTAACAGACCATGACTAGGTCCTAATGAAAGTCGATATTGAATAAGAAAACTGCTTCTGTTTTCACAGTTATAGATTTCCTGTCATCGTACCAAGAGACCTCCATTTCCATCCTGGATCAAAAGCTTTATTTCTGGGGGGACGGTGGTTCACACAGTGTCACAATGCAACACGTGATTTTAGGTGTTAGGCCTCTTGTCCGTCTTCGTCGACTCTTATTTTCTGCAGCAGTAAAAATGCTCCGTTATGCGACTGCTATCTTCAGTGATTGCAAACGCCCCCCCCCTCCTTTGCTGAAAAGGCTATTTTATTGTCAGATATTTCCCTGACATATCTTAATATCCTGCAAGCTGGATATATATACATTAATATTAATAATAATAATATTAAAAGTCATACAGCAGAAGAAAAAATAAAAATGTGCACCAGGTTTCACATTATCACTTCTAAGCTGTGTTTCTTTCAGGATTTATCACCCAAACATTGGGATATTATATACCCAATATGAAACATTTACTTTTCTATTATTGTTCATTTTTGTCCCTCAAAACAGTTTAAAAACAAAATATATTCAGTTTACAATCATGTAAAACAGAGAGAAAAGTAGTGGATCATCACAATGGAGCAGGAACTGTTGACTGAAATGATTAATCATTTATTTAAATAGTTGCTGATTGATTCTGTCGATCGGTTTATCTTTTCACACTTCAGGCAGAAGGCTCCCTGGCTCTGGTCATCCCTTACTAAGCACAGTTGAGGTATTGATCAGTGCAAAAAAAGCTTATATACAGCATATTTTTAGGTTCTGCACTGCAGCGCTGTGGCAGCGAGGCAGACTTGTGCTGAATAAGGAGGTAATATAGTAGAAATGCTTTGCTGATGGGGCTTTTTGTGTTTTTTTTCAATAAAATATAAATATAAAGCTGAAACACAGGAAATTGTCAAACAGAAAATCAGAACTTGCTCACAGATGTACATGTTGACATTAAATAGCATCCATTCAAGACTCATTATGTACTGTATATATAATGTTTCAGGCTGGAATGGATCCTACATTTCACCTGGAGAATTCAGAGGGGAACAAACCAAAAACAACATATTTCTTTTCTATGACAGACGTGTGCGCACTACTGAAATCTGAAAGTGCAATCCCAGGGGCGCTCACTCTCCTAGAGCCACAGGTGAAACATGAATGCAGAGATGTAACCTCCAGGGACAGAACCAGGCAGCGAGCGGATCAAAAAGAGTGTCGATTATGAGAGGGTGGATGGGTGGGATGAGGCATGCTAACCAAGCTGACGCGATGCCAAAAGAAACACTCTGAGCTGGCGTGGAGGAAGAGGGAGCTGAAATATCAACCTGAGGGAGGAGCTGATGGCCCGGTGGGTGCGTGTGTGTGTGTGGGGGGGGAGGTGGGGGCTGGCCTCCTTTATGCTGAGCAAACACCCACAGATTCCCCATCATGCCCTGCAGCGTGGGACCAAATCAACAGCAATGCCTCTCTTACTTTCTACTCCTCGGCTTTTTTGCATAAATCCCCCTCTTCTTTTTCTTTAATAAAGCATATTTCTAAAAAAAAAAAAAAAACAAACAGAGAAAAAAAAGATAGAAAAATCAACCTTGTGAATTAAGAGAGAAAAAACGGAAAATTTGAAAATAGATCAGCGTTTACTACTGTTCCCTTTAGCCAGGAACCGTGAGGAAAAACTGATTTTTCTCTCAAACAAATCTGCCAAGTCATTCCAATGCACCACAGCGGGGACAAAAGATACGGAAAGATGAAAAGCGTAGGTCTCCACCTTGTTAAGGGGATTTCAAATTCTTAGTTTAAAAAGACAGTAATCCAATCATTGCTGATTATGTAATAATTATAAAGAAAAAAATACTACCAAGTAGTGCGCAGGAAGAGCGCAGAAGAACCTTAGCTGTGGAGAGAAAATAGTCTTTTCTGGAGGTTGCTGCACTTATTAAACTTCCCCTGAGGCTGCTCTGAAAGGCAGATGTGTTAGACTGTCAGATCAATCAGTCCTGCACTCGGTTCTCTCCTTCTCTGTCATCTTGTTTCTTTCTCACACGCTCGTACAAACACATGGGAGGGACACGCATATTCACACAAAGTCCTGGGGAAACGTCCAGAGATTTCACTATTTGGCCTGTCTCCCTGTTTTGCATGACCCATATGTATCGATGGGAAAACATGAAGAGCAGCAAACCACAAGGAAATGCATCATTCAGGCTATTATCACTGAGAAATGACTTTAAGATTATGCTGTTGCACTCCACAGGGAGACAACGGAGACTACATTACAGGTGACAAATCTGATCACTGCTACACGTTGAAGGATTGTGTGTGTGTGTGTGTGTGTGTGTGACTACTGATGGTGACCTTTTGTACACCATTAACTGCTGTAAAAGTTTGACCTCTGACCTGGGGAATTTATCCTCACGGCTCATTTGTCCAAACAAGACAGATTTCATCCTCGTTACCCATTTCCAGCAGGATATTAGTGCATTTTTCTTACACCGTGGTGTTCTCACAGTATTTCAGATGATATAGAGAGCAGTCTTGACGTAGCCTCTGGGCGTTCCACCAGCTTCTCTAATTCAATAAAATGTCTCATTAAGGTTTTTTTCATTCTCGTTTCCTGACAAAGTGACACATGTTCCTGGTGTTTAAGGCCTCAGTAGTTTATACAATTTAGACTGCATGGTATGGTGTGTGATGACTAAGGCAAATGTGTTTATACATGTTTTGAATGGCCACAATCAAAGTTAAGAGGTAAAGCCTGCTGTCAGAAACTGCACATTTAAAATGTACCCATTAAAAAACCTAAGTGAAAACGCCGGAAATTTGAAGGATTTTTTTTTTTTTTTTTTCTTAATATTGCAAAAGCTGTTTTTAGGCTTGCCTGAGGTGGAGAAGTTGGTGTATGAAGAATGAATCATGAAGTGAGGTTAAACAACGATAAATTTGTCTGTCATGATCCTGGCTTTTAGTTTTATTGTTTCCTGTTTTACTTTGTGAGGAACACTCGGTGTCATGTCTCGTTTTACTTCCTATTTTTGTGTGTTTTCCTGTCTTTTGTGATTTGTTTGCCCCGCCCGGATTTGATCCTCCTCTGTATAATCACCCTGCTGCCCTTGTGTCTTTGCCTCCTCCTCCAGCTGTGTCCTGTTCTTGTGATTACTTGTCTGTGTGTATATACCCGTGTGTCCCATTGTTCTTTGTCGGTTCGTCAGCTTTGACAGTTTTGCAGCTTGTTGGAAAAGTGTCTTTGTTAAAGGCCTTAAAAACAGAAATATTAAATAAACTTTTATCCTTTTGAAAACATTCACCACCATCTCCATCTAGACTGACACGTATTGTTGAGCAATGCTGTAGGCCTGCATTTTCTTTTTTTTTTTATTTATAATTTGCATCAAATGCCAAACTAATTTTCTTCCTTTTTGGAGCAGAATCCAGAAGTTCCAGTTTCACTTTGGCCCTTTGTTTAAAAATGTTTTTGTTTTTTTTTTGTGTTCAGACTAGACGTTCTTGTCAACTGTGTTTATGTAAGAATTAAAATGCCTCTCAGATTTTTCTTCAGGCTCTTTATCTTTCTCACTGCCTGATTAGTAAAAACAGCTTTCAGCACTGTGGTCGGCTACTTTCTGAGGGAGTGGGAGACAAACAAGGGTAAGATAAAAGAAGAAGTCTGAAATGAATGTTTTTACATGCTCCCTCTTCTTCCCCTGCTTTGTTTGCCTTGTTGCTTTTTTGTCGAAGGTATACGTCCAACCTTTACGTCTACTCCAGCTCCATACACACAAATAAATACACACAAACACACTAACTCACACCCCCCTGACCTGCCCTCCCACATGTACACACATAAAAGCACCATCCAACACAACACAGCTGCTAATCATAGAACAAAGGGAGCTCCAGTCAGCAGGCTCTCCCATTGATCGGCTATAGAAAGCAGCAGGGAGGGCCGACAGTCAGCTTTGTTACATCAGGAGGAAGTTGCGGATCAGTAGCAGGTGGAGGACGGAAGTTTCTGTCTGTCTGAGCGCAGATATCAGACCTTCACACTGATAATGGCCTGTCATGGCACGCCACTGAAAAGCTCTTTATTGAATAAAAATAAGCACTCTGTAAACATCAGGTCAAAGCCAGGAGGTGGAAATGGATGTCTGTCACTTCGGCGTAATACTCTCAATTCATTCCATATAAAAGACGAGTGTGCTTCATAGAGCTTCTCTTTCCTGTGGGCTTTGACATGACCAGGATGGCGGCATAATTGTGAACACGGGTCTTGTACAGTTGCAGCACCTGTGAGTGTTTAACTCAAAGCATCACCCTCAGAATAACTAAACCTCATGATAGACATTTGCCTCCGGCCGTCTTCGGTTTCCCTCGCTGCTCTGTTGTCTCTCCCTCCCTGTGAGCTCAGTTCAACCCTGTTGGCCTTTTCTATTCAACAGTCTGCAGGCAGACCTGCTGGCGGCCGGGTCGAGGCTGTTTGTAAAGAAGTGCAGCATCAAGCGTTCTGTCAAACACGTCCCAGGCTGCGGGTCAGACCAACACACACACACACACACACACACACACACACACGCACTATAAAACAAGCAGGCAGAGGAAAGAAAAGGAGGATTTATGAGAGAGAGAGATCTGTGATGTATGCACATAGAAAAATATCATGCATCCAACACATAACACTATTTCCCCAAACACATCACCCAGTTTCTCCCACTGTCCTCCCACTGCTGCTGTTTTATGTGCACGCATTTGGTCGTGTGAGCGCGCAAGGAAGTGTGTGTGAATACAAAAGGGGCTTGTGCCCAGAGGGGTGTTTCATCAGTCTAGGGTGTTAAAAGGTCTCCTCCCGACATGTTTTAAGACATATTTTAAAAACGCTCCGCTTGGAATAATAAAGTTTGTCCGATATGGTTTTATCACAAAAGAAAAACAACAACAATTAACTAGTTAAATATTATTTTACATCTACTCCATCTGCCTTATTGGGAAAAATCCATGTGTAAATATTGTTAATTTCCAAAGTTTAACTACTGAACACAAGACGTCCCGTGATGGTGCACTGGAGGATTCATGTTTCCTCAGCACACTCGTGTAAGTTGAATACTGGACCACGATTGGCTCCCAAACTAGTTGTGGTGTCAATAATCTCACCAATTTTGGGCAAGGGGTCATTATTTCTGGGGATCGGGTGCAGCCAACTGGTCAACACTTTCTTTCGTGTGCTCTGGTCAATTGTTACTGTCTGATTAGCAACTGGAGACGCGAGGTCGAGTTGAGAGACGACGCCTGGGACCAGTTCCAGAGATTTAATAAAGGGGAGCACACAGAAACTTTCTTCAGCAGATGAAAATGAAAACAGGTTTCTAGTGTCAGAGACAAAACGTCTTCTTCTGCAAAGTGAAGCTCAAATCAAGTGAAGTAGCAATAACCAAAACATTTGATTGATTATTTTTTTCAAACAAATAAAGAATCACAATTTTCTTCTTTTCTTTTCCTCGCGTTCATACTGTAACTTTGTTGGGAGAATATAATAAACAATTTGCAGTCCAAACCAGCAGTATTGATGAGAAGAAGCATCCAGGCTATAACAGGATTTTTACAACTCTGAAAACTATCACGGCAACAATCGTTTGAGCTGAGCTGCAAAAATGTGTTAATTGATGGTTTTGAATGTGAGAATTCCCCACTTTTATTATTCTTAACATTATAGTAAATTGAATCATGTGGATTTCAGGATGTCCCCTTGTGATCTAGCACACTGAGATGAACTATGAATCAGGGAAACAGTCAGCAGATTAATCGATAATGAAAATAATCATTAGCTGCGGACATCATTTTGTCGTCCGTCTCAAAAGTCAACATAAAAGGCAACACATGGTCACCATACAAAGTAATCAAAGAGGAATGTGCACTTGCACTGATTTGACTGGACAGCACAGTACTTTGCAGCATGATGATTCTGCAAAAGTTGAGCCAAGTTCAACTTTTTTCAATGACCCTGCGTAATTTTCCCCGTGGAGCTTTCTGCGTCAAACCCCCGCCGCCGTACCTCTGCAGATTTTCCACATAAATGCAACCCCAACGTTCATCTTTTTTTCTTTGCATTTCACCGATGACTGCTTTGCCAACCAGGCGTAGATTTCAGCTAGGTTGCTTCTCTGCTCCATTACGTAATATGTAGCGAAGAGAGGGAATGGGGATGGTACGCAACAAAGGGACTTTTAACACGTTGAAGAATCTCAGATCATCCTATACCCAGTGTTGAACACGGATCATGAAACAACCCAAAAATATCAGAGTAAAAGTGGAGGAACGAGACGAGGCAGAGTATGGATGTGTCTCCAGCTCGTAACGGCAAAGCACACCGAGACAGGGAATTAAGTGAAGTTGACAACTTGAAATATTAGAGCCTCTCTCGAACACTCTGTGTGTGTGTGTGTGTGTGTGTGTGTGTGTGGAAGCGGGAGCAAGGACAAACTGTTCTTTCCACCATTATGGTGCTCACTGGTAGCACTGGAGGGGGGGCAGGATGCACTGGAGGGTCCTCAGAGTAATGAGTAGCAGCAGGCTGAGTGCCTTCTTACTTATTATGGAAAAGGTGCAGGAGGAAAGTGAATTACAGCGTTTCGGCGACACCTCGACTTAAACTACATGAGATCACCACGCAACATGCCCGCTTTAAAAAACACGAAGAGTGAGGTCACTGCAGAAATGTTGAAAAACCACCAAGTAAAAATGAAAGTAAACAGCAGTGTGATGATTGATGGAATCCATCTAATTAGTTGATCAATATGAGATTTAAGGCCGGCCGGTCGGGCCGTGAGTGCTCTGGTCTGAGACCATGTGTGCTGACCGCACTCTCCATTTAATCTAAACTGACAAGATGAGTGAAGCAGCTGAGGAGCCGCGGCCTCTATTGACAGCTGGGAGTAAAAGGCTGCATCAAAATAACAAACAGCCCAGTGGAGCTTTGTGTTGAGGCCCAGAATAATAGAATAACGCTTTTATCACACTGTTGTTGGTCATCACATCATACTGTGACACTTGTGAGGCAATTATATAATGTGACTTAAATACACATCATAAAAACAAGCGTTCTACTTCACCGGGTGTCAACCTGTGATTGCCTCAAGGATCAGTTCACCTCAATTGAAAACAAAAAAAAAAACACCTTTTCTAACACCTCTTTTTCTATCTAGCATGCAGGTAGTGAAGAAATACTGTCAGTGAGCTCTGTGGATTGTGCTGAGTAACCAGGGCATTGTTAGTGGGGCTGCAACAAACTATTTTTTTTCATTATCGATTAATCTGCCAAATATTTTGTCAATTAATTGTTTAGTGTCGGAAAATAGTGAAAAATATTTCCATCACAGTTTCTCAAAGTCCAAAGCGATGTTTGTAAAGGTCTTGTCTTGTTAGTCCAAAACCCAAATGTATTCCGTTTAATATGATATAAAACAGAGAAATGCAGGAAATCTCCATATTTGAGAGCCTGAAAGCAGCATTTTCTGCCATTTTTGCATGAAAAATGACTTAAACGATTAAATATTATCAAAATAGTTGGCAGTTATTTTTCTGTCGATCGACCAATTGATTTGTCGACTAACCATTGCAACTCAAATGTCACATTTCAATGCTGCGAGTACCACAACTAAATCTCAATGTGGCTTTTATTCGGAGAGGTTTTGAAGTATGTGTCACTATATGCGTGGCTAGAGATCACGAAACGTGCAGTAAGTTTTGTGTGAACTGATCCTTTAACGGTTCTCTGCATCCTAATGAATATTCCACACGTGTCTGAATCCAAGCCCATAATGGATTTTGATATAAACCGCATTGAATTATAAATGTAGTCGCCGTTTACACACATGCTGCAGAATGCAAATCATATATTTGTTTTGGTTTTGGCCGTTTCTGTTTTAATCACCATGTTCTAAAGTGCAGCACTTATCTGATTCCATTTATTCACATTTTATTGCTCATTTCATTTCATTTTTCTTTACCCAGCTCAACACTGAAACTAGACACCATCTTGATCCGTCCACACAAACACAGACACACAAGGTGAAAACAACTAGCATCACTGGTGAGTATTACTGAGCAGAAAATAAATTCTGAAGTAAGGCAAAAGCAAAGCAAAGCAAAGCGAGTGACACCAAGGGAGGCAAATTACTTTATGGAAACAGAAATCAATGTGTATCTGAGCTCAATAACACACTTATTCACAAAATGCTCAAAAAGACCAAACACTAATATTTGTTGGCCGGACCCGAAACTATGAGTCACATCGATACAATCATAAATCATCGTAAAATCATACAAAAAAAGCTTCACACTCGTTTGACGTTGTGGAAGTATTGAGGTTCACTTTGAAGGCAGAGAAACTGCTTGAATGTTACACTTCTCTCCGTTCACTTTGACGTTATGAGTATGACACCAAGAGAAATCACAAGATTGTGTCTCAATATTCCTGAAAACAACCACATCTGGATTTACTGCATTTATTTTCAACAAATAGAAAATATGTTCATCAAAATGACGCCGATTTTCCACCAACACTGCGGACTACCCTTTGAAGTATGATGTGCGTGTTCACGTGTGTTTGTCTGTGTGTTTGGGTCTTAAGACCTGTTGCCAGGATACTAGCGAAGCCTAATAAGCCAGTTAATTAATGATGATTCGTACTCCCCTGCTGCAGAAAAAAAGCAGAACCCAGCAACTAAACAATCAAATCAAAACATTTCACCCTTTGTCGTCGTCTACGACCTGAACTGCTGCAGTCTATTCCTCACTGGAAGCACTCAACACAAAGCTGCTACATGCAAACATGCAATATGGAAAACAAGATTTTTCCTGCAACAACCGGATTAGATGCAAATCCAAAGTCTTTCCAATTTCCTATGAGAGGCCTAGTAGCAATAAACTTAATTTTCCTAGCTTTCTAATCTCAAGACGGCACAAAACACACATGTATTGAGAGTCAAGCTTCGAGACAGAAATGCCCAAAAAACTATCGCCTACAGTCACGTACTTTGGCACAGCAGTGCTTAGAGCTAAATGCTAATGTCAGCATGCTGACGTGCTCACAATGATAATGTTCAGTCGCTTTACATTTAACGATGTGTTACGAACCGTTTTGCTAATTGCCACTTAACGCAAATTACAATTGTTGAGAATTTTGCAGGTATTTTCTCATAAACCCAAAATAAACATCGTCTGGGAACAATGAAAGTACAAAACTTTGTCTCAATTCACCCAGCAGATGTTATCACAGGATAAGTGAATACTTTGACCTACTGGTGGCGTTAAATGAAAAGTCAGGGGAACGCCAAAGTCAGTAGAATTCATTCTCTGGGAAACATGAATTCTTGTACAAAAATTGCATGGTGATCTAGCAGATTATTTTTTTTTTTGTGTGGAACAAAATAGAGACCTGACCAACCGACTCCCGGACCAGGACTGCCCATTATTTAGAAACTGAAATAGTCCGGAAAAATGTCTCATTGGACTAAAAGCCCGTTGCAAGACACACTCTCCCTGTAAAATGAAACATATGGGGATTATTATGCAGAATGACGGCGATATTCTTTCCTACTATGCCGAAGGCACGACACGCCGCACTCCGCCTCAGATTGGTGAACACTCTTTGTCCTTGTTGGTTAGGGTTAGGCATGAGGAGTGAGATTGGTTAGGGTGAGAATATGAGGGTAAGCCAATCAGAGACAGAATAGGGCGGGACATGCCTTCGCTGTTTGTTGCAGGGAGAGTGTGTATTTTCAGAAAAATGGGCATTTGTTTATAGGACAACGGATTGTCGGACAAATGCGACATTCTTTGGACTATTGGGGTTTCGTAATAATGGGCAGTCGGGACAATGGCATGGCATCCAGAATGACATCCGACACACACACACACACACACACACACTGGAAATGCGGCAGAGAGAGCTGCCTCACAAGAAATACCAAGAATAACATCTTAAGCCTTCTTTGTTATGGCACAGTCCATATATTTGGGATGTTGGAGTGTAACTTTTAGAGCGGCTGTACAAAAAAAATAAAAATAAATCAACATTCATCTTCTTCCACACAACCAGGAGGGCGGGGGAGGAAAAAGAAGAGAAATAAATCCTTCTCTGGAGAGGAGATATCAGTGGTACAGAGAGAAAGCATCAAAATCTAATGTGAATTTGTAAATGATGCCTGCAGTAACTCCTTCTGATGGATTAACATATTCACATATTTTGTGTAAAGCATCTTCATTCTCCCCGACAGGAAATTAGAAAGGATAAGACAGGCAGTTTGTGTATTTGTGTATGTGTGTTTGGACACTTGGGTCTCTTCCGATCTTTAATTCGTGGAGATGCGAGGTGAAAGGTAATTTGTTCTGCATGTAACCTGCTGACAGCTGCAGAGGCCCTTTGGCTCGCTCGGCAAAATCATTCATCGGTAAAACCCGGCAGGGCGGCGTGATTCACGGCCAACAGGTAAACCTGCTGGTAATGTTGCCGAACGAAGCAGAGTGGAGGCGACTGTATGGCGGCCCTCTGCAGCCTCAGAGTCTGCGCCGCTCGTCGTTCGAGCTCTGCGTCATCTTTTGTCACCAACAATGACATCGACAGGAAGTGACTGCGGCTGACGGCTTGTGTGCCGAGCTAAGAGTTACAGCAGGGGAGTGCGACGGTAACAAGCCCAGGGTCGGGTGCAAGAAAGAGCAAGACACGTGTAGGATTAGTCTCTGTTGGCCAGGCAAGAGTGTGTGTGTGTGTGTGTGTGTGTGTGTGTGTGTGTGTGTGTGTAATTATGCTGTCAAACACACAAATCTCAACATCAAAGCTGCAAGACATGTTTTTCTCCACAGTGTGTAAAATCAGGATGAGGGAGACAGATCCATTGATATGGACAACACTGAAGTGGGAAACGTGTGTGCATGTGCATGTGCATGTGCATGTGCGTGTGCGTGTGCATGTGCGTGTGCGTGTGCGTGTGTGTGTGTTTGTGTGTGGGCTCTACAGTGATTGCTCTGTGTAGGATGTAAAGATTACGCCTTCTCTCGCTGTGACCGTGATGAAATTGCACAATGCCAGTCATCACACAGAGATCCTTAATGACGTCCCACAGTCACCACACACACACACACACACAGACACCTACACAGTACACAAACATGTAACCACACACGGACACGAGTGCAGGATTTGTTGTCACCGTCCTCATTAGCTCAGTTCACCAACATGGCCGGAAGCTCAACATAAAGGCGTCAAGGTTCAATGCTAAACTACATTTACATGCTAAAAGAATCATGTTGTGTGCAGGATATCAGAGGTCCATATAAAAAACTTGAACATGCAGTAAAGCACTTGTAACAAATATTCAGAATAACAGCCTCCTTTTACACTGCACTCATGCACATGGAGCCAGAGAGAAAGAACACTTTCCTTCTCTAAAATGAGGGCTCTTCAGCATCTTAAAGCTACACAAGGCAAGCTTCTGTGTACAAATACATTCGTCTTATTACACTAAATCACAGAGCGGCAAAAGGCATCCCATAACACCTAATTGAGATGCTGTTGATTTGTCTCATTTACTCAGACAAAAGTATTGATGGACAAGGACTCAGTTTTGTAATTGAATCAATTCTTAAAAGGCACTTTCCAATAACCACCGATGCTGCATTTCCTGCTATTATAAGTTGACATTTAAGATCAAATTTAATGAGGGCTGAAATATCTTTTTTTCCAGCCCATATGTTTTACATCAGATGATTTTAGACTAATCGGTTGAAAGTTTTTTCCGTTGGTTAGAGCTCTCAACTTTACAGAGAGTGACTTCCACCGTCTGATTGGTGATGGAAGAGATTTGCCCACAAGCAGAGACTCCAGATGGGGCGCTGATCTCAGCCACATTATCTGAGTTTTGGCACCACGGCGGCTGATGGATCTTTCCGCTGGCTATTTGTTTTCAGCACCTGGCTCAGCTTAAGTTACAGTACTATGCCTTATCTTACCCTTGCCTTACACAGATATCCTCTTAAATCTAGATAAGAATTCATATCACCACTGGGCCATGTTGCATTGACACCCCTTCATGAGTGAGGTGAAACCTTAATCATGTAGGATACTTTTTATTTGAGTGTCTTTTGATGTTGGGTGCAAACCTAAAGTACAAACATACTGATAAACAACAACAGTTTTTTATGTGAAGCAGAATTTAACCAAGAGTCAAAGTCAATGATGCATTCATGTTACGTTCAGGTACGTCAACATTAGCGGTAGAAACAGGCAGGCTAATGGTCTCCCTGTAGACAAAATACTTTGTTTATGTGATTTAAATGAGATTGAAGATTAAGTGCATTTCCTGTTTTATTTCCTCATTATATAAAAATGTAAGCGCTACACTTTTTAGTTAAATGTCCTTCATCTCTGATGAGTTTCATCTGGATGGATGATTACTAAAAAAAAAAAAAAGCTTGAGCTGTGTTTAGGAAGAGAGCCTTTTTTGTGGCATGTTTTTCCCTGTTTGCAGCGCAACATTATGTGTAAAAGATAATCGTTTTTTTGTCTGACAGATTTTTTACCTCTCTGCAGCTGTACATTTGCCGTCTGTGCATGTCACAATAAATAACATATGCACAGTCAGGGCGCACAGATGCAGAAGGTTTTGGTGCACAAACATAACAGAAGGTAAGATGCAGCACAACAGGCAGACAGCCCGAGGCACCGAGGAAGAATGTGCATTGACCTTTGCCCTCTGACCCCTGTGGTTACCTACTATTCCCCCGTAACTATACACTCCCACACATACGGGCACTGACACATGTTCCCTCTCCCTCCATCATTGTGTTTCCTCTCTCTCATACAAGGACATCTATTCACACACACACACACACACACACCTTGTGCCACAGACCTCCCCTCACCCCTGCACTCTGCCCCGCTGCCTCCATAATTAATGGAGCAGCCCTGCTCCGGGTCTCTGGCAGGAAATCAGGGGTGTGTGTGCATTCATAAATATTTACAGACACTACCATGAAAATTTCACATGAAGAAGAAAAACACACCATCTCAAACACATCCCACAGTACACAGAGGAAGGAGCACTGTATAGCATTTAAAATCTCCTCCTTGACTGTGTGTGTGTGTGTGTGTGTGTGTGTGCGTGTGTGCGTGTGTGCGTGCGTGTGCGTGTGCGTGTGTGTGTGTGTGTGTGTGTGCGTGATCACTGATGATTACCACAGAGGCTCTGCATGCTCTCAACTAATTGCCTAAGAGTGTCTCCAAAATTCATTCAGAAACCTAATTTCTTCTTTTTCATGGTGATGGTGCACCAATTAGTTCAGTTCTCTGCTTCATACTAAAGAACTGGACCTCTTTGAAATCCATAAAACAATTATAGTCACGAAATCAAGTTAGAATATACCTTAAATACGAAGTGGAGCGACCATAATAACATTATTTATAAATATCGTGGTTATAGACAATACACCTTGAGATTAATGTAGTGGCAGGTGATATTCCTATTGTATGGATGCACATTTATACAAAACTACATAATATTTCCTTCCTATTGCCATGCTGTTAGTCTCTCAATAGTACTATGCTTTGGGGATTGAGCTACTACACCACCTTTCTTCTTTGTTAGGACATGAAAACTTGCATCATGCTTGAGTCATGCCACCAAATACAACTATCATTGTGTAATTGTTGTACTCACAGAGAAACCTGCCCAGAAGGGACACGAGTGTCGGACTCTGGGTGATGTGGTGAGAGCCAGAGCCGCGAAGCTGACGGCCAGGATGAGACTCCCCAGGACCATCTGAGAGACTCCCAGAGCCAGCATGATCCTCGTCCGGGTCCGGTACTCCCTTAGTCGGGACAGGCTGCGGGACAGCGACGCGGGGCTGAGGGACCCCGGGCCGCCGATGCCGCTGCTGCCGCCGCGGTGCAGCGCGTTCACCGGCATTGTCACTGAAGGGTACGAAAAACACAGCAGTACCAAAAAAAAAAGGACAATAACATCCACAGAGAACAGAGTGGTTGTGTTTCCGCCTGCAGTGCGCTGGAAAACGGTGTAAACTCGAGGTCAGTGTCCGGTGAGGAAGATCTCCATCAATTAAGATGCTCGGAGTCGCTCCAATTAGAGATGCGCTGCGGCGGATGGGAGGAGAAAGGTGAGAAAAGAGCGGACTGGACGAGGCAGCAGATGTTTACCATAACACACACACAAAGTATGAAGATTTTCAAGTCAAAATGCACAAAATAAACCGCTGGAGTTCTCGGCGACTGCTCCAGCAAAGAGCCCATTCCTCAAAAGTGAAAACACAAAAGGGCAAAAGCGCATCATCCTGCTGTCAACCAGCCTTGCACCATTGTCATGCTGTCATGCTCGCCTCTGCAGGCTCTCCAACTACTCAAAAGCGAGAGATAAAGCCTGGTTAAGACGCCTGTAAAAAAAAAAAAAGAAAAAGAAAAAAAAAAGGTGCACTCCTTTAGGATTAAACTGAAGAAAAAAAACGTTGAAATCACGCAGAATTCGTCGGGTTTTTTTTTTTGGTGTCTAAATATCCGCAGTTCTGAGCGAGCAGCGTTTCCTCTGTGTGAGGTTTTCACAGACGACAGCAGATCTAGCAGCCAGGACAGGAGATGCACACTGCGTATTGGAGATGTGCCACTCTGCGCGTCTTCATGGCGGCGAGCTGCGCGGAGTCTGTTTTACTACGAGAGTGGAGGAGGGGAGGAGGGCTCTTTACTATCAGGCAGCATCAAAAAACCTGCGCGTGATTTGTTACTCGCTGCTGGTGATGTAGTGGTGGATGAAAACGTGGAGCATGAGCATATTAGCCTACGAATAATTTATGTTCATTTTAAGGAAAGAGTGCACGTTTTGGATGCGCTTCTTCATCATGAAATCAGGGTTCAGGAAATTTCAGCTTTAAGTTCACGCAGATTTACCTCTCTCTCTCTCTCTCTCTCTATATATATATATATATATATATATATATAGAAGTGAGGGTATTAGTCTGAGCTCCAGCCGCAGCATCAGGACATCATCGACTGCATTGTCATTGAACAATGGATCTGTAGCATTTGTCCTTCAGGCTGTAGGCTGCAGGTAGTAAATGCGCCACACCTGGCGAGGATTTTGCCTCAAGAGCTCCTTGAAATGAGACTGGCTGCACAGTTTTACATATTTAGTGATCATTCGAAAATGTCCTGACGGGCTCGTCTAACCCAGTGGTTCCCAACCTTTCTGGCTTGTGCTGGAAAGTAACTAAGTACAATTACTCTGTACTTTTTTATTCCTGAGTGAGTTAGCCTTTGCTTTGCAGATTCACATTATTAACTAAATGTAAATCAACTAATAAAGTATTGTTTATTATTATAGATTAGGCTGGCAGAGTATTAGCACCACCTTTACCAGCTGCAACATTAGTAATGCTTACACATTAATACAGTGGTATACTATTTTGGTGCCATTCTGCATAATGAGTACTTTTACTTTTGGTACTTTAAGCATATTTTGATGCCAATACTTGTGTACTTTTACTAAATTAAGACTTAGATTTAAGGATGTTTTGCTTAGAACATAGTATTTATATACTGTGTATTGCTACTTTTAGTTAAGTAAAATGAAAATATCTAAGAACTTCTTCCATCACTGGTCGTGACCCATTAAAAGGAATCAAAGTTACTTGTGGACGTGAGTTAGAACAGTTTATCAGAGCAGGAATTGTCTTTTTTAGAGCTTAATTTAAAGGACATTTAGAGGCTTGAAGAGGTCAAAGTATCCAGTATTTTACAAGAAAAAGGCTGTAAAGAGCATGAGAAGAGTAAAAACACGTGGAGCAGATTTTCTTCCTTTTTCTTTTTAAATGATCTGTTAAATCCCAATTTATTCTGGGTCCTCTTTAGGGTCCCGACCCCCTGATTGTGAACCACTGGTAGCTGATATCCTGCAAGGCTAATTTAATTGCACAAATGTTTTATCATAACCATTTTCTTCCAAATAGTCAGTGACCATGTGGTTTTTAAAGAAATACTATATGCTTATCTCTAACATATTTTGCTTCTTTCCTCATCAAAATGCTTTTTTTTCACAAGATGCAGGCCGTAGAGACTAAAACTAATAAATAGAAATACATTTAAATCACAGCTGAAGGACTTCTGTATTTCTGACCTTGTGCAGCACTTATTCAGAGCTCAACTGCGCCATCTAGCTGTGAAGTCCATTAATGAAAGGCTATACAGGCCAAACATAACACCTCAAACAAAAAAACAAATAATTGATTAGTTTGATAACATTAAATCTGCTATCGTTTTATAAATGCACTGACTCTTGTTTGATAGTAAACTGAACATCTTTGAGTTGTTTGGACAAAACAAGCAAACTGATGTTGGCTCTGGAAAATTCTGATAAGCATTTTCACTATTTTATTTAATTGATGAAAGAATAAAATGTCAGATTAAGTGCTGGTTCTTTGAAGTCCTTAAGAAATGATGTGTATAATAACAGAAAGCCAAAGAGAGGTTGTGATCAGCAGAGGTGAAAAGCAAAAAAAAACAATCCCAAAATAAAACCTTCCTTACACACACCGTGTTTACCTTAAAAATGATTTTATTTATTAATACAGTGGTATACTTAAAATTGTGTTGCAGAGGAGAAAAAAAGTCAGCCACACGTGAAGAGCTAATATCCAATTAAAGCCGTGTTATATCTAAAAATAAAATGGTACTGGTGTGCCATACATCATATATTGTCTATTAGTACAAAAATACATTTAAGGGCACACAATACAGCATCCAGTATCACAAATCAGTGAGGGGGACACTTTGAGAGCACACCCTTTTTAAAAGAACATGTTTTAAATGTATTTTAGCCCAAGCACTTTCCTGATCCTTGAAGAGCCATAAAAAGACCTTTTTATTGTGACCATAACATAATGTGAATATATTGGTAGAAAAGATGTGATGTATTATTGTTAGGTTACAAGTTGCAAGGCTCGAGGGTATATCCAGAATACAAAGATTACCAGGTTTACTTTCTTCCACTTTTTAAAACATGTTTTCTCTAAGTTTTATACAAAAAAGAAAGACATACAAAAAGTTCATTTACAAACAAAAGAAACAAGGCAATATGCTAGTTTTATTTACAGCCACTTCTTTTCTGTTGTTTTCTTTTTTTAAGTAATGCATAGCAGATTAAAGAAGAGCATACCTTTGTTATCCTTTATAAACTGTTATTGTGTGCTAATCCCAAGTTCATTTATACAGTGGGTCCACAGAAAAATGGCAAAACAAATGACATTATACCATAATTTATCATAACTTATTTTGTTTTTCTTAATGAAAAGTGAATAATCTGCAGATAAGGCATCACTGCTTATTTGTGTGTGAGTGCAAGAGTGCACAGAGAGAAGAATAGAAAGAGAAGAAGAGGAGGAGGAGGAGAGAGAGAGAAATAGATGTGAGGAAGGAACTGAGGAGGCTACTGGACCTGAGTAAAGAACATGCATAGATCTCCCTCAGGCTGGAAGGAGACGTGGTACTCTGTAAGAAATGAAGCTACAAGATATCAGCGTAGGAAAAGGAAGGAGTGAAGGAAGAACGTCTCTGAAAAGTGTGCTGCTTGGGTTCATATCCAGCTCATGTTTTGCCAACTCCTTCAACTTCAACCTTACTTCACGTCTGTCTCAAACCTTCATTAAAATTCCCTCAATGTGGAAAAAAAAAACGTGGAGATACATGTTTGTATTCAGTCACCTGAACTGAAAAATAACAAGATGTTGACTGGTAATTGAATTCACGAGTACATTTTTTTTTTTAGTAAATCTTCTCTATACTACTATATATACTGTATGCATATATAGCATAAATATACCGACACAGATTTTTGAAGCATGTACGCTGCTTCAAAAGCCATCCATCTATATTTATGTAAAAATTACATTAAACATCACCGTACTGTATATATAGTGTCAATCCTCAGTGGCATGCATCCATGGTTTCATTTCACATCAAAACTTCAAAAATCGGGGAAAAAAGTTTAAAGAACAGCTTGTAACGATCATCAGTGTCTCGCCTTCATCCACGGGTGCAGTAAACAGCACTGACTGGATCTTCTTCATGCTCCATTATGTCGTGCGAGTGTGTGTGTTTGGAGTGCATCTGTCAGTGTGTGCGTTTGTGTGTGTCCATCCTCTTCAATTTATCCCCCATGGTTCCACATTCAGTAACATCACACCTGCTGCTCCGTCCTTAAAAGTGGTCAATGAGCACAGAAACACAGTTGGCTCCCACCAGGTAGTTGGGGTCTCCGGGGAGAGACTTGTTCTGCCAGCTTTTTGGATCACCTGCGGACAGACAGATGGGGGGATAGTGAGTGATAACAGCTGCTTTTTACATTCAAATCGAGCTGTAATGCATTTCATAAGCAACATTCTCTTGCAAACTCCTCTTGACACCAAACAAACATCTATTGTACAGCAAATTAAAGTCTCCTTTTCAAACAGCGCCGGCCGCAGATTGAAGCCATCGCCTGTGAGCCATGTTAAGTAACATCACATGGCTTTGTGGCCCATAAAAGAAAGTAAAAGCAATTTCACATTTTTATTGAATGTCCGCAGCCCCCTTGCCGGCTGCAAATTAAACCTTCCCTGTGAGGTCTGAGTGTAATTGCAATTATAAACATACAGGTCTGTGCCAATAGGAAAGTTCCACTAATCAATCAGAGTAAGCAGAGCCGGCTGGGCAGAGGTCCATCGATACGGTGGACACCAACTATAAATGTGACGATATAAATACAGCTTGCTCAGTGACATCGACCTTTAAACTGTCTTTCTTGTGCTAAAATCTGGTTGATATTGAGGAAATAAATGTGACCTGAGGACCGTCTCCGGTTCAGGAATGCAACATGAAACCAAACAAAGCTCAGATTCTTGATTTCAATCTAAAGATCAGCGTTACGTCACTCTGCCTTCTTGGCAGTGTGTTAGGTTGAATAGTAGGCTGATATTATTGGGCTCTCATCATTTTCCTGGCTGGCTGCTTGTTGATTACAGGGTTGGCAGTTTGATCCCCAGCGAAGTAAAAGTGCTATATAAATGCAGTCCAACTCCGAGGTTTAGTCGCAATACCTGCAGCGATACTGATCGACTTGATTGAGTCGGACTGAGACGGAGCCTACGCCCGTCTGCTGACTTGTCTTTTTGCTGAGGACGGTTACTCAAACTAACTCAGCTTTGTCTCCTTTCTGGATAAACTGCAAAACAACTAAACTTGAACAAGAACCTCGTCTGTGAACATTGTTTGGGCTTTTGCTTGAGCTATTCTGGATGCTGGCTCGATGAAAAACAACACTACCCACTTCACATTCCTTCCTTTAGTCATTAACATTTTCTTTCTCACACACACACGCACACACACAGTCTGTGAGAGAGTGAACGTAGCCTAGACACTAATGAAGAGCCAGTTTTCTTTTTATCCTGAAGGAGGCAGTGTGCCGAAACGCTGATCTTCAGAACTTCAAATAAAAAAAATTGCATCTGCGTTATGAGGCTTTTCTTTGATGTCTGCCTGTGAGCCAGCACCTTGCTAGAATACGTGCAAGTTTTCCTTCAGTTCCTCGGGTTAGAAAAGCACAGGCCGCATTTCAAGTTGTCAGAGCGGTGATGGGAAGTCAAAGCAGATTTTCATTTTGCATTCTTGAATATTTCAGAAATAACTCAGGGGACATCTGAACGAGACCAATTTTTGCTCACACAACATTAAAAAAAAAAGAAAAGAAAATCACAATTTTAAAATACATCCAGAACATGATTACTATTACTATACTTTTTATATAAACATGTTTACGTTTAGTGTTTCTCACCAAAACGCATTGTGTGTATCTAAGACCTTTAACTCACTATCTATTAATCTGCCAAATACTTCCTTGTTTAATCAATTTGTCTATAAAATGTAAGACAATGGGGGGGGAATAATAATTTCCCAGATTCCAATGTGTCATGTATTACTCGTGTATGAACCGAGCTACATTTCCAAAGCCATTTTTTGAATTTCAATAAAACCTGCGTTGTTTAAAACAATGTTTGCTCTACATCAGTTAGCGGTCTTCTTCTTCCCCGCCTTTTGCTGATACATAATTAAGTTTCTTGGGATGTTCCTACCACCGGAGGATCAGTGAAACAGTCGGCATCGATGTGTATCGCGTTACCCGCTTGTGTGTGTGCTTGTGCATCCTGTGAATGTGCAAGTAGATCCCGGGATACAAACAAAACAGGGATCCAATTTATCAAAAAACTAGCTCCAGGAGTGGTCAAAAAATCCACAGGGTGCCTTTAAATGATAAATATCATAGGTGGTCAAGCACTAAAGAATGCTTATAAAATGAGATTTTGCATAATTTGTTGGCAAAGTCTAACATGTTTCATTTCATTGTTCTACATTAACCGAAGTCAGCCCTTTTACAGAGCTTTACTGTATCACAGTAGTTCTGATTTCAGCTGGTAAATGAACATAATCCTCTACAGAATAACACAGTATACATAGAAGGGAGGCAGTAAGATGCAGAGAGCTGTATAAGAGGAAAAAGGCGAAGCAGGGAAGCAAAGTTAGAAGAAAACCAGAGGCCAGAGAGTGGCCTTGCTTTACAATAAGAGGATTACGACGCAGCCCAATAATCCTCCCACAATTCAACAGGACAACGGAGTGAGCTCACATCTCATTCAGCTCTCCAAGTCTCATCCTTAAAATGAGGCTAATTAACGGCTAATCCTGACCACTGCCAAAATTACCAGTGTTTTTGAAGATGTGAGAGGGACAGTGTTAAGAAAAGGGAAAGGGGGAATTAGTTACTTTAAAAAAAAAAAAAAAAAACATTTTTTACTTTCATAGCAGGAGCTCAACTTCTCTATGCGCCTTGGTTATTTCTCACAAGTGTGTTCGCTCAATTACACGATCGACTAAATGATGATAAAAGCTTTTTTTTTTTTTTTTTACTGTAGATGTTACACGACATCTCAAAAACAGATATTAGAATTAGGTTATCTGGAGTTTTTGGAGTAAATGATGAAGTGTCATCAGCAAAATAACCATTTACTGATGGAGGAGTTACAATTATAGGAAGGGATTTGCCTGAATCATCTCACGCAGCCCCTGAGAGCTGTGGATGGTTTATCCATTTGATTACTTCCACTTCCCCGTTTTTCCCAGATCCAATTTCACAAGCAGCCTCCTTTTAGTAAACAAACTAAAGCCAGTCTGAAAGACAAATTAACAAAAACATTCATTTTCTTGTCACCTGAGAGCTACGTGACTAAGAAGAACAATAAAGAAGACGACGGCTAAATTTAGAGAGCTATATTTTGATATGGTAACGAGAAGCCTTTGTGTAACTTTTCGTTTTTTTTTGCAGGATAAAGACAGGCATTATTGGTTATGACAGTGTCCCAATTTCTGGAAGATCTAACAGAGCTGTTCTTCAGGTCAGGATTTGGGTGGCTATGTGGGAATAATTACTCCGTGCAGAGCAGCATGCATTACACTTCTACCTGATGAAAATAAATGATTATACAGCCAAGTGTCTGATGCATGAATGTTAAATGAAATCAGAGAAAATTGTTAAAATGATTCAAGAGGTGAAAACCAAGAGTGAAATACTGCAATTTCAGCATGTAAAAGCAATGAGGAGAGACTTTGATCTTAACACCAAATAAGAAAAAACCTGTGATACAGTGAATGAGAGATTGAGTGGATGAGTTAAATAGTATAAATTATGAAAATGAATCAACCAAAGCAATAAATGATGTGGAAAAAAAGAGATTTTGCCCCTAGATTGATTCTCAGACATGTCGAGTGACCAAAATATCTTGTTTTTTCTCAATTGATTTTTAATGAAGAGAACCAAAACTAGAGGTAAAAACTACAAATAATAATAAAACAGTGACCCACAACCCTCAAATTGTCACACAGCCAGCCCAAACGACCCCAGAAGAACAGAGAGAGCACAGCATACCCGACGAGGAGTCGGAGGATTTTAGAGCAAAAGACCAACCATCAGGGGTCATAGACGCACAGTGAGGTAAGCGCAGCTCCACAGGCTTCAAAAACTTGAGGCCGTGAGGTCCACACATCACCAGAGGGCTGAGCAGAGTCTCTCCTGCACACAAACACAGAATTCAGGACGATTAAAAGTAAACACACATAGGCAGGTCTCGAATGCAATTATCACTGGGAATATCACAGAAAAGTCAGTCGGCACAATCCTACTTTAGATCCTCCATATCTCCCCAAATGACAACATGCACAAATAAACTTTAAAATACGGGTTTTATAAAACATAAAAAATGATTTAGATGTAACTCAAGAAAACCCCCTGGCTTCTTCATCCCTCCATCTTGGATCAGTTACCTTTCTCCTTGTCCAGTGGCGGCAGGATGCTGTTGTCTCTGCAGACCTTGAAGTAGATCTCCTGCTCCACACCTTCAGGGATGGCCCCCTGTGGGATAATAATGCTGACACCTGTCTCGATGGAGCTCAGGACGCCACCGTTAGAGTTGAAGATACCTCGTGCTGTTGCAACCACCGTGTGGCCCTCATCTTCATCCTCATCGTCATCCAGGGCACTGGGGCTGAAGGGGACAGATGTACCTTTACTTTCACACTCTCATAGTCAACAGAATACTTTAAATGTGATCTGTAGTCAGACTTGAGTTTGGTACCTCACAGGGATGGCCTTGGGCACAGCGTTGATGTTGTTATGCTGGTTTTTGGAGCGGTGGTCCATAGTGCGTGTGAAAGTGTCCAGGCCACTGTCATGGTCTGCGTTCTGGGGCTGCGGGGGTACCGGAGGCTTGACTGGGCTGGAGCTCCGGCCCTGTTCCAAATACAAGAGGGTAAAGTGTTGAACTGTAGGTAAAGACAGCAGCAGTGAGGCTTAAGAGCTGGAGTTATTTATGTAATCAACAACAACCAAAAAATAGACTTCTCAGCGAGAACCCAGCATACTCCATGTAAAACGTGTGTAATATCTGCATGAATCTGGATGATCACGTAACGGAGAGCGAGGGCAAACCCCGTTCTGCTTCGCATCATCAAACATGACAATCATGTAACGTACAACTTGTCGGGTATTATCCTTTAAGTAACAGATATTTCAGATCAATCTGTTTTTAGTAATATGGAATTACAAATTTTGACAAAATCACCGCTACGGGAGAGATTTGAAAAAGTGAACTCAACATAGAGAAATACCTGTAAACAATTGTGGCCCAATCAATTGTGAAATATATACATCAAAAAATCACTGAATAATCTTTGCTTTCATAGTAACAGCAAATTAAACGTAGCTTATTAAATACAGAAATATAATTTATGTTTTCCGCCTGGTGCCAAATCTTAGGGCTACGGTTACGTTAATAGCATCATCAATTATGTCATCGATTGATCGGATTTAAGTGGAATTCAACAGTGTAGCCCCATTTGCATTATTACTTATTTGACCCTCTTTAGAGTGCTGCATTAAAATGACCGCTGGCCAACGATCTTACCTTTGGAGCAGCCTCAGGCTTGTCGTTGGGCAGAAGGTTGTGGTTGAATTTAGGACTGTCGAACATGCGCGCAAAAGGCTTGGCAGACGTGGTGTAGGGCTTGGGCGCGTAGCGGTTGTAGCTCGTTGCTGGTGGAGCTGTTTTTGGAGGATGTTCACTCGTGCCGTTAACCGGAGACTTCTCAGGGAAACTCTTCTGAGGCAGGAAGTTGGTCTGGACAGTGTCATCTCGGCCTGGAGGCTTGGCTGTGAAGAGCCATGAGGGTCAGCCAAAGAGCTCCAAAGTATGCTTTTATTTGTATACAATTATGTACATTTTGGCATACGCAGCAGGCCGCGTCTCTCAGTAGACAAAGAGAACTGTCTCTTAGTGCACAGGTACATCTTTACATGATTACAATGTTGTATAAAATTAAATCCAGACTATTCGCCCCCCCTTAGATAAAAAACTGTAAATGTTTACCTTCAGGTGCGGGTTTGGGAAGTGTGGCGGGTGGCAGAGAAGGCGTCACCTGGGGAACTGGTTCGTATTTTTTCTCCACTGGACTTGGCTTCTCCACAGACTCCGTCCTATATCACAAGACCAAAACCATCAATTTGGGAAAAGACACATTAATCTAATCCAAAAACGTTTCATAAGAATATCATATGCTTGGGAATGTGGCTGTGATCATCACCTGGAGTAGTTGTTAGTTGTTTGTGCTTGTGGCTGAGGTTTGTTGGGACCGGCCTGCAGCCTGTCGAAGTAAGACAGCTGTTTCCTGTAGTAGTCCTCGTCCTCATCAGGGTCGTAATGGTTGGAGCGCACAATGTCATCAGCTACCTTGGACTGAGGCTGCTGAGGCCCTGGGGCTCTGGGTTGGTGTAAAAAAAAAACAATCAAAAAGGTCAAATACAAGGCAGAGTTGGTGAGAGCAGAGCAGGAGAAGAAGAGTGTACGATGATAAATGGCCAGATGAAGGTGCTTGAGCAAATTGGTCAATGATGTAGAAATTAAAGCGACTAATTTAATTCTAATAATACTTAAAATCAGGGTGAACACAGTAACAGCATAAGCATAGGCTTACCTAAAGGTCTTCTCTTGATCCAGGTTGCTAAGAGAATTGGCTTTCGGGATTACTCCTCCTGCTTTCAAAGGTAATTCGGCTGCCTGTAATAGCAAAAGCAATTAGCCTTATTAGTAGGATAAAAATTATATGAACATCCGCTTCCAATGTGCTTATTTCTCAAGATGTTGAAAAGAAAATGTTCAACTTAAGTTCACTTTCAACAACCGTAATTGCAAGCTGCAACTGTAAGCTGCATTATGCAATATAACTGCAAAGCCGAACGGTTTACCTTGTTTGTGGATAAATCCGCTGTATCTCTGGCTCTATCCACAGACACAGAGCGCTTGTTCTCGAACATCTTGACCCTTGTCAGGACTGACTGTGGCCGCAGGGCGGGGTCATCTTGTTGCTGATCTCTGGCAGGAAAAGGCTGAGGAGCATCTGCAGGGGAAGGTGAGGGGGCCTCTGCTTTGGGAGGTGGCGTAGGGCTGGTTTCTGAGTTCACAGGAACGGGGTCATACTGCTGAGGTTTGTAGCTCTTTTGTTGCGGTGTTGGTCCCTGGTTATAGGCAGGCCGCTGGGCAGCGGGGTCTGGGGAGTGGGCAGCTGAGGGGTACGTGCTCAGATGAGACTCCTGGTCGTAGTGCAGGTCAGGCCCTGAAACAGGCGGTGGGGGATCATCATAACGGACAGGACCTGGACCTGTCGGTTTACCGTAGCGAGGCCGTCCGTCGAATCCCTGCTGAGGTGGGGGCTCGTCGTAGCGGAGAGGAGGGGTGTACTGGGAGTCAGGGCCGTCCCCGTATGGCAAACGGGGATCGTAGCCCTGGGAGTTGGCAGTAGAGAGCGGTTGGCTGTAGGGGTTCCACTGTTGCTGGTCGTAGTGAGGCACACTGTTCTCGTAGGGCAGGTTAGAGTCATAGTTGTTTCGGTACTTTGGTTCTGGGTAACCACCTCCGCTGCTGACTCCACTGCTGCTGACATCATACCGACTGGGTGGGTGGTCGTAATCTCTGTATGGCTGGTCAGGGTGAAATCCCTGCTGAGGGTTGTAAGTCACAGGCTTCATGCTGTGACCGATTCTTCCTGTGCTGTCCGTGTTGTACGGATCCTTCTGAAACATCTACCGAACAAATAAACAACAAAGACTAAGGTTAACAATTGCACAGGATCCAGTAACATAAAATATGTAATGTGAATAACTGGACATACGAAAATCAGTGAAAGGATCAAAAAAGGAGAATATTAAAATAAGTCCATGAAATTAATTGCAGAAGAAGAAACAAGAAGGGAAAGACCTGAAATAGAGAAACTGAGAGGGAGGGGTTACTGGTCAGATAATATACAAGATTAAATAGAAATCTCAGCACAGCCAAAACACCCATTGCAGCGTAGAAACATCACAATGCACCACTGCAGCTCCAAATTAAACACTAAAATTAAATTAACAAAGAAAAACAAAGTTGTTTAAAAATACATCAAAACAATGGGATGCATTTTTCTTGCCTAAACTGACAGAATGTGAAAATGGTTTCTAGAAATGTAATGTTAAGTTATAGAAGGTCCATCGATAATTTGAATAGTAATTTGGAGTTTGTGTGCACTGCTGCATTCACAAGGGAAAATGTCACCCACTGTCTTGGTGCAATTATAAAGACAAATTAAACATTGACAATAATATTTAACATTACAAGCACATACCCATTGTACAAAAAAACATTTAAAAAAATCCTGATAATTGAGAAGTAACCATTAATTATCCATCCAAATCTAAAGAACATTTAAGTTAAGACGGTCTTTGTCACGTGGCTTCATTTCAAATGCAGGACAAAAAATAAAATGGTTGAAAAATTAATGGCTACTTTTACAAGAAAACGATCTGCACTGATAAAAAAAAATAAAAACACAAGAGAGATCTACAGCTAGTGGTTAACAGAGAATAAGGCAAACATGTTGCAGCCATGCAGAGAGGATAAGCAACAGTGAGAGCCGCAGGATTCCCGCTGCTCCTCTACATGTAGGCATGTCAGCGCAGCCATCACCTCCAAGCCCACTGTTGTTTACCAGCTTACACACACGCACACACACACACACGGACGCACACACACACACAGTCTCTTCTGGGCAGCACTATGGTCAGCAGACATGCAGGGCGGAAGGAGAGAGAGAGAAGCGTGGCAGCAGTAGGAGGAGGAGGTAGACAGGCAGCAGCAGCAGCAGCACAGGAGGTCAGCCGGGTCAGACCGAGCTGAGCTGAGCCGTATCACGGAGAGTCCAGTGACGGGAAGATGGATACCTTTGGTTCTGAACTGGCCAGTCCAGACTGTAGAGGTTCTGGTGTGACGCTCTGAGGTGCTAGCTCAGGGGTGGGCCTCCTAAGTGAGCCAGCCTCTGGGTTGGGGCTTGGCTGGCTGCGAGGAGCTGCAGGAGCCTCGTCAGGGCTCAGACCCCCTACAGTTTTTACAGTAACGTCGACAGCAGGGGGCAAAGTCTCAGCCAGGGGCTCAGGCTGCAGGGGGATGCTAGGGACGGCAGCGGCCTCTGCTTTCTGTGAAGTGGTTCAGAAATGTTTAATAACACGCGCTGACACTACGGTGCAGTACTAACAAGTGCTACTACCTTCACAGCCCCTCTACAACGGTCTGCTCCTCACGTGTGCCTACAGCTTACACGGATTCCCACATTTGATCGACCAATGTCATGTGAGAGTTAGGAATTAGCAGCAGGACAAGTTTTCATTGTTGGAGTATACTAATTTGATTTTAATTCTACGGTTACAATACAGTAGTTTCTTTTTTTCCCCTTTTAAGTTCATTAACACATCATGAGACGACAAACAGATCGTTTGAAGATTTGGGTGTCACAGCGGCCAATTGGGTGTCGATTAATACATTTCACAGGTACACTGGATTAAAACTGGTATTTCCAACATGCACATAATACTTTCTGGTGTCGTATTGTCACAGTCCCAATCACAGGTAAAACAAGGGTAGGAAGTGCACATAGGTGAGTACTGGTACAGACACTTCGACAAACATACGTTTCTTTTCCCAGTGATATAAGCAACAGTCACACCAATAAGACAGCTTGTGGTAATACAGAGTACAAGAGTAACAGTAAAACTTATCAAGTTCTTCTCCTTTTCAAAAATAAAAAAACACACGCTCACAAAGATCAATTAACAAACACATATAGGCAAATAGATAAAATAAATAATATCATAAATATAGATGTTTATATATATTATATATAATATTTATATATTGCGATAAATACCTGACCACAGAAATTTTCACTTTCCCACTGATATTGTTTGGTAACAGTAGATACAGAATAACTGTAAAAATAAAAAAGTGCCTTCAATAGCGCCTCCAGAAAACCCTTCTAACGCAAACCACGTCCTCCAGACAACAGGGAAGACGTGCAGCTCTCAGAAACGCTACCTGCTGCGGCACTGCTGCCTTGAATCCAGCCGGGTCGATGCGGTTCAGGGGGTCCGGCTGTACTGTGTGCTGGAAGCTAGCGTAGCCTGGGGGCTCCTGGATGACCGGGGGGTCCTCACGGACAGGCTCAGAGGAGCGGGTGATGGCAGGCTCCGCGGGTGGACCCACGTCGTCGTTCAGCGTTTCGTCCAGCTCCTGGTCGGTGTAGGCTCCACCCTCTGTGTCCGTGTCCTCGTAGTCGGAGGTGTGGCGGCTGTCGGTGCTGTACATGGAATACTCACTACCTGGTGCCGACAGGTAGGACAGGCGGTCGTCGTGGATGTCCAGGTCATCCTCAGCTGCCCCGTCAGCCTGGGAAACAAAAGGTAAAGTGAGAGAGGGAGTAAGAAAAGGTGTCACAACAGGGCTCATTCTGAAATGGCCTGCCGGAGGCCATTAGAGGCTGTTAATGCTTTTATTCTCTGGCTTTTACTTGTGTTTAAACAATTTTTCTGTTTTTATCTGATTCCCTAGATTAAAAGTGTGTTTAAATTTGTTTCTATTTTTGATCTTGTTTCATTTCAACAACATCTATGCGCATATATGTATGTCTACGTCTACGTATGTGAAGCACTTTTGTGCAAAACTCGTTTGCTTTTTGAAGCGCTACATAAATGAAATAAACTTTAAACTTGTTGGTGTGTGTGTTTGTCTTACCTTGCCCTCTGAAACCCACACCAGCTGGTTCTGCTGCTGCTGGATTATCTCTTTCAGGGCTCCAAACCAACCATCATTCATGTTGTTCAGGTTAATGGTCGCTGAATACAGGAAAGGGCAGAAGAGGAAAAAAAAACGCATCTCTCCAATCAAACGAGTACCAACATTTAAGTACATTCAAGTAGCAATTAAGTACAAGCATAGCATCATAAATAAAAGTCCCTTCTAGACATACACTCTAGGGCTGCAACCAATGATTCTTTTCTTAATCGATTAATCAGTCGATAAAATGTCCATCACAGTTTCTCAAAGTCTAATGTGATGTCTTTAAATGTCTTGTTGTGTCAGTCCCAAACCCAAAGATTTCTCTTTTAATTGGACATATAACAGAGAAAAGCAGAGAAAAAACAACAGGGGAGCGGGACTCTTCAGAGAGTCCGCCATGTTGCCACACCATGTTTCTACAGTAGCCCAGAATGGACAAACCAAACACTGGCTCTTGAGAAGGCTTTTCACAATTTACATTACTTGAAGGCCACCGTAGGTTTTCCGACACGCTTCGAAAGGGAGAGGCGAGCGGGGGGGTATTCAGTTGGTATCAATCTACAACTTCACCTCTAGATGCCACTAAATACTACACACTGGCAAATAAATAAATAAAAATGTGCAAAACCAAACATACATAACACACTAGGAATACATACTTTAAATGAAAATTAGGGAATTGTTCTCCTTCAATTTAACGAGGCGAGTCTAAATATAAATAATATTCCAGCTGGTGAGAATAACTTTCAAGTGAAATCTAATGGATAAAGGCGTCGAGGTACAGACACAGCTTGTTGTGTAATAGTTGTTTGCATGTTGATGCTTCAAGGACTAAACATGAGCCGAGGAGAATACTCTCTAGAACTTCTATAATATCTTAGTCAACAACAGACACTTCTAAAGCGTGGTCACACCCCATCCCCTGACAGAAAGAGTGCATTCTGAGAAAGAGCCCTTTGGTTGCTCTTGCGTGACGCTCAGTGCTGAACAAGCATTTGTAAGGAATCTGACAGCACAGGGTCAGGCACAACAAGTGCAATGTAGGCCAGAGCCTCAAACACTGCGGCACTCAATTGTCAACTGCCTCTGAAATGTGTCTGTGCTTCCTGTAAAATCTCCAATATTCCCCTCCCTTTGTTTGTTGCCCCAATCTACCCATCCCTTCTTCCCGCTGGACTCACTGGTGAAGAGGTGGTGGTTGTTCTTCCTTAATTTGTGGGCTCGTTCAAAAAGCTTCCTGGCGCTCTTCCTAGACTCAGGGCAGAGGCGGGTCCTCATGTGCTTGACGCCCTGCTTTGTGTCTGGGTTGAGAAACACCACAATTGGATACCACTGAGCGTAGTTCAGACGGTCCACTGCATTAGGGGTGATGTCCAGCACGGCATGCTTGTCCTTCATACACAGAAAACAAACAAAAACAGAAAACAGAAATGGGTTTATTTCCATATAGTGGGCATTTCCACTGTTGAAATGTAAGCAACAGACTATTACAGATGGAGCACTGCATGGCCAACACCATAAATATTTCCTTCACATATCGTGTGCAGCAGAACCCTGGTAAGAAAGTCAGCACTTCAGTCTGGATTAGTTTCTCTAATGAACCTGCCACTGCTAAATGACCTGTAATGTAATGTAATGTATAATTCACCACCACCAGGTTCAGGCATGTAGTGCCGTACACCAGAGGGCAGCAGTGAGCTGTGCACATCACAGCGGCTCGCAGCCATCTTTTCACTACCATAACAAATCTGTCAAAAGATGTTTATACCTCTACCTTTTGTCTGTATATCTAAATGTTTGTCCATATCTAGCTTCTCACCCGGTCAATGATCTGTTTAATAGTGTGCAGGCGAATGATGCCGGAGCTTTTCTGGTCGGTTCCTGCATCCCTGGGTTCACTCTCTATGGAAGACAAACGGACGGAGTTACTGCATCATATCAACACAAGAGACAAACAACAATAAAACCAGGCTGTGCCCCAATTAGACATCCTTGTAGCGTGCAGTTGTCGACTCCCATAAATAGAGCCGTTAAATAAAGAATAATAATCTCCGTATGGGAGAGGACAAGTGTACGTTTATGAAAACGGCTAGATAGTAAAGACAAAATGAGGACAGCAGCCAATTCATGCAATAGTCATTAGGTGTTTTAGGTAGGTTTAGGGAAATTAAATTCAGTGTTTAATGAATGTGTGCGTGCAACTGCATGTAACAGTATAAATTATGGTGCCAGAAATGTGTTATGTGAGAAACAGTGACATGAAATATGCACATACAAGAGCATGAGGGTCATTTTGGGATTAATGAGAATACAGTGTCATTGTAAGCCTCAGGGATTTAAGCAAGGATGTGTAGAGGGGTTTATGATTCACATAAAGATAAGCAATGGTTTCCTGCCTAGACACACGGTTCAAAAGAAGGCAGTCATCTCACCAGGGTGTAGTATAGTAATGACTCAAACGCATCACAGGACGTGGCTACATTTCTAACATTTCTAATTTCTAAAAAGGATCTATGATCAGAAAACACTGCTCTTAACATTTTAGGGAGAGCAGATAAATATGGCCATGTAACAACTCCAGATTTAAGCATATGCAGCAATGTTGAAAATGTAATGTCAGGATTCAGTAATATCTGTTTAAATATAACATTTGAATGACCAATTTTGATCTAAAGTAGTCTATCCATTGACGCTTCTGGGTTTTAAACCTTCACTGCGTTATGAAAGATTAGATGGAAACACACACACACACACACAGACCACTGTCAGCTATGTATAAAATACAATATGCTTTTGTAGATTAGCATCACAGTGGTGGTTTGATAGCAGTCTGAATTGTAAGCCATTAAACAACCTATTTTGATCAAATTTCATTCGGATACACTTTCGGTGCAGGAAGCACATGAACCCGATATCCAAATATTTGGAGGCAATTTTGCCGTATTCCCGTATGGATCATGTGTCTGAATGCACAGTGTAGTGAGATTTATTTTTAGAAATGAACACATAAATAGATGGTTACGTTTTCAGGTGACTGCTAAGATGGTTGACTATTTAATCTCATTTCATAAATACTATGTGCTGTGTATTATTATGGGTGCTATTGTGGGTATTTTTTCAAGAAAATCTATCCATTTCATTTATATGGCCAAAGCCTCCAGTTGGTCATTTAATGCCATGTTGATTTGATGTATTTTTAGCATGAGGTATTTTACGGGCAAATAATTAATACAAAAACCTAAAAATGGGTGTCAACTTTTTTCCGATTCTGCATTATTTGATCATTTTCTTATGATTTTGTTGAAAAGCAACTTCACGCATCTCAGTTTTCATAGCATATTAACTCCACATGCTGCCTTGTTGTCATCTTTCTACATGATGCAGTTAAGAGGGGAATACCACTGATTTGAACTATAAAATAACAACTTCATCTATTCAAGGATACTGTACATTAAACAGCATTAACTAATCTCTTCCATTATCAACATGCAATATCACAATGACAACAGCTCCTTGGAGACTTAAATTAGCCGAAAAAGTGTAAATAAAAGACATCTTCCTAAGTGTGTTTAGATGTGAAAATGTGATCCATGCTAATGCAGCGGAGATTTAAAAAAAATTAAATACATATATTTCAATTGATAACTTTGATATAGTGTTTGCCAGCGTCAAGTGTAATATCAAGGGTAGATTTCTTTCCACAAAGAAAATTATACGAAAATAAAATCATAGCTGTGTGTATGTATGATATTGCATATCTTCAGTGTCAGGTCTTCCGCGATTAATTTTATAAACATGCTAATATATACACTATAACAATTGTTATTGCCAATTTTAATGACAAATGTGAATTCCTAAATCAAGTGCTATTCCCCCATACGCATTGTTTAAACATGTGTAGGCCATCTAGCCACCAAACACCAGATTATCTGCCATTCACTGAATCAATAAAACAAATAAAAGTTGATGCACTAAGTGACATACTTTCCCCTCCTTGTTGTTGCTGTGTTTCTGAAAAGAAAATACAGTTACACAAACATCACTGGAGTTGCGCAAATAAACATCAATGAATGGAATGACTTTGTGTGAGTGTGTGTGTGTGTGTGTGTGTGTGTACTGAATGCATGTGTGTAGCTGTACTGGCAGGTGTAGTTGTGCACTTAAAAGTAATTGAAAGTCAATACAGAGTGTTAAAAAAAAATATATACACATTAAAGAAGGTTGCAATTTCATGAAGTAAGAGGCAGTGGATGAGGACTGAAATCAATAAGAGTGTGCAGCTCTGAGTGGAGTGTAGAAGAGTGTAAGATCAACAGAGATGAAACGAAGAGAGTTTACTTTAAGTAAACAGGACATAACAGACACAACTTGACTAACCTGACTAACTGAAATAAATTGTGAATATCTAGTAATAGTAGTATTCTGGGGTAAAGCAGAATGCCATCTATAAAAAAAAAAAAAAAGATAATCAATGGGAAAATATTTTTTAAAGAAATATTCGTCCAGTAAATAATGACAAATAGCTGCACTAACTGAATATAACAGCCAACAGCATTGGTCTATTTCTACAGAAAAAGACTAAAGACAAAATAAAAGAAATATATTGTTTCTACCTAGGGCTTCCTCCTCTTAGTCGACTCATCATAGTCATTATTTTATGCTTTTTTTCCATGCTGAATGACTTATTTCCAAGTTGATTAAATCAACTGTTTGATTAGTCGTATGAGTGTTAGTCAACTAAGAATTTATTTATCTACACATTTTTATTTCTAACCTTCTGCAGGGTATAACTAGATGGAAACAGCCCCTTTTGTTGTATTTGTTCAACTACAATCATTCAGTTTATAATTACTTTGTCATATTCCCATTCTGATTTAAAGCTTTCTTCCAAATAAATATTTAAGCGGGTGCGTTTTTGTACACTTTTGAAAAATCTAATCAAGTTTGCAGCCTCAACATGCTGTTTGTTTGTCACTGCATTGTTGTGTCAATCCTTGCAGCAGAGCAGCACATTAAAAAGATGAGAAGAGTCACAGGCAGGTATGAAAGTCTATTCTCACTGGACACAAGTCAGGAGAGTTACTGTTACAAATCATTGACAAGAGAATTCCCAAAATGTGTTCAGAGATCATACATTTTGCAAAATAAATGTTGCTGTTTCTGTGTTAAACCAACCAAATTCAATGAAAACAAGCTAAATCTAATCTTTAAAATATCCCAGACTCAATAGGGTTGTTCGCAGACGTGTAGAGCTACGTTTGGATAAGAAAACCCAACCCAACAGTGAGTTCAACATCTATTAGATACAGACCACTACTGTGAATATTTAATGGATGCTGAAAAGTTAAACAGCACTCAGCTTTAGCGATGTATGATGTGTATATTGTGGTCTCCTATCGATGCAAGACGGGTGGTAGGACACTACACAAAACATAAGCATTGGAACAGAGGGAGATAAGTACTTTATCACTTACTTGCTAGTTCAAAAATGTCTGGCTCCTCCCTGGCCAGTTTCTCTCTGGCCACGTCCGCGATCGGCCCGAAGAGAACCACAGGCCTCAGGAACCCAGCTGTACAAGAACAAGTCACCATCATGTCACACTTACAAACACAATACTAAATCAGACCATACATTTCTTTTTTTTTTAAAACCACATTATAACATCACAATCAGGATTACACAAATGAATAACTCTCCAATGCTTACACGCATAGAAACGTAGACCTATAGGCGTCAGTTAGCTAGAACTAACAAGTGCTGTGGAGGACTTTGTTTGTTTTAGCTACAAGGTTGAAATCTGTCCTCTACTTTGTAAATTCTCCCTACAAGAAAGTTTAATTATATGTGGGCGTTGATTGCCGTTACTGCCCTGCCGATGTACTCGTACCTTCCCTCAGCACCACCCTCTCATAGGCAGGGAACTTGGTCTGAACTGGCTGGGCGGACAGGTCCTCCCTGCTCTTCCGCAAATTCCTCTTGGAGCTTCGCAATCCTCGGAACCTCCAGAAGTCCGCTCTGTCGCCCCCTGGTGTTTTGGGGAGGGTGTACTGCACACTGGAGAGCTGCTCAGCTCTGGACAGAGAGAAGATGTGTAAGGTCAGCCGTCAGGACTTCAGTCAAAACTGCCATCAAGGCCACTTTTAGATAGTTCAGGAATTTGGCATTCAGGGTACTACTGTTTGGAGAGAACAGCCATGGAAATACACTGTAACACCATTGTACAGTACTGCGTTCTGAATGCTTGTCAAACTGATTATGGAGTAATTTCCATTATTGACTGAAGAAATTCTGACAAAATGCTTAAAGGCAATTATATATTTACGCTGATTGATATTGTGTCTTGAGGGCTGGTACAATCTAATCTATAGCTCCACATTCACATTATGAAGAACTTAAATATCCTATAACTTAATGATTTTTCAGTGAATATCAGAGTCAGCATTATGATATCCATTAACTCATAACTTTATATCAGTTATTTTCCCAAGATACTGACAGAGGCTACTGTGAGATACACATTTCAGTGATGCTTCAATATACACACAGCATACGTGTAACACAAACTAAGGTAAGACTTTGCAGTGAAATGACAAGCGTTATTTATGAAACCCTGACACACTTTGCATCATAACAGACTTGCAAACCATGAATTTATTATGAGGGTCATCCTTTGAAGGATTAGATCACTGCAGATCAACACATTTTTACATAGAAATTGACTGGAAAAACAACACAAACAGTGGTAAGCAGCAAGGTCAGTAAGGCAGTGGGCCAACAGAGGAATAATTCATTCTTATTGGCTTTGAATCATAATGGCCTTCCTTTGATGCATGTGTTTAAAATAAATATTATTGAGTTCTGAGTGTGGTTTTGGGGTTTTATGTTTTGAAAGAATATCCAGAGACAGGTTTGTCTTGGCCGAGATATATTTCACAATGCTTAATGTATGTGATGTAGTTGCAGGCGGCATGTGAAAAGCTCAGGGTTTTCGGTCAGCAGGACTGTGAGGAATCTCTGTGTAAACACTGCCAGAGGCTGTTAAAGGCTGTGGAGACAGGCCTAGATAACACGATGCTGTTGGCTGGATCATGATCTACACTACATCTCCTCAGACACACGAGCCTCACAAAGTCCGCACAAACCTCACACAGTAATCTGTAAAAAAAAAAACATTTAACAGACACATGGGTTGTGTTAAATAGGCCCCATTTTAAAAACACCTCCACTTTATAACAGACTATAACACAGAACTAAAGCCTTTTCCTACACTGAATTACAGAAACACTAATTAATAAGCATTGAAAATCATGATAAATGTTTAAAATACAGTAGATTAAACAAATGAGAAAATGGAAATGTGCTCTCAACTCTTTCCTTACTACTCAGATCACGATGTTTCTATTCCTTTGACTCCACCCATGCCCATTCATAAAGTGCCAGAACATGCTGTACAGGTATTAAAAGGTGTGACCTAAAACTTCCTTTACCTGTTCTTGTTGGGGATGATGCCCCTTTCAACTTCCTGATGGTTCTTGCCAATACGTATGGCAAGCCAAGAGCCTAATTTGCCGTTGTAGAGCGTATCTACGACACGGAACACCTCGCCCTTGTTGAAGCTCAGCCCGTACGGTGACTCTTTTTCATATTCAAAATGTGTCCGAATGTAGAATGAGTCACCCACGTCCGATTCCACTATCCTCCGATACACTAAAGAAAAAGTAGAAAATGACAGAGATGATTACAGCAACCTTTTAAATGTTCTGGTTTTGATGCCTGATGAGGCATTTACACAACTAACACAGAACTTTATACGGCCATCGCTCACCATCCTTCTTCTTCTGGGCCAAAATAGTAACTTCTTCTCCTTTTGGGAGATCCAGCAGAAACAGCACAGCCTCCTCCCGGATGATGTTAGCGAAGTCTACATTGTTCACCTACAGATGCAGAACAGAAGACAAAGAATAAATCAACTTACAATCCAATTGAAGATCTAGTGGACAATCATACAAAAGAGCAAATTCTAAGCTACTAATCTCATGTTATTGAAGACCAACTTTACCCTACTTAGTTTTTAAATCACTGTTAAATGCTTAAAATCTGCTGAAAGCTACTGAATTAAAAGTGTATTCAACACATTTCTTTATTTTTTCTTTGACCAAAAAATCCCCCAAACTCTAGCAGCCATCACTCATTTGGTTTCTCACAGAATAAAAAGGAACAAAAGGAAAGAAAAACTTGTTGTTTTTTTCAAACAGAAGCAGGGCGATTTATTCCCCCGACAACCGAGCAGCCTCCTCCTCACCTCCTGCTGCTGTCCCAAACACAATAACTGCTGTTTATTGACTCTGCTGGAGGGGCTGCAGGGGAACCAGAAACACATGGACTGAATCACTGAACCTCAGAAAGACACCTTTATCCTTCCCAGAAACAGGAGGGCTTGACGTCTTTATCTCCACTAGCACACCATGACCAAAGGGAAACCACCTAAAGATGGAAAACAATGTCCTGGAAGTCTCTAAGGTGTGTTTGTACAGTGGAGGGAACACACACAGGCACAAAAAGAGATCTTTGCTGTGCAGTGGGAGGAACACAAGACATAGTATAATCATCAAGAGAAGGAAGAGAAACTGTAATGGACAGATTTGTCAATAAGCAGTTTCTGTCATGGGGTAAAAAAGCGATGTGGCTAGGTATTCAGCCTCTTCTGCGCGGCGCACTACTACACAGCTTCACAGTTATAGCATTAAACATAGTAGGAGTAATGCTTGGCTGTTGGATAAACATGTCAGAATGAATCCAACACTGACATCAAGAGGGTTTCCATCATCCCATCAACAATGTTACTCTAGTGTTCAATGAAACAAAAAGTCAACTGTTCCGAGGTCAGAGTGCAAGAACGACCTCCATTGTGTCTTCACATTGGAAACAAGGGGAGTTTTGACACGAAGCAGAGCCCGGAATGACTCATGGACTGACAAGATACATTGTACTGTATTCCCAAGATCTCTTTGCACCGAAATAAAACCATTGGACCACATAGTTTCACCACTGACTATCTAAGTTAGTGTGGGCAGCTCCTGCTCATCTATTTTGACAATAACACCAGATGTTGTTCCCACTTTAATACATGTGACATGGAAACAAAAAGTAACAGTTAATACTTAACAGATAACACAAATGCCTGCATGAACTCTAAGAGAACAACACAATGCAATTACAAAGCACTAAAAGAAAATATCTACTTCATCTACAATCAATCTATATATCTATATGTGACTTAAAGTAGCACATACACTACGTCAACAAGTTATTGTGAGAATTCTGGTTGATGGAGGAAATCAGAGAACACATTTACACCCCTCGTTACTGTAAAACGTGGTTTTAGCTGCAGATTTCTTCCTTACTCACTGTCCATTTTTTTCAAACCAAGGCTTGCATATTTGATTAATGACAGTGTAGCCTAGGGAGTTTTTCTTTTTTAAAGAGCGCTTTGACAGACGGCGCAATGAAAGGAAAGATTTCTCAGAATTATATAAATAGCTCACTTCAGCTGTGAAAACCAACTTAAATCTACTTATTTCAGTTTCTGTTTTTAGCCTGAATGGAGTTCAATTATTTTGAATCCAACTCAAGACAAAGACTGATGAACTCTTCTTTCAACCCATTGAACTGCTGCCTTTGTGATACTTACGTTTGAAGCATGTACAGTACATAGCCAACAAATCAGGTTACTTCAGCAGAAATATGGCTGTGTAAAGTGGGATTCTCTAAATCCCTCACAAATATTTCAAAAACGACATGTCATGTCAAGAAAGCAAACAATAGCCATGTTGCTTAAGTGATCAGGTTTAGCGTACCCTGAGAATCTGGTCTCCCTCCTCCAGCCCCTCCTTGGCCGCAGGACTGTCCTCCAAAACACCTGCCACAAAAATTCCCACGTCGTTTCCTCCTGCTAACCGCAGACCGACACTCTCTCCCTTTTTGAACTTGACCAGTTTCATACTCGGCCTGCAGTGGAACACAGGTTGACAGATAGAATTAAGCAAAAAAAGATTAGCAAATCCTGGATTTATAAACAGTGTAATGTACTAAATGTCAAGTATATAGCAACTAGGCAATTTTTTTAAGTGAATGATAAACTGAATAATATATGCACTAGAAATACATGCCACAATGCAGATCTGCACTCGATACTGTAAGATGTTTTGGAAGAGAGCATCTCATACATATACCTGAGAATGCTGTCATCGTGAGCGGCGCTGGGTACAGGGGCATCAGAGGGGCTGACTGGCAGGTCCACGTCAGGCTGACCAGGCTGTGCATAAACTGGCTTTGGTTCTGCCCCAAATACAAACACAGTAAGTAGTTAGTCCCAAGGAAACCTTCTATGCAGAACAGCATCAGTTTTATCATATTGTACAGTAAAGACAGCTAGCCAAGTGCTGGGTAATAGTGGAACCAATTGTAAAAGTGAAATAATCAACCTTAATCCATGACTTTAATAATCATGAGCTGATTAGATATTACACAATAAACAACAGTTTATATTATGTGACTGTAGGAGCTTTACACTGTAACAGTGGAGTTAAGTGTAAAGGTGAATCTGACACACTGTCTTTATAATAATTGTGTCTTTAGGCACAGCTCTACAGGGAAACAAAGAAATACTTGTAGAGTTGATTAAACTGCAGTAGTATGCAGACAAAGCCTTAGTGAACATCTCTTTGCCATACGACCTAACTTTACCTTACTGTACTAATGACAATTAGTTTCAATAAAAAAAAAAAAGACAGGCACTACAGGAATGCACTACTGATTTTGTTTTTCCTAAAGTGAATACAACTGCATGTCTTTGTGTAACTCTGTGTTGTACAGTAACAATAAGTGAACTAGAATCCTTAGAGCTGAGGGCTGATGGGCAGAGGTTTATGTACCAGGCAGCGGAGGTAACAGTTTGTCATCTCTGGAGCTGGTCTGGTCGCTGGCCTGTGACAAGACACCATCATCGGAGCTTTTGACTGGAGTGGACATGGCCCCGGGTTTGGATACGCGGTCCTCATCTCGACTTCGATGGCTGAAATAGACAAAAATAACAAACGGCAATTCAGTACAAGTAGACGGTCACTGCTGAAAACAATGACAGTTTTCAGTAATGCATTCCTTAAATGGCTGCAACATCTGTGCTGATATCATTGTGTGCAAGAATGACCTTGTTTTTGTGTTTACATAATTTTTTCCTGCGCTGACACCGCCAGGAAAATACAGACACTTAAATGACCCTAAAAGGAAATAGCATGACGTGATAACGGCATGTGGACAGAAAATTGAATGAGAAGACAATAAGCTATTAAAAGAAGGATGTGCGGCCGTGCAATTTCGTCACTGGCTCTAAGTGTGATCTATGAGGTATGACAATGGTAAAATATATTTACAACAATCTGATATTAATTTAAATTGGAACAGGCAGGGTTAATAAATGGTTTAATATCCAAATACATTTTTTCTGGAACGTTGATGTAAACTCCCTTTTTATTAACCATTCCAATAAAAGCACACAGGCAGAGAAAGAAAAATCAAACCAAGTCTTCCAACATAAACTATTGAGTTAGGATACTTTTCAGTCCAAGTTCCTGTTTAACCTGGATAAAATAAACAAGGGGAAACTGTGAGTGTGTGTGTGTGTGTGTGCGGAGTGAGTCTTGTAGGCTACGTCTAACAGAGGAGAAAGGGCTCTGCTGCTTAAAACAATGGTTGAATTCCAATCTAGTCACATGACTGCCGGCTGGCACAGTACTTGAGCTGCATTTAGGAGCTTTCGTAGAAGAATGTTAAGGTGCAGGCTGTGCCACCTCCTCAGACTAAGCAACTTCTCCCATTCTCTTATTTTTGCTCAAGCAGTACGAACATATACAGTGGAGGGAAAGTACACAGTACAGTGTAGTCAACCATAACTTAAACAGTAAAACACAAATGTACAAACAGTACATGTATATCCAATTACACGCAATGACTGAACCTCAGGTTTAAACCTGTTAGTTGTGCAGCTGCTGAACTTATTTACAGTATTTTCCCCACACAGCATGGCCTTTTCTAGGTCCACGACTTCTCTCACTACAATTCAGTTTTACACATGAATGTGATCTGTGCAATTGTGTATGTCAGCAGACTTAGCATCAGAGAGTCCTGTATGGGAGTTTGTTGTGGAGGGAGAAGGGCATATGAGAGCTGCAGCCGGAGGATAAATGACAGAATTGTAATGGGAGAGATGGAGAGAAAGACAGAGTGTGTGTTTGTGTCTGTGTGTGTAATGGATGAATGAGAAAGAGTGTGAGAGAGGGGGGGAAAGAGAGCACACAGCAAGAGCAAGGGGACAGAAAGAGAGGAGTGAGAGAGGGTGTTGTGGCCTAAATCTGTTGTTCTTTGCTGCAGAATGATGCTAAAAAAAGGGCTTCACACTGACAAACACCATCTGACAGAAGCCTTTGTTCAATCCCCTCCCTTACACATTCTTATAGTATGGGTACAGGGAAGAGTAAGTAAGAGAAGTGAGGGACAGAAAAAGTGGAGTAGCAGGAGAAATGTGGCTGCACACACATCAACTATGCAAAGTATGGTACAGCCACACGAGAATCTCTACACTGCATAACGGACCCGGTCTCTATAATTCAATAAACTCATAAATCAAATCAACAAGCTCCAAAACATTTAAAGAACAAAATTGACTAGTTAAACTGACATCTCTTTGCAAAACAAACAAAATAGCAATATTTCCCTCTTGTAAACTAACAATAAAGCATATCATTAACAACAAACATAATATATATATATATATATATAAAATAAAAGAATTACTCACACAAATGTATCTGTAAGATGAACCATGGCGCTTATTAAGAGGAGTTTGAGTTTAATTCCTTGGAAGACAACACCGAGCCTATGTGAAAAGTATACTCATGCCCACTAAGAGACACTTTGGATGAAGGGCGTTTTTGATTATGTGTTGTATTCAAAAATATACAACCGCATCGGGAGAAGAATGCCTCTAAGCCCGACAGCCAATGAGGTTAAGCGAACCATCTGGCTTAGGGCAAAGCACTGTGGGAAGTATGTCAAATTCCCCTCCTAAACTGGGAGATAGCAACAACATTCCCTTACATCACAGGCCCGTGACAGTCAGACTGCTACTTCCTCAGTAAATTCTTCAACCACAAATGCATGAGAAGCAGGTGTAACTCGTCATATGACAATTCATGTGTTTACCAGATTAACCACTTATACAAAATGTGCAATAGTACACACAAATAAAATGACATAATATTTGGTTTTCTTACTTTTGGACCAACATAAATTTAGTAGACAAAGACAAAAGAGGGACCAGGGAAAGAGCAAAAGAAGTATTACAGAGATAAATGCTCAAAACAAGAACACACTGGCCTATTATCAGAGGGATGCATTCACTTACATTGGAAGGAATCTGTGCAACAGTGAACCTGCCCTCATCCTGCATTGAAACAAGCAAGGTTACACAGTCTGACACAATGTAACATCTAATGTAATGGCAGCATTGGAGGTTAATCTAGTCATATGCTATGACTGAGAAGCAACTAATAAGTCAAAAAAGCTAAACTAGCAGCAGCACACTTAACAAACATCCTGCAGCTACAACAGCTATATGGGTGGGTTTGTGCAAAACAAGTAATACAAGAGATATCTCAATAAGGCTACTGTTTTTTGCAGCTAAATGTAGGTTTTGTATACCTGTTCCAGTGAGGCATTTTGGCGTTTAGGAAGAGTTTGTTACAAACAGCAGGAGACTGATGGTTAAATCCAGAACAAGTGCTTAAAGGCTGCAGGGATTTGGGCCCCTGATTCAATACCAACCTCTGCTTAACAGTATCAAACCATAGCATATCATAGCTTTTTACTATGATGAGAAACCAGCAGCAGGCTGTCTTTTCTCATTGCAGCCAATGATAGAATTTGCATGGGTCTGCTCCAAAAAGTGTCAAGGCTGTTTCACTCCCCCAGTCCTGCTTCATCAACTGGATTCAAGTATGCAGTATCATCTTGTCCCATTCGACCAAACTCAGTATCTTGTTCTTGCCTATTAAGCATACAATGCTCAAGCTCCACACTAAGAGAAACTATAGTCATTTGCATGACTTTCTCTAGCTATCCTTTGCCATCTATGTGCTAGTCAGCTACAAGAAGCTATGATACGACTAAACTACGAGTAACTACGAGTAACTTACTGGAAGCTCCAACTGGCATTCAGAAAAGAGGAGGACAAAGAGACATTATGGGCATTAAAATGAATTGAAAGAACAGCACATAATAAGCGTATATACAGGAAATAGCTATGAAAGGACATCGCATTGATCGTATATGCATAATAAAATATAGATTTTATTTTAAGCACTGGAACTCAGTGATGGTTCCAGAGGGAGTGTGATGGTTTATGCATGCAATGTCTTTATCTATGGATTTATGCATTAGTGGTGAAAGGTACTTACTCAGCACCTACTAACCCGTAGGTGTGAAAATTATGTATGGAATTGGAGTGGTGGGGTTATGGATGTATGACTGTGGCATGTGTGACACCTGTGTCCCATCACCAGATTTGCAGTCAGATGTGTGTGTGCATGTGTACTACGCTTACCTGCCATTGCTGATCTGCCGAGGTGAGTGACGGAGAAGGTCCGATGGTTCGGGCCTGTCAGGAGAACGTGATCGACTACCTCGCCCGTGCGATCGATTGGAATGCTCTGATGTCAGCGAATGTATTTCTGAAATGTCTGTGAAATTAAAATAAATATGTATTAGCATTTAATCAATGAGGTGAATCAAGATAGAGTTAGAATAACAAGAAAAATCATAGTTGAACTTCTTTTTTGAATGCTTAAATAATTACAAATTTAAATTTTTTTTTTTTTAAAGCTTTCATGGCTTGTGCAATCAAACGCTGCATCCAACAAGGCACTGCTACATGTCTGCTGTCTCACCGTCTCTGTCGGAGTTATTGGCTGATGGGATGCTGTCGTCAAGGTCGGGAATGTTGAGCAGCGTGGCTCTATCATCTCTCTGCACCACCATCTTCAACTTGCCCTTTGATCTCTCAATCAACTTCTTGGCATCTATTAGTGATAGGTTCTCTGTAACTGTGCCATTGATCTGCCAGAGGAAGAGGAGAGGGTCAGCATGAGAACTCAATAGACAAGTCATCTACACTGCACAACTTTTCTGTACACACCACAATAGGCTTTGAAAACTATGGGATCATTACAGGGCAAAGAGGAATTGTGAATTGTGAATGATGTCTAGGCGGCTATAAACACGTTTAAAAATGTATATAATTAGGATTACAATGAGTTTATTGCTATCAGAGAAACAGTCCACACAAATTATTTTATCCATATTGTTTCAAGCAAAACTTGAAAACTTAATTTTCTTTATTCAAGTATTTATTTCTATTGGTCTTTGTTGAGCAATCGCATTTCAACTAGAAAATGTCTCTGCCTCTCTTCGGAACAATTGATCAGTAATTTGGATTTTGAATGCATCTCTGTAACGTGAAGGGGGATTTTTCTTCCTCCTCAGAGATTGAGTGGATAAAAATTCAAAGGAATAATGGAATGTGTGGTATTCCTGCTGGTGAGCCTGCATGCTAATGAACTGTGACCTCACTCCGCGACCCACTTTCAGCAGCTCACAGAGCTCTACCACACTAGACGAGTGAAAGTTTTCAGTAAAACCCAACACTCCCTTCTCCTTCACCCCACCTCACTCCTTCCATTAAGGAAATGATTTAAATCCATTTCCTTACACATTCATCTTTTTTGTTTTTAACTAATAATATTTGTATCAGTGCATTTCCATATTACTGTGTTTTAAAACATCCGTCTTATCCGTAGGCTCATTCATACATACACTCTTTCTCTCACCTTAAGTACAACATCTCCCTCCTGGATGTTTCCATCTCTGGCAGCAAGGCTCTCAGGAGAGATGTCCTTCACAAAGATGTGGCTGGCCAACCGCAGTCCATATTCTACTTTCAGAGTTAATAGGCATAACAAAGTAAATTTAACAGAGCGAATCAATTTAACAATCACTTGGTCCTCTGCAAATTGTAATTATGTTGACTAGCAACATTGCCGTCTTGATTGACCTTTACTGTGAGAACTAGTAAAGCTGAGAAACTCCGGAACCTGTTGGATCCACAAATTGCGTAGTATACTCTTCAGGTGCTCGGATATTGTGTTGCTCACCTTCATTTTTCCGGGACTTGACAAGGGTGACCTTGGCAGGCCTGGTTGGAGCGGAGGAGGTTTGTGATCGGCGATCAGAGCGCGGTGAGACGCTCCTCTCCCGCGAGGCACTGTGATCCCGCCTGCTGCTGTTGCTGCGCTCACGCTCCTGACGCCTGCCAGTGCCCGTACCTCCGCTGGCTCCTCCATAGGCACTTTGGCTACCATGCCCACTGTGGTGCTCATAGCCATCATCCTCATCACTATCCTCTTCCTCGTGCTCTGACATCGTCTCCCTGTCTCCTGGCCGAGAAACAGGGATCTGCACTTTCCTTTTCCGGCGAATAGTCTTGGAATAGATAGGAAGTTTTGAGTGTTAAAAAGGGTCATTATTATGGCCTCCCTCACATCTAAGGTCAACGTGATGGGAGCATCATCAATGTTGCACAAAACATTCTGTCAAACAGCAATTAGAAATAAGTAGACCCCTGAAATCATGTTCTGTAACATCAGGGGCCACTGTGATGTCCCACAAAGTAATGTTTGGTAAATATCTTCAGAATCAAACTTACTATCTTTGCATTTTTGCCACTCTTTCGGAGCTGCTGCACTGCGTAGGCATGCTCTACGTTGTCCATAGAGACTGCATTGACCATCACCACTCGATCATTTTCTCTGAAACAATAAAAAAAAAAAAATCGATTAACAAACAATGTCTATCTAACTAACATGTTATAGAAATAAATGGAAATATTGAATAGGAGCATACTTTATCTAATTCTGAGGTCAAACTAACAGTGCTCCTAAAACCCAAAAAATACACAATACAATACAATAGTCAAAGACTTACTGTAGCAGTCCCTCTGCAGGGCCTCCTTTCAGCACATCAGAAATCACAATGGACGTCTCTCCACTCTGGAAATGAGGGTTGTCTCGTCCACCTGAGATGGCAATACCAAACCCAAAGCCTGGGGCCTACACACACAGAAATACATACACACTGACTGATACAGTATAAATGGCAGATACATTTAACTCATCCCAGGCTTTGCTGAAAACAAAAACAGGCAGATTATCAGAGAAACTGCTATTTAAGTAAAATAATGTAATGTAATGACATTTACTGAAGATCACAACAAAACTATGCATTTGCAAGTTATTTAGCTAATTTTCCAAGATGTTTCCATGGAGGTTAGGAGGGCTGCTGTGTTTTTTGCCTACCCAAATGCCAGCACCAAGGGAGCAAGCCATGTGATGTAAATGGATAATCTTACAACCACAACAACACAGGAGAATGGCGAGGCAGAGAACCGCAGGCCACACTGGGCTGCTCCTTCAGGCTCAATAAAGCCGCTACTAATTAGATTACAGCAAGCAGGCCAGTCTAGACAAGTGCTCTATCCAATCCCACTGTACAACAGCATCACTAACTACAGTTTACTGTCTCAAAGTAAAGTACATTCAGAAATTTAGAGTACAAGACAATGACTATATTTATAATATCAGCTGTATATGGGGGAATATGGATTTTTATAGTTTGTTAGTTAACCTGATGATGCCGATTGTGCCAGAGGGGGTAATCAGTAATATGCACCGGTACAATCTATCTTAATTAAATTTGACTTTAAACAAAGCCCAAAAGCACATGGACTTAAGCCATCATGCCCGTCTTTCCCTGGAGTTGTGTTAAGGAGAAGAATATGTTGCCAACAGGAAGGAAGTGAAATGAAGTCGTAAGGATGTGGATGCTGATTTCTGTCTTCCTAAGCCTTGTTTCCTGCCATCTGGGTTCCTTGACTATTGTTTCAGTACCACACATCCTGCTGCTACAGCTGGCCGTCTCAGTAAAGAGAGACGAAAGATGGATGGGCAGAGAGAGAGATAGGGAGGTAAAAGTGAAGAACACACAAGACATACTGTAGGATTAGGATGCCAGAGACAAACAGAGAGGGAAGAAGACAAAGGAGAAGAAAGGGGAGAGTCGATTAAAGAGTTGCAAACACTTACCCTGTGAAGGGTCACTGTGTGCTGTTCCCATATGACCGTTTCCTCCATCGCTGCACTCTGTAACACAAACAAGAGGGAAAGGGTCAATATCTAGAGGCTAACTTATAAGTACATATGTACTGTATATCCAAAGTCTATTACAACAATCCTGCATTAAATACTGTCTTTGATCTTGGAGCCTATAATGTTCTGTTCTTGAAGACTTTGAGTGTGAAGGTTTTGAGACAACTGCAAGGTAATTTTGGTCAGCGGTTAGTGTGGTGTTGTATTCGACTGCATTATACTAAATGGTCTTGTCTTTTACACACATGATGGGCACAGAGTATTAGAAATACCTGCCTGTATAATGCAGTCTAATACGACACTACCTCTAAGTACAACAATACATCATGTGGCTTTTTATGACATAACTGTATACCTGCAGCTACCTTACCCTCGCTAGGGACGTGTTTCACATTTTTAAAAACAGGTATAAACATGACTCAACCAATAAGAGCTGAAAACAACAATTATTGTCTCTATATTACTTTGTATTACGTATGTAAAAAATAAAGAAATTAACATTTAACTAGTGTGCTGGACAAACTTATATAATACAAACAAACGGTCATTGACTCATACATTCTGCAAACAAAAGATTGTTTATACATGTCGCAATATTCTGTTCAGTTTCAGTAGGCAGTCGGTTGTTAAGCTACCAGCAAGGTCTACTCTATTGCTTATTTACACCTGGAGTCGTAAAAGTCTGCACGTGAAAAGATTTTGACAGCCGCACGAGTAAACAGCCAGCAGAGACTGACTGAGGTTCAAAAAGACTGAGTGAACATTCATATATTTTCGTGGCCGGGTCATCTGAGAGAGCTGAAGCAAAGCAGGTATTTAGCTGCTCCTCTGACCTGCCACGCTGGATTAAACGGATGCTTAAACGGATGTATCTTTTGCTTTCACTCATTCTCTAATTCAGTTACATCAGGTTATTCTTTATGCATGATTCATCTTTTACTATGGTCTTTTTTATTTATTTTTATTTATTCCACATGGAGGCACGGAAAATGCAAAAAAATCTCCCAATATGAAACTATACGAATGTGATAATGTTACTAATATTAGGTCAAACAGACACTCCTCAATTTCTGTCTCAATGCATGGTTTCTTTTTTTAACCCCCAGAGTGCTATGTCCCCAGCTTTAAATTACAGTTTTGCTCTGCTTCCCTCCAGCTGATGAAGCAACATTGCTGTCTGCATGTCTGCACGTCTGTCTGACTTCTTGCCTGCAGGGAGTGATGGTACAGCTGTCTGTGGCAGAGTGCTGAGCACAGTCCAATGTGGCAGGGGAAGGAAAAGACATAAACGCCACCACACGTGGAAGGGTGCTCATTTACTACAACTTCTATTATCAGCTTTTTAAAATAACACACCATGTCATCTGTCCACCCTACACCCTACCATTGTGATAATTTTACTCCCTCACCCTTTAATCATCACCTAATCCCCAAACCATCTGACCCATCATCTTCAACATCATCATGATCATTACTGTCATCACCTTCCCTTAACACAACAGGTTCACACTCTCATGTAGCCAACTGCATGTCATGAGGACAAGAGCCAGCTGATACGAGTGTCTGGTGTTTTTAGACACGACCAGTGACACAACATAATACTGTAGGTTTGTTGGGAAAAAGACACAGCTGAACACAAAGAAGAAAAAATGTATTTCCGAGAAACAGACATTTGTCCAAACAGAAAATACAATTTAAATAAATCATGTAATTTGACTTGAAACCAAGAAGTAACTTTTAAAAATGATTGACAGATAAAACTACAAGTCGATTACTCGGTCAACTGTAAATCAATTGTCTATTTCGAATAATTGATTATTTGGAGTCATTTCCAAGCTAAATCACTTGCTGGTTCTGGCTTCTCAAATGTGAGCTGCATTTCTTTATCTTAAAAGATAATAAACGTAATATCTTTGGGTTCTGGACTAATGATGGAACAAAACAAGCAATATGAATACGTCATCTTGGTCTCTGGGATTTTGGAGTGGGTATTTTTTCACAATTTTTCGGACAATTTATTGAAAAAAACGATTGATTGATTCATCAAACAAATAATGATTAATTAATTAAAACATTAATTTTAAACTATTAAAACAGATTAATAGACAATGAAAACAATTCTTAGTTGCAGTCCTAAACTTGATTATTGTGAATTCACATTTAAGAGTTAAGAGTCACTTGTTCCCCAATAACCTTTGTTTACACAAGTTACAAGATTTAACTGTCGGGGTAATGTCCTACAGTAAATGTTTTGACCTACAGGTAATTACAGCTCACGTAAATGCAGCAAAACAATGCAGGGTTGTCCGGCAAAAAAAGTTGCACCAGGCTCAAATTTTGCTGAACGCGACTTCATTCAGCAAGAGGCTTCCAGATGGATTACTTTGTAATGGGAATGCTGTATTTCTCCTGTTTTTTGTGTTCTCCTTTTAATTGTCTTTACCAAATATAATATAGTTGTTGCTGTGATAACTTTCCAGAGTAAAACTCCTGTCAATGAGTATCACAAACTGTGCAGTGTTTTGACATATAATAAAGCCTTTAAATGCATCAATCTCTTACACCAACTGGACATTCTAGATCATATTAAATTGTCTAACCGGTGCCTAAACAACACGCAACCACCAACACAAGCCTTTGCCCTGTTTTAACACAGGTTTGTTTTCAGTCTGGCTCTGTAGGCAGTAATCTATGCTGCACTTACTGTAGTTACTTACTCAGCTATATTCTAAATGAGGTCTCTAACTCAATGCATTTCCAAGTTAAAATAAAGGTTGAATGAGGTCTTCTATTCCACATTTGTACTTCAATCTTTGCCATTCACCCCGTTCAGTTCGGTTGAACCTCTAGAATACACAGTTAACCCTTTGACCCTAATTTCGATGGCAGCTCTGTGTGGATGTTATTTATGTCCATAATTGGTGCAAAAGGGCTTGGGTGTACCCCCCCCCTCGTCTGCCCCTAAGACTCCCACAGTAATGCCACTATTGTGTGAAGGGACCTGACCCATTTAACCACGGCTCCCCCCGACATTCCCAAACACATCCATTCCTCTAAAGTGTTTTGTGATATATTCATCCATCCGTTCATCCATCCATTCATCCAACAGTCCAGGCAGACAGAGGGGGGCTACACCATGAGAAACAACAGCGTGCTGGGGTCATGTGACCATGCGGTCAGGCAGGCAGGTGGCCTTGTCCTTGAACCGTGGGTTGCACTGATAGTCAGGGAGAGGGAGGAGGAGGAACGGAGCAAGGCTGCGGGCTGCTTATACAACATACATATACAGTACCAATGGACAGGGCACATAAAACTGTAGAAGATGACATGTTGAATGACATGTCCTTATTTATTTTCTGTTCCCTCATCTCTTTCCCTCTCTTACACATGAACACATTAATGCAAACAATTAAATTAAATCCCTATACAAAAGCAAGCTAAGACTCTTAGTACTTGTAAAGCTTTGTGGAAAACACATTTTGCTCGACCAAATCTAAGACACTCTGAAAACACTGAAGTCCTACACACCCACACCCCTACACACTGACCGTAAGTCTTGCAGGGGAGGGCTTACAGTATGCGAGTGTGTATGAGCCATAAAAGCCGTAGACATACTTGTACCAGTAAGGTCATGTGAGTCATAAGAGAGACAGGAGACCTTAAGGCTACAATTACATTTCTATGTAACATTTGAGTGGGTGCTGTATTAGAGAAAGAGTCATTTTCTGTAGGGCTGACTCGAAAGCTTTAACGCTTCAGTCGTTGCCATGGTAATCAACGTCCAAATCAGTATATGAAAGATTCTGGATTTCTTTTTTTCATACAACTTATTATATATGCATGTAATAATAGTATAAATAATAAATTTTAATAAATAAATAGTAATATAGTATAAATCTCAAGTAGCCCATGAAATAAGGAATAGTAATCCCAGAGTTTTCCTTATACATCAACAACATTATTATTATTAGTTATTCTCAGAGGGATAGCACTGTTTGTTGTGTGTAGAAGTAAGTCTATACAGTATGTGTATACCAATAATACAGGCTACAGTGTTTATGACTAAACTGGTGACAGTTAAGATAGTTAAGGAGAAATAACCTGTTATTTTAGGCTGTTTAGAATATTTACTCCACTGGGACTACGGCTCAGTCTCTCAAATTAGATTATTACAGTAATTAATCACTGCAATGTGAAGTGATGATTAGCAGGCTAGCTGATTGAGTGCGAGGTATAAACAGGGTGGAAAGCAGAGAGTAACAGAGCCCAATTCGTGCGTTAGCTTAGTTTTAGTGACACGTAGAAAGTAAACAAACAATTCACTTTAACCGAATGAATTTCAACAGCTAATACAAATGTGGTGTGGATGAGGGAGGCCAATGTAATCTCATCTTTTATTAAATAAAAAAAAGACTGCGGAAAAGCTGTGGCTCAGTGTCAAATGATAATTTGATTATCTCGTGTATTTTGTTAGAGGAACATTTTGGATCATGCAAGACAACAGAACATGCCAGGCCAAAACAAACATGAACACAAGTTTGCCTCATTTTTCTTTACAAAAAAGAAATAATAAAAAATACTGACGAGAACAAAGGATGCGGTTTATCTCTGAAGTCACAGAGTTGTGTGAAACAATGGTGTGCTTGATGTTGCGCAAAGTGACGGCAGCCTAGTGTATTTATACATCCATATTAGTCAGGCTTGAGCTCTGGCCAGAAGGGCCCAGGGCTGGGAAACAAAGAGCAGCCACCAAACACACATGTGTACTTGTGCACGCACACGCACGCACACACACACACACACACACACACACACACACACACACACACACAC
>CALSCE010009344.1:5369383-5396767 GCA_943593645.1 Bovichtus variegatus | reverse complement strand
CACACACACACACACACACACACACACACACACACACACAAAGGGGTGATTCAGAAAGGGGTCTTTCAGTCTGCTCATGTTTGCCTGCCTCCACAGCACACACAGGATGACCAAAGTAAGTTACTACCAGCAAGGACACATAGTAAAGAGTCTTTTCTGCCAGAATGGAACTGCAAAGACTACATGCGATTATGTTGATAAGAGAATATTTGAAAATTCAAACATAAACTTGGAGCAGGCAGTTGGAATATTTGACACAGAAATACAAACATTATGACTTTCACATTTCAAGTTGCACAACATCTTTCCAACTATGCAACTCTGAACCGCAACTCATAGTCTGTACAATCACATGGTGCAATAAAACAAGGGGCCGAGCCCACTCAACGGCATTCCCAAGCCTTCTGAGGACTTTGCTACAATAGGCATGTTGTGGGGCAGAATCTATAGTGAATTAATGAGTTACTGTTGGAGCGGCCATTTTCCCAGCACTTAACTAGCAACATAATTACCATTCCCTCAAGAGATGAGAGATAGGGAGGGGGCGCATGCATTCTTTAACAAGATGCACAAGCACAGAAAGATAATACATAATGACTTCTAATGACATCTAAAAAAAGAAATCCTCTGCACCCCCACTGGAGGAGGCGTATACCCGCCAATGCACCTAATGAGGTAATTACAATGGGCAAAGAACAAATCTGTAATGAAGCCAATTCATCTTGTTATTCGGTATTGTACATACAGTAAGAGTGAACATCATTAGAGATAGAGGAATGCGATAAACACGTCCACATCCTTTACAGTATCTGCAGATACCAAGTCAAAGTTTTGCCCACATAAAGCAATTTAAATAGGACTGACTGCTGAACATCTTTGTAATAAGAAAATACAACCTGCATCAAAGCTTTCCTTTGTTGATATCTGTGAAGACAAAAATGTATTTGAGCAGCAACACTTCAAAAAGGTGTGAAGCATCTGCAAATTGATGCTGAAATACACATAACAACAACGTGGCTACTCCTGCATCACTCGCTACCCCTCACTGTCATACTATTAACTGAAACTGGGAGCTGCTGCCTGTTTATTTTGTGTTTTTACTTCCCTTATCCCATACTTCAGACGGAAGAAGATTGAAAGGAGTGACAGTGTAGATCTTTATGAGTGAACTTTTTTGATGCTCTAGGCCTGTGGTTTCCAAACTTAAACAGAAGTTTAAATGGGACACTGAGCCACCCAATATAGCATACATGTGTGCAGATGCAAGTTGAGCTTATATTTAAAAAATAAAAATAAAAAAAAGAGAGGTTTGGCATTTTAATGAGACATGCAAGTCTGCTGTTGATGTGGTGTGAGAGAGAGAGAGAGAGAGAGAGAGAGAGAGAGAGAGAGAGAGCGAGAGAGACAGAGAGAGAGAGACAGAGAGAGAGAGAGAGACAGAGAGAGAGAGACAGAGAGAGACAGAGACAGAGAGAGAGAGAGAGAGAGAGAGAGACAGAGAGAGAGAGAGACAGAGAGAGAGAGAGAGAGAGAGAGAGAGAAACCCGCAGGTCTGACTCAGCTGACCGGCGGTTTCTGGTCTTGTTTTCATGTGAACCAGGAATGAGAGAGCGAGATCACACATATATGATGTTGGGAACGGGCAATACCACAGTGAATGCAGTGACGGATATCCTTCTTCCACAAACCGGTCTTGTTAAGCCGAGTAATGTTCCGTCTGATTTTAGCTTTGTTGGTCGGCTCAGACTGTGTTGAGAGCCGAGATGTTTCAACATTTCTTTGAGCTGTTTTGTGTCATATCTTTACTATTCACTATTTACTGACCACTGAGTGTGTTACTATGACCACAGGCAACCGTGAGTCGTCATGTTATTAGCCGAGGCATACCTGCATATTAAACAGCATTTGTATTACAGTGATTTTTATATTTATTGTTTTTTTGCGTTTTTACATGTTTGAAAACGTAACATAAAACATAATGTAAATGTCAACTTTTTTTTTATGTGGTGAGACGAAGTATAGCAGATTTAGAAAAAAAAGGAAAAAGCCGAGTATCTGCACACTGGATTATAGTTTTTGAACTTAATTAAACTGCACGTTTCAACTCTATCGGCTTAAGGAACCCAGAGTGCAAAGCTGAAAATAGCAGGTTTAAGATTTGTTAAGATGATGACAGTTCTTGGTAAACTGTAAAAATAAATACACAGTTCCTGTCCTTCACAGGTTGATGTAATGAGTTAAAACAGAAGATAAAAGACAAAAATGTGGGAAAAGCTATCTATAGAGAGGAGGATGACTACAGATTTGTTTATAGCAAACACAATCAAATCAAATGATGTGCTGTGCTGTTTTATCTAAAAGGTGGGAGAGACGGATTTCAATATGTGCATGTGGATATATTTATAGTTAGCAGGTAAAACATTTCTATTGTCAGACCAGATGATAGTGTATGAATTCAATTTTAAAAGGTTTCTAAGAGAAGCAAATTGGTTTGACAGAAGTCTGATATCTGGGAAATGTGCACATAGACACTGCTAGTGATGATTATGCCTTATATCATGTAAAGCAGAGGACAATGTCCCCGACAGGCTGATGACTCTGTTTCCCAGACAGAAAAGACAGTGCTGTACTCCCAACACTGTGAAAGATAAGCAAATGAAAACACAGCAGTGTGTGTGTGAGAGTGTGTGTAGGCATGTAGGGCAACAAGCCTTGGGATGAATCTGTTCCAGCCTCTTTCTCTCTTTCTCTCTTTCCTAACCAGCTGAGCCACGACTGCCACATTTACTCTCTCTTGTCCCTCCCCTCTCTCTCTCTCTCTCTCTCTCTGTCTCACACACACAAAACACCCTGTGTCAAATCCCCTATGCCTGCAGTGGGAATGATAAATCCCAGCAGAGACCTGCCCTTCCCTGCCAGAAAGGATGCAGGGCTGGCGTGCAGTGTCCTAGCTTTGATAGGCTGGCAGTTTGATAAAGAACAAGGGACCAACAAAGACTCAGGGTTATATGACATTTCCATCCATCCATCTCAATCACCATCACCAGGTGAGAGAAAGGTGGTGAATCAATTTATTCCAGCAGCCCATATGTTTCGGCAAACAAAAGTGTGGGTAAAGCGTATAATGAAAGGCTAATGCCAGGCGGATCTTCCTGAGGGAGATCAGTGAAATAATACTTAAGACTTTGTCAGGGAAACATAAGAGCTAAGCTACTCAAACAGAAAGAGGTGTTATGGACTTCCTGGGCAGACCAGTGCTCAATCCCTTCTCAGGTGTTTTTGGTTCTGCCTGCATCACCCTTCTGGTCTAGCCTCACACAGCCACACTATATCTGGAAAGCCTGGAAAGATTGTTTTGCAAGACTACTGCTAGTCTTTCCACAAAAGTCATTGGCCAACACCGGGCAAGGACATGTACTCCACCCTATATTGCTGTTGCATTTGAATGATTTTAGAAATAGATATTGATGTGCTTTATAATATGCTTTATAACATGAAAGAGCCCAAGAGCTATAATACCGTGATTAAAGGAGGGAGAGTCAGTCTTTTTAAGATCTGCCATGTGATTCAGATTATAGCCGGTGCATCTCTCCCTCCCACTCCTTCCTTTCTCCATTTCACCCTTCCAATAACCCCTCCTCACACCATCTCCTCCCTCAGAAGGTATTTTCTGCTTTCCTTCTTTCTCTCTCTCTGCTATCCACCTGCCTCCTACTGTGTGTATCTGCCTGGGATTTTCCTCCAGGGAAGAAAGGATAAGCAGGTCAGATGTCCTTGATAACTGCCAACCTGCAGAGTCTTCCCCTGGCATTGAAACAACACAAACAGCTGCTTTCTCTCAATGTTTGTATTGAGACTCCAGCTGAAGGTGATACTTCAGTAACTAGAAGCTCATTTTGATTATCACAGTCCACGGTCTTCTCTTTTACAAAACTGGTCAACAATGAATCAGGCCATCTAGACATAATCATATACTGAAATTAAGCTTACTCTCTGGTATGTCCTGATTTATGCGGGCCAATCAAGGCTTTTTTTTTTAACTGATCAGTATTGGCTATTGAGCTATTTTGAGCTCGGTCCCATCCTTTGTATTAAGTCTGCTGCCACACAGGGGTTTTTACTCACAAAGCTTTCATACATAGCAACGCCACGAGTGAAGCCGCCGTCAACTCTCCGATGTCTGTGTCTCCTGTGCAGCTATATTATCTTCTATCTAATAGAAGTATCGGATCAGGACTCCGTGTCTGCAGATACTCAATATTAAATTACTCGGATCGGGGGCAAAAAAAACTTGATCCCTACTTACTCTGTATGCGTGATGCAAGATCAACTCTCTCAAGGTCCATGGACCTTTGCCTAAACATTTGTTTTCGAAAAAAATAAATGACATACTTTAAGTATATTAAGATCCAGACAGGTCAAAGCCGTGGACAAACTAGCCAAAAAACGGAAGCTGGCTGCTGTCTTCAATATAATCAACTGGCTGCCCTCTTATCCTAGAGACAAGAAGCACTGCACCTGCACTCCTTACGGGCTGGGAGGACTTTGAATCGACTGCCTACAATCAAAGACTGGCCTGTTAGTGTCAGAAGGAGTTTTGCACTTCATGGAATTACACTGAGGCTGCAACTGGACGCTGTTGGTGTTCAACCTATTCTTCTTCATACTGTTGGGGCAGTAGCTGCTGTCTACAGTGACCCAGACTGCACTGATCGCCCTTTGCCATGAGCCGTTTCAAAAATGACCTTGAATGTGCCCTGGAGTGTTCTCCGTGACATTTTCAACCCAGCTTCCATGTGACATTTAATATCAATAACCCTTCTTATACTGCTCATTGCACGCATAAACATCTTGCAAGAACAATGTATTAGTTACATTTAATCTGTTCAAATGTAGGCATCTGAAGCCCTTTAGGTCTCAACAGAAGATTGGATGAATGCTTTATAATCTGATGGCATAACTCCTCGTCACAGACGCCAGACATTAGCTGCTCCACCCTCCGTTTATCAGTTGCCACATCAAACCCGGTTCTCCAAAAAGGACGGGGAGCCTAGGACACAGAACAAAAACACCACCAGGACTTTTTCCTCCACGCTAACACTCATTCTTCCAATTACATTTCCCTCCTTCATTGATGTAAATGGGGATGTGTAATCATCAAAGCAAAATAGAAGCTGTTCTTGGCCCGCTGTGCAACTCTAATTAATACAACCTGCTTCATCCAAATGCATTTTCAGTCTGTCTTCTCAGAAAACAAGTCTAAAGGCTTGAGGGACTGCTGATGCTCTGAATTATGTTGCTTTTTGAGTTGCATTCAGAAAATTAAACAGGATTGGCTGAAGGCCAAATACAAAGAAGAATGAGGCCAGCATTTACTGTAGTGAAGAAGAGTTAATGCCAACTCTTCAGTGGATGAATTTGGTTTTCAACTAGTTGTTATATCAGTTAAATGACAACCACGTATAAAGTGATCAATCTAATTCAGATTTATATTACACTATAAAAATATGGTTGGTAAAAATGTCTTACAGTTATTATGACCATTGCTAAATAGGTCAATTTTATTATTCTGTCTTTTTGATTTGACTTGTCGTTACTCCACTGCTCATTTGTCATCCTAGACTGTCATCCTACCAGCACAGTCAGGCTGTCTTCTCTGTGTCTTTTTCTCCCAACTTTAAAAACACTGTCCTTTCCTCTCTCCTTGGTGCCAGAGCAGGAACTCGAGCACCAAACAAAGATCTCTCCTTTTCCTGTGTCTCATAGAAACAAATCCTGCTCTAAACAGCAATTAGCAGAGCTTGATATTTTGTCTGTCATGACATGAACTGAAAGGCAGTGTCAAGTTAACTTCTACAAAGTGCTTTCTTCCTGCTCACCCATATTGTTTTGCCAAAGTTTTGAAAATTGAGTGAATGCTAAATATTTACTGAAACATAATACTAACCAAATAACCCACTTTCCCTTTTGCGCAATAATAGCATTATTGACCTCTGAGACATGAGGTAACACACCTACAGATTCCTTAAAAACAGCGTGGCAACATTTCATTCCAAGTTGATCATTAACTGAAGCTTTATGAGGTATGTGACTAATACTGACGTTATGGCAGTTCGTCAGGTGGGAGTTATTATAATGGACAATGACTGATGAACCACAGGAAAGGCCAAGACAGTCGAAAGGCAAGTCATACTCGTTTCACAGATTATTTCTGACAATGCAGGACATACCACAAAATTTAGTTAGGGTATGTCTGTCACACTAGGAGCAGCTGTGGATGCGTAATGTGACTACTGTCTTTGCACTATTACCTAATCAGTGCAGTGATCCCTGAATAGAAGTCACTAGGTCTTGTGTGTTTAAGTAGACACAGCTCTACTAGGCTTTTAGGGTTAGGAAAGATAGAAAGAGAAAATTTAAAAAAAACCTAGAGGACCTTTTTCCGATTTTGAGATATTTCAGGATATTTGTTTATGTAGGAAAATCCCCATGAAAACCTCATTGGTGCTGTAGTAGAACATATATACTATATCGTCCACAAGGGGAAATTTTGCTTGGTCAATAGTGATACACACAGTTGCAATCAACTTAAAACAATATGTAGCCAGCGAGGCAGTACAGTGGTACACTAAAGAACAGTTAAAAAAAAAAAAAAAAAAAAAGAGATGTAAAATATTGTACATGCCTTGTGAGATAAAATAAATAAATACATAGGCATTATAAAGGAAAGGAAGAAATCACAAAAACAATAAAACCAATTGAATACTCACCAATATAACAAACAACCTAAATGTAGATATTTTTTTAACAAAAGTTTGGTTGGAATCACACATTTTGTAAAACAATAACATAATAATATTGTATTATTAAGGTACGATTCCACTGGCAGACACTATTGCCCAGCTCTTACAATAATAGGTCAGCTTAGAATACAAGCATGAATCTTCACATCATGTTTCATCTGAAAGAGCCATCAAATCATCACTTGAACAAAATGACTAAAACTTGGTAACCAGGCTGTCCACTAATCACAACCAAGAAAATAGAAATAAGAGAAAAAAATAGAAAACAATACGAAATTGAAGAGGAAACACTTTTGGCTCATTACCAAGTGCAAGCATAATACAGTAGTAAGTTTTAAGTCAAGGTGTGACAAAGCCGCCAGATACAGTACAGCACAACGTCACCAGCTGACATGACGGAGCTGGTTTCGTTTAACTGGAACAACAAACCAAACCTGAATATCACCACCTCTGTTAGACAAACACAGCACATTCCTCATTCACCCTTAATAAAAAATTACTATTTAATACTGTGTAAACATATTTAGATCAAATTTGAGGATTGACCCATTTAAAATTATATTTACCACAAATGTTTTTCTATTACTAAATTCATGTATTTTTATTTTTTTTTAAATACATTGCAATCACATGGTGCATGTGTGGAATTGTAGAGGTATATAAATGTCACCTATTTCTGCAAGCATACAGTATATGTTCGAGACTGCTCTGCTGACCTGACACAGCTTTCAACTAATTATGCAGGAATACTTCATTGATGACTTATATACTGAAATCAAATGTATCATATAAATCTAGAAAAATATGCAAGGCTTGACAGGTATTCATCCAACTGTTTTTGATTGATGAGCAATTACACATAGCTGAGAGAGTGCTGCTGTTGAACACAACATGGGGGTGGTGGGGGGGTCTAGTGGTTAGGCTTCCACATACAACACTGTAAGGTTGTGAGTTCAATACCATTGGCTGCCACCAGTGAGCCCCTGAGCAAGGCACATAAGCCCAAATTGCTCCAGGGGGACTGTCCCTGTAGTTAGTTCACTGTAAGTCGAGCGTCTCCAAAATGGGCTTAAAGTGGTTCCCAAAAGTGGTCAATAGTTCCTAAGTAATACATTACAATAAGATAAAATCACACTTTGGGAAACAGGTGGCTCTTCCTCCCTGGCTGTTATCATCATAAACAAGTCTTTCATGAAACACAAACTACAAAAAAACATAACCTAAAAAAAAACATGATCATGTAAAATGACATGGCAAACATGGCGATTTCATACCACTGTTTAAAATAAACTATTAAGACGGGGCTCTAGATATCAACAGGTAGTTGAGCTGAGACCTACTATGAACACAGCTGGGTTATCAGTGATGGCTTATCAACAGTACCAGCCAGTTTAAATCAGATTAGTTTGAACCTAGTACAGTGGAACCAGCATGGCTGGGTGTAAGATAAATGATGTTACAAGGTGTAGATTTCAGAATAAACCCTTAGCCAAACCTACTCAACAACACTCACACTCTCTCACACACACACACACACACACACACACACACACACAATCCCCATTAGGCATGCTCTGATACTACTAACAACAGTCTCCAAAGTTATACAGCCCAACTACAGCACAATTGACCACTGTTCCTATTTTAGCCATGGTTAGCTTTTCCGTTTATCACACATTAGCTACATAAGCCAGCCGCACTGTTGGAACAAAACACTCACACTTATCCGGCCAGGATACCCACCTTATTTGAAGCTTTGGAGGTCATTTTACACTCCTATTCCGCTTCAAAAGTTGCAGGTTAAAAAGTTGTTGGTGTCTTTGTTTTGATAATCACTTGGGGTGAGGGCGGTATTTCCCTTTCAGTTGAATTTTCGCCCAGCTGCCGCCACGCCGGGCTACGTTGTTATTTTATTTTATCCAGGACGACGGGAAACATGTCACGAAAAGCCGTGTGGAAAGTCCAAAGTTCATTAACTTATCTTTGTTGCCGGAAACGCTAACTTTAGTCCGGTCGGGTATCGAGTCATGGAAGAAACTCGAGTTGAAAAAAAAAGCAAATAAGACCACCTTGCTTTGACGTTAACCTCTGGATGAAAAGTTGGGAAGAGTAGGCATCACTCGGACGGTGTGCAGCAATGGCAGGCTGTGTAAACCTCTCCCTGCTCTCGCCTCTGTGAGCAACGGCCGTGTCGTGTCTGGGCGGAGCGGACCATTGCAGGCACAGAGGGATGCAAGACTCTTGAAAAACGGGGGCATTGCCAATTTACCCCGAAAAATCTCCCCAAATAATGATTATTTTTGTTGTAGAACGCGTGACTATATATTATTAGGTCATCTTTTTTTTTTTACTTCTTGTTTATTATTTCTTTTTAATCGCGGCAAAAAAAAGTGGCCACCCATGTTATCCAGTGGAATAGACAGTCCGGGATACAATAAGGAGAAGCGAAGCCGCTGTCCCTGCTGATGCTGAATGCTCACTTTCACTGAGTGATGATGGTGAATGTTGTGTTGGTATTTTACACAAGGACCACAGAACCATTTAAAAGTATCAAGATAGTGGGAAAAACCACTGCCTGTATTCTGTAAAAAAATAAAATAAAATGCTGCTCGGTGAAATTCGGTATAAAACAGGCAACATGAAGCCTGCCTTTGGAACAAAACACCAGACTATGTGAGCAGAATATTTTAAACGTTAGTGTTATTTCAATTCTCGGTAGTTTTGTAGATTACAAAATGAGTTAATAAAGTAAAAAGAGAGTCCCTATTTGAAAACATTTCTCAGCACTGAGAAATTAGCAGTGTTTGTGGTTGATAAGTCACCTCACAGGAAACCACAAAAGCCATTCAATGAAGTTCCTATGACTTCCTAAACCAGACCCCACCCACAGGATGCAACAATCTCAGCTTGTATTGTTTCACAGTTTACTTCTGTTTTCAGCAAACAATATATGCTATGTTAAAAGTGGGCCACAGAGGAAAACACAAAACTGATGAAACAGTGTGACATTCTGAAAGTTTTCAGTGCCAAACGGTTACAGTACATGTGATTTTGAGCATACAAACACAGAGACACACCCTATCTTTTCCAAACAAACTGAGCAATCACATTCCCTCAATCTAGCTCCTCTAATGATTACTTCCTCTGTGTCTTTCTCGCTCAACTGTGGAAGAGGGCTTTGCGGCAGTGTAGGTGGTCAAAGGGGTTAATTCCCACCAGACATAATCCTACAAGGCTAAAATACCGGCAGTCAGGAGTAGCAGACATGTCTTGAGGATTGCAAGCAGAGGATGACCTCCAGAAAGGCCAGGTCACGGCGAAAAGAGGATCAAGACAACTCTAAAACCTGAAGTCATATTTCAGATAGGGAAACACATACTATATAGTATGTTTGAAGAAAACATGGAGAGGTAGCTTTCACCACAAGGGTTCACGAAAATAAAAAACAAACAAAAAAAAAACCCCATGCATATTCAAAACAGACGCAACCATGATAAACATGCCCCAAGGATGATACATACTAGTATTGATGCAAGTCGCTCGCTCCTTCTGAAGCTCCGCAAACGCCTGTCAGGATCAATCAGTGCGGATAGCAGGATGTTTAACATCATGGCTCGGGTGTCAACGAATAACAAAAAATAACCAAACTTCAGCTGATCGCCTTTAAAAATGACAGTAAACAGAAGCTTTTCCTCTGCTGCGTGCTTCTCACTCTCATCCACACCTGTGATGGTGCCTCAGATGTTGTGGCAGAGAGGAGAAAGACATTAGTGACACTCCAATGTGATCAAAGCTATCTTTGTGCTGTATGCTTGCATCCCTGCTCTCTCTCTCTCCCTCACACACATGCACGAACACAGAGATACAGCTCTTTCGGGCAACGGGCAGCTTCAAAGCTCAGGTGCGCTCGCCTCATGGAAGAGCAGGCACATGGAAAACAGAGGCGAACATGCAGGCCTACATTTGGTTGGAGCGCATCACAAGGTTCACTCAACCCAGCTTCTCCTGCAGCGAAAAGGCTAATGTAGAGTGAAACAGAATAATGTGCACACCCAAAAAATGTAAGTCCGTCCGTCGATGCGCATAGAGGCTTTTACGTAAGCACACACACCATTACATGATGGTGAATAAAGAATGTGAGAGGTTTGATGAGAACCATTTGTTTTGCTTTGGTGAAAGTTCTTAAGCAGATGTTTCAATTTTTTCATCTGTCCTGAGTTAGGGGTGTGTGAGAGGCTGTGTGATCCCTCCTGCACCCTGTTGACTCAGGGCCGCCCTGCAGGTCCAGCAAAGCCTCTTTGTTTCTACATACTAATAGAAACCTCCTGGAGACATGAAGTTCTCAATCAGTCCTTGTCAGATTATTGTAGACCGGGTAAACTATGGCTACATTGAGAAGCCGTTCATCTGGAGGTATTATATTTGTTTGTAGTTGCTAAACTATGAGTAGAGTCGATTTTTTTGATAGTAAATAACCAGTTTAAATGATAAAGGCTGCTGTTACTCTATTTTTTCCCTTATTGTCAGAAAAATCTTTGGACAACGACGTAGCTTTATCGGGCAGAGGAAGAAGCTATATCAGGCTTTGACTAATCAGACAATACTTGTTACTAAGACCAATTCATCGATGGTTTTGTTTTTTCTTTTTACAATAAGAAAAATATAGAACATTTTATTCTTTAAATAGCATTTTTAGATACTTTCACCAACAAATAATTCATCCCTTCAGTGAAATCCACCAAGTGAAGGGTTGTGGTTTAACCTGCTAATGCTCAAAACACAAATGTCACATCTCTATGAAGAGGCCAGCTGTTTGTGACCAGATTAGTATCATATGACAGGATTAGCTGACAGGCATCTCTCAAATTCACCCCTACCTCCCAGGTCAATATTGTTAAGGCTTTTGTGCGAACAGTAAACACAAATCTGGTTTTGGGATGTGATAAGACCCAGACATGGTTCAAGGTTCAATTTGTTCATCCATAAAGTCAGGGAAATATTTCCTTCCGTAATATCCTGATTACAGAAGGAAATTATTATACCACATTATAAAAAAGAACATAAAACTTTATTCCACAATAAATGTTAATTGGAGAGGCTACAAAACATTCCAACAATACCATAATAAAGTAACTGTCCAAGCTTTTAATCTACATCTTACCTTCCCCATATCAGCTTAAGTATCACCTGTACAAACACACTCCCTGACCGCTGCAGAAAAGGGTTTTCACAAGACACACACAGTGCACACATTATACACTAAGAATAATAACTCAGGTCTCCATCCTATGAGAGAGCCTCTAAACCTGATCTTCCACTAAACCTGTCGACTGTTTCTAATTATGCAGTCATTCTCTTCACTATTAAGTCACACAATTCATCAATCACACCCTCCTACATTGTACAGTAAGCACGCCAGTTTCCAGCAGCACTGTGCAGGGGAGCTGTTGGGTCGTCTCTTCCTGAACCGAGAACAGCAGAATGGGCAACATATTGACGGATTAAAAAAAGAGGTTAACAAATAAACAAGACCTGGCGCCCCGGCAGCTCGTCTGGTAGAGCAGGCCCCCCACGTGTACAAAGCCTGAGTCCTTGCAGCAGCAGCCCGGGGTTCGAATACGACCCGTGGCCCCTTTGCTGCATGTCATGCTCTCTCTCTCTCCCTTTCCTATTCCTAAACTGTACTATCATTAAAGGCCCAAAAAACAATCTTTAAACAGTAAAAGTCTACAGCCATGTTAGCAGCCACAATAGGCTAGGATGCTCACAATTAAGCATGTATAATGTTTACCAAGTTAACCATATTACTTTAGCATGTTATCATGCTAACATTTGCTAATTAGCATGCAACACGAAAATCATATTTCGACTTGACGATGGAGCTAGAATGAAGGTCAGGTGATTATCAAAGTCATCACAATTCAAGCGGTCTATCAAATAGTAAAATCAGAAATGTGAATGTAAAGATTGTTACACAGTTTAAAGTAGTTTCTTATTATTGGAGTTGATAATCCTGCTATTGCCAGTTGTGTTCACCCCATAAATGTGCCTGTGTAAGAATAGTCTGAAGTGCCGTTATTTGGAGAGACAGATAGTTCCACTTGGTTTTCGTGATGAAGAAAAAAGCGTGCCGAGTACTAAATATACCATGAAGGGTCTTCAGTTACTGATAGTGAACCAGGCTACTTTTAAACTTCTGAGGACATTTACTCCAAGAGGGCAGCCTGTGATCAACCAACCAAACACATCTCTCATTTTCCTCTTTCTCTGCCTCTCTCTTGCTCCTTCTCTTCTCAACAGACAAGGATTGCTGAGCCTTTTATAGACAGAGAATAGAGTATGCAGTGAACCTAGTTGACTCCACTCTGCGTCTCAGCGGTATCTCAAGTAGCTTAACAAGGAATGGCCCAAGTTCCAGAGCACCATAGCAGGTCTACTTGAAATTCCAACACTTTCCTACGCCTGTGATTATTTCTCATTAAAGAAACAGCAGTCGTGATTTTTCTCCATTGAACCAACCTGAATACTGAATGTTAAATCTCTATTTTTTGTGTAGTGTAAGACCCGCCGCACCCGTTAACAGTCAATACTGGGTAAATCTGATGAGGAAAAACTGGCCATTGCGTCATGCTTTCCATCCACGTAACGAGCCCATTGTTTGCCGCAGAAAGAGGCTGTAAATTAAAAATATTGCAAATCCCAAGGTACAATCAACAAGGCACTTAGCAAACTAGTGTGTGTGTGTGCACGTGTGTTTTGCCAGTAAACACTTCATGAAAAAACAATTATACCTTTTCCCTTCATTGTTGCAATATTAAAGCACACAATACGAATGGAACTTAAAGCAACATTGTGTTACTGCCTGGTCTTATTTGTTTATAAAGATAAATGTCAGTGTGTCTGTGCTGTGCCAGTACAGACTGTTCTCCAAATCTTCACACTTTATGCACAATCATGTTTTTTGACTGATAACAAAAAAAACACAATTATTATTATTATTACATTTTCAATTATTAGTACGAAAGAAAATACCATGAATTAAAGAAATAAGGGACTTTCAGTTGTAAGGAAAATATGTTGTTCTTGCAGGGATGTGTTAAATAACTTGCACCCAGGCTGCACTTGTATGTGATTTTTTTTTTATCATCCAATTTCACCAAGGTGCTATTCTGTGACAGGTTGGTGCATGGAAATATTTAGCAAATATGCTGAAGGATTTTTCAACCTGCTGAGGTGCGTAACTGCACATGCAAGAAAGTGTGAGCATAAATAAAGAAAAAAGATCTGTGCAAAACCGACCATACACGCTTCTCACTTAATCAGATGTTCAGAATCTAATGCAAAATAGCATTCAAAGGGCAAGTACATGCTATTATTATCAGTCATTTTCTTACACTGTGAGGTATTGGACTATGTGTTGTTACTATAAAAGAAACAGCTGGGAAAATGATATTCAGATATATTCTCTAAGAACGTGGCTAAGGAGACACTGCACAGAGCAACATCTCACGCAGAAAATTCTGCTTAAAGGCCCCAGCTGGTACAACTCGGAAAAACTAAAACAACAAAAGACTGACACCGGTGTCAGAGACACATTATCAGCCACATAGAAATATACAGAAATTAAACTGCACTGTTACTTCTCACAGGTTTATGTGGCACCTCAGACGGAGCATGAGAGGGTGTAATAAAAGCAGCAGTTAAACTGTCTGGTAGCACTTGCAGTGTTTTAGCCTACAGTACAGCGTAGGCTATAATAACAGCGCAGGAACATAATCTATACACGTGCGCTGATGAAACCTTAAAGCTTATCTTCTAAATCACCATGAATCACAACCTCGCTTTGTAATCCAAAGTTGTGGACATAATTAGAAATAAAGTGCAGTTATAAAGGAGGACAGTGAGATGTGTTTCCTTGTTTCAGCTCAACTCCAGGATATAGGATTGGAAAAGAAAAAAAATTATTTAGGTTTAAAGTTCCGACTCTCAGGTTTGAGGGTGTTTACATCAACATCCGACGAACAGGAAGAATTTCATCCCTTTAAATACACTGGCCAAGTCTGTTCATTATCAGTTAGTCGGAGACCATTTGTATGCGATTGCTGGCTGGAGTGCGCAGACAATACTTGCACACTTGGTGACTTCTCTGGTGACTCTCCACTAGCTTCGACTAAAGCCATCTTCACTTCCAGTGTGTTTCAGAAACAGATGTATAAGAAGGATTATTGTCCTGCTGCACTTCCTAAAATGAGGAAACTACAGTATGTCTAAAAAGGGCCAGGAGTCCTCCAACATTCACGTTTCAGCCAATGTGAATGTGAACACTCTGAAAGCTGAAACGCTCCTCTTTAACTTTATAGTTATTGTTTCATTTCAAATCCAATGTGTATAGTATAGCCCAAAACAATGACAAACATATCACTGTCCTAAGACTTTCTAACTGTACTGCATGCCAAAGAGATCAGAGTAAACCAAGGAAGGGATTATAGACACACTTGTTGTCCAAAGGGCATCAATGTTGTGCATGTGTAAGTGCTAATATGTCTGTGTCCGGGCCAACATGTGTGAATGCCCTAGCATGGTGTGAATCGTCAGCTTAATAAATAGGCAATAGACACAAGGGCTCCAAAGCTGCCCTTCTTAAAATGAGAGACATAATTATGTCTCTGTAAATCCAACAGCTGCAGCTCAAGTTAGTGTCGACAGCAAGCAGCAGACACTAAAATGCCATTTGACACACGCTGTAAGGGGCATGTAATTGATTTTCAAGGAAGAGTAAAGATTTACAAGTCTAATACAGGCAGCAACTGTAGATTTCAGGCTGCCATGCTCCGTGAACACAATTAACTTCCGTCTAAGTGAAGATTTATTTTGCAGCTGTCCAGCAGCGCAGCAACGTATCTCAACCTAAAACTCAAAAGCGCACTTCAGTTACAAGCAGGTTTCAGATTAGCTGACCTTTTCGGATTGGCTCTGTCCTGTCCAAACAATACAAGGAAAAGCTATATCTTGTTCTTTAAACAATTCTAAAAAGCAGTGATTTAGTGCCATCTTTAATTGAAAATGTCACGCCTGTTTTACCTCTGACCACAACCGGAATAATTTGTGGGTGTGGTTGGGTGTGCCGGTGATGTCATAGAGTACACTTCTACGTGACAAGTGAAACCACTGGAGGTCAGCAAAAGCAAGCTCGGTAAATAGTAAAAATGGGTTGATTTTGATTAACATAACTATTCAAGACAAGATATATTTAAAGTTTACAAACACATTCATCTTCTCTCTTAATAATGAGGACAACCAGCATTTCAAATTGTCCCCATTACAAGTCAAAGCTACAGTATATTCAAAGAGTAACACAGAGGTTTGAGTGCATTTTGTTCTGATGTTGTCACTTGTAATCACAGGAGAAGATACAGAGTACATATCGTAGTAGAAATAGCAGACTCAATCATTTTTCATGAAGTGATAAATGTTTTTGTTTGTATTACAGTGTGACATTTTGGTTGAGATAACTGAAAACTACGTAGATGACTAGTTGACTTTTTACAGATCCCATGTCAGACTGCGAGGTTTTGAACATAACATCATCTCCGACCTCAACAAAATAGATAAAACTCCTGTGTATTATGACACAGTTGAAATCTGTGTCATAATCAAACACTGACGCGTTTAGGGGCAGTTCTAAAAACCCAAAGGTGTAGATGTTAAAATCAGAATAGCAACAAAATAACAGAGGTCAGCGGTTTACATCCTTCACAGCACGGTGATGTGAAAATGATGCACAGATGCAACGAGGAGAGCAAAGGAGACGATAAAAGAAAGGAAAGGAAAAAACAGAGGAAGGCTAGAGTGAAAGAACCAAAAAACAGGAACAACTGTAAAAAAAAAAAAAAAAGTGCAGAGTAGAGGCAAAGTGAAGAGAGCAGAGCAGAGGAAGAGAGATGAGGGGTAAAGGGATTACAGGAGGAAGAAAGGAAAAATAGAGGAGAAAAGAGGTGCCAGTTTGGGAGAAGAAAGGGGGAGAATAGAGCAATTTAAAATGTAGGACTTGATAAGAAGACAGAAAAGGAAAGCAGAGAGAATATGGGGAATGAAAAGGAAAGGAAAGAAAGGTGAATATAAAAAGGATAGAAGACGAGAGGAGGAGACAGAATAGAAAGAGGGAATGGGCTAAACTACAGAATTGTATCACAAAGTTGTTTCAAGTCCAGTGAACTCGCTGTTAGCCTGAATAAAGGACATGCACCCCCCCCCCCCCCCCCTCCCCCCTGTCAGTGACTCTTCCCATGGCACTGCCTGTTACTGCTAAATTCCAACAGTATGAGCTGCTCTCACTGGGCAAAGGAGTGGAAACAGCAGCAGCTTTCAGGCGAACAGGCACACGCAGGTTGAACAGTTCAGGCTGAGAAGAGTGTGTCAGATAAAAGCAGCTGTAGTTCTGTAAAACAATTATGAAATCAACTCCTAAAGGAAAAGCAGAGTATAGTTGCTGACTGTGCAGAAAATGTGCTTTAACTGTTATTGGCAGATAATATCACAGATTAAATCAGAGAAGGGTCAGTGTGTGAAAAACACTCCTTGGGCTGTCTCTATAGTCAATTGAGTTTTTGCAATGTTGAATATGATACAGTAGATGGAGAAAATAAGAGCTGAACTGAACAGCTTCCTGTGTATTCTTTCACCTTATCATACCACGACATCGATTCAGTGTGAGTTTTTGCAGCTGGACTTTTGTTGAAAATAATTGATAAATGCTCTGACCCGTAAAAACTAAATACTAGGGGTGTGAATCTTTTGCTGTCTAACACTTCGCTTTCGATTCAAAACAATTCCCGATTCAAAATCAATCCTCGATTCAGTACATAGGGGTTCTAATTTCAGGATTCTGTGCGCCCATAAAGGCGGCGTGGGAAATTACAGCATAAAAGCAGAGTAAAGTGTGGGTAAGATTGCGGAGTTTTGATAATTGAACAAGTTATGATTGCAATAATATAAACACAAAAAGGCCTATAAACAACCTATAGGACAAAAGGAAACATTTATTCATGCTAAAGACTTTTTACTAAAGTGTTTAGTATTTCTCAATTATCAGTGACTTCTAGAATAACATGCTATACATACAATAAAAAAAAATTTCTGCCCGTTACATAAATAACATTGGTAGGCTTAGTGTAAGCTAGCTGCCTTTTTAATTCTCAGAAACAAAATAACACTGTGAAACTGGTATTTTGTGTGATTTGTTAAAAAAAAAAAATAAAATCACACAATAATGCTCAACCCACAACGTTGACTTGGTGTGTAGGATAACTGTCCGTCAGCAGCAATATCTAGGTTCTTTTGTGGAAAATATACGTTTTTAAAGATCAATCTCTGGAAGTTGTGAATCGATTCAGAATTTTTAAAGATGAGAATCTCGATTCTTGCATGAATAGAATTTCTCCCCTACCCTTACTAAATACCCTTTAATGAATCAAGACTATTCAACTGACATTATCTTTCTCTGTGATGTAAAAAAGAAACCGAGCTTCACTGCATGAATGAACAACTCTCTGAAATGAATCAGGCCCTGTCCTGAGTGTACGACATTATATGCTCCTCCCACGAAAACACGACCCTACAAGAGGAGGTGATGTGGTGTTTTTTTGGTAGAACGGAGGAAGGAGAAGCGGTGGAGGATGGGAACCAGAGCCAGCCAGAGAGGCGGATGGAGACACGGCAGCCACAGGGGCCGCTTCAAGCCTGGTGGTGATGAGATGCGATGGGACCCGACCCTGCAGAAGCCCCAGCCAGTGTGTTAGCTGACTAATCCTCTAGCCGTCCAGTGCCAGGATCCAGACTCATCAGCTTTGGTGTTCTCTTGTCAGACTCATTTTTATAACGTCCCACTGGTCAATTCTAACCACTAATGCCCAACACAACGGTCCCTAATGCCAAGTGATTACGGAGTGCTGTTTTAGCACATTTGTCGCCTGAAAAGAAAGAAAGAGACACAAGGCCGTGTGGGCTGGCTCCCTGCTCAAAGGACCAGCCTGATGAACTCAGCAGAAAGGGAGCGGACCTAAAAGCCAGTCTAAGCCACCTCTCTCAGTGTGGGCACTGTGGGGCCTGAGCTGGGTCAGGCCTGAGCTGGGCGGTGGGCAGGGATTTAACGTGCCCTATTCTACAGCATTTAGACAGTTCCTGTGAGCTCATACGTGAGGAGACACTGAATGTGCACATCCAGACCTTTCCTGCATTGCCAGGCAGAGAGATGCAATAGTGTAGGTTTGATTTTAAAGTCTGTAGGGACGCATGGGTGAATGAGGAAATGTCAAGGAGGCAGGAAAATCTGAGGTGGTGGTGGTTTGGTTATGGGTTGTAAACAATGTAGATTTTCTAGCAGGTAACGGCCACTAAGAGAGTTCATACAATCTGAAGGCAGAAAAACGGCATTTTTTGGCATTTCAACTTGAAAATTGACTTAATTAATTAATTGATAATCTAAATAGTTGCAAATGCATTTTCTGTTGATCGACTAATCGTTTCAGAACTAATTATTAGCAAATATTCAAGCAAATTGTTTATTTTTCAAACTTCAATATAAAGAAATATGGAGCGCTACATCAAAGTGCTAAAGTGATATGAGTTATAATGAATTACACCCTCCCATGACCCACACTTGGAACAAGATAATTACTCACTGACAACGCGGAGACATTTGTAAAAAAACAAAAACAAAAACAATGCAAATGAATTGAACTCCATACTCACGACTACTTTAAGCAATAACTAGCATAGGGCTATAATGACAAGATATTGTGGCTGATATCCTTTTATTTTAATTTTACATAAACGCATAACATAAGCAACATTCTGAAAGGGATTGATGATTGTTTTTTATAGTTTATAGTAACCATGGTATGTACTGAGCATTTGGTATTTCTGTCTGTACTGCAATTTCTTGTTACGTCTCAATACGTTTATGCTGATCACAGTATAACAACAATCTCATGTACGATCACTTTATCCGCCCCAGCAGATTCATTGCTCTACTGTAGCTCTAATAACTATATCCAAATTACCTCAACTCATTATTTTTACGTTTTCCAAAATGTAAGGCCTAGAAAGAAGAAACGTTAAGTTTATAGAAGAGTTTATCATTTTTATTTCTTAAAACCTTTATATTGTAAAATGGAAAAGTATGATTCAAGAAGTACAACTCATGGAGACTCACAAAGTAAGGAGTATTGAAGATGTGTTTGAGGAAAAGGTGGATTTTAGATGATGGGAAATGATAACTACCTCATCACAATGTATCAGAAGGTTAGTCAGCAGCATGTCCTCTCCCTTTAAAACACATGGATGACTATGTAACTGAATATCTGACCGCTCCCTGTAATTAACATGTACGCCCAGGCGTGAGAACAGTACACACACACACAGTACAGCCTGTGATATGTATGGGTAAATGATAAATGATATGTATGCATACATGTATATATACAGTATATGTATATGTATATGTATGTATTCAATGTACTTTGTTTGGTTTGGAATTTTTTATTGCAGATTAGTTTTTTGTCATGAATTGTAAAGCAGCTAAACTGAATATATGAACATGGTATTGAAAAGTACATATGTATAAAAAGACAAGTTGCTTCATGTGTTAAATGACTCCTTGTTTTACTCTTGGTCTTAACATATTACCATACTTGGATATCCTGGGTTCAGATTCAGCCGAAATGTTAGTGACAGTATATGTTATTTTCCTCTCTCACTTCCATGTCTTTTTATTTATAGTTAACTGCATATTAACGGCGAAAAAAAGGAGAGAAAAATCCAGAGAGAAAAAAAATCGTAATTGCGTAGTGGCTATGTTGTATTTTCCTTTGCTGCACCACCAACAGGCAACAGAGCTTTGTGTAGAGATGTTATCTGCCTCTGTTTGCCTACAGCTCTTGTATCACCTGGGGCCCCCTCAGTTGAACCAGTGCCACTGGCCTAACCATGTGACATGTACAGCAAACAACATATGGAAGCAACACTGCTGGGACAACACCACCGGGGAACACGGAGTAAAAAACACTTTACCGCTGCACTACGGTTTTACTAATGTTTATACCAAGCAGTCAAGGCAGTGAAGTCCTGCTGTTATGTATAATATAGGTTTCATACACTGCTAAGCCGAGCTAAAGTCAACCACACAGGACAAAGCTGACGTAGCTTATTCAGATATGATTATAGGTATTGCAGCAACGTTAACAAACCATAGAGAGAAGCTAGTTTACTGCAGCTGAGTACACACAGTAGCTAGCGAGTAGCTGCTAGGAATGTAGAGATACGTTCATGCAAAAATAATGTTGTCGGATGAAAATAACTTTTAATATGTTCATTTTCATGTGTTAACTGAGAGTAATGAATTAGACGATGTACGTTCAAGTATTTCTGTTTGTGCAGTTGCCTTTAATTTAGTACATCCTGATTTATTTCAATGACAACATCTTGACAACATCGTGAAAACAATAAAATAAAGTATTTTTAAATTTTTTTTAAACTTGTTCTAAAAAAACAAACTGTATATGTAAGCAATGTGAACATACAGCTTGACCTTTCAATTGTGATTTTAAGACTTCTATGATCTTTGTTTTTCTGAGACAAAAATATTAAATATCATTACCTAAATAAACATATGGACTCTTTCCTGTCCATCGCCTGTATGCAACTTATGGTACATGCATATCTTTAATTACAGAGTGTATCAGAGGGAACAGTATGCAGAGCACAGCTGCAAGGCTGTGATTAGTTCTGTTGTCATGCTGTTAGTCAGTGTGTAATGTGCAAGAGCAGCAGTCCTGCGGGAAGGTCAGACTGTATGACACACTAGGACTCTGCAGGACGAGCGTTTTATACCAGAATGTATGAATCACGGCAGTTAACAGTTAGACAGAAACCTAACCTAGCTATTGTAATAGTTGTATGTAATTTAATCATTAATCTCCACCTCCACTGAACTGTTTTGTCATACATTCTGCCACATTTAGCTAAATGTATGGTAATCTACTTTGAGGGAAAGTGCATGCTGCAGATATCATTGAGGTGTCTTAAAAATACTTGATATGTCACATAGTAAAAGCCTTGTCTCACATCTACAACAGGAATAGTAAACGGATGAAAATAATCCCCTTTGTATTCATATATAGGCTATACGACATTATGCATGGACAAGATTAAATTGATTTCACACTGAAATCCCTTCATTGGAAGTTCAAACGGACTCACTGAGCTCGACATTATATAGAAGCTTTATAGGGCTGAACTGCGTGTGAGAAAAGCGGACCATTTTGCATTATATTATGCAAAGTTTTTTGTGCATCACAAAGAAGAAGAAAAAAGCCGTTAGTATTCCAGTGGCAAAAGTCCAACATGAAACCATTAGGTTCATTTCTTTTATTTGGATTTTTGCCAGTTAAATTTTACTATTAAAGTTTTCAATTTCCGTGGAGAAATTTGTTTTCACTTTAATTGGATTCATTAGAGTTAATAAGCTCTACACTTTCTCCATATCTAATTTACTGCCATAACCAAATACCATAACACAGATACAATGACAAATGTAAGATTGTGCAAATCAGTCAGCACACTACCTTAACATCAACACACTGAATTCAAGTTACGGATCAAACTGTAGGGATACAGAACACTGACAGTTGCCCTATTGAAATGCTTGTTAGGAGAAGAAAAAGATCAAGAAGAAAGAAATATCCTTCGGTGTTGCAATAAACATCTACTTTCAAAAACCATCTCCTTTCATCTCTCTCCAGAAGGCCAAACATCACCAGCATGAATTAAACATATTAACATCAAACACTAACAAATATTGTAATAAATCAAGCTGGCAACATTAAACCACTCTGCTTCACGATAACCTAAAACATAAAAATGGCATTTGATTAGCTCTGTGCTCGTCCTACATTATCAAACTGTCGCTCTTGTTCACTCACCACACATGCGTGCATATGCCTGCACACGGTCTGACTCCAGCTATAGTTGACCTAGAGGGATGCTTTTGCCCGTGTATGTGTCCCTCCGCATGCACGAGCAGTATGCAAGTGAGTGACTGTGGGGTGATCCTCAGCAGCTCACACTGTGGACTGAGAGCAGAGCCAACCTGGTGTGACATCTGTGAAGGCCGTGAGATAATCTACATGACACTGCCACTGATAGGAGTGAAGATATTGATTTAAAAAGCAGCGGCTCTAAAATTAGATTCCTATGTGTTCTGATTGGGCCAGAGGCACGCACCTCTGTCGTAATATGAGTCTTTGGGCAGAACTGTGAGTAGTGATCAAAGCTTTGATGGAAACCCCGACAACTGCAGCAGTCCTGACTAAAGTCAATCTAAAAGCGCAGAGGCCCTCTGGTCTGACCCCCTGTCCCCTTCCTCCCTCCATCCTCCCTGTGATAACAGAGACATTCCTGAGCTCCTTCCCTGCCTTGCCGCAGGCCTCTCCCTTAATTCCAGTGGAGTGTGTGGAATGTTGGACTGGAGAGCCGAGCAGCCAGGCGGCTGGAGGCGAACAGACGAGAGGAAATGAACAACATTAATAAACTCAGGTCTGTTGTGGCTCCTGGTGCTTGAAGCACCTGGATGCCCATTTCAGGATGGACCGACACATATGCACGCACACAGGCACACACACAGTCTCATACACACAGACAAGCAGGGAGAACATCTGCCATACGATGTGCAAATCTGGAGCAAACCCATCCATATGTAGCTTTGTAGTTGGATTAAATATGTAAGTGAATCAGAATGCTGGATTACAGGAAATGATGGGATCTTTTAAACATGCACCATCGGATGAATGTACTGCTTAGGATCCCAGCAATAAAATGTCGAAGAATCGGGACAGAGAAAAAAGATAATGTTTTTACCTCGAAATAGTGTTTAGGAATTAGGGCTGAACAAATAATCGTGAGTTTATTGAAATTGGCAATATGGACTAGTGCAGTATCGACAGTCTACAGACTTACCACAAATCTTTGTTTGGTATAGATCCTCGCAAAAAAAAAAATAATAATAATCACACCATGATCATTTTACTATATTTTTCAATGAAAATTATTATAATGATGTGGACATGACCATTTCCTCCAATATCGTGAATCATATCGCAATTGTAATATCAGTCAAAAATAATCACAATTAGATGTTTCTTTTCCAAAGTGTTCAGCCCTTTTACAAATCCCTTTTTTCAGTGACAGTAATGATGTACAGTACTGTTACCACAAATGTAGATGCATAAACTGAAGATAGAAGTTCTACTCTCAGACTATTCTGATCTGTAGCCTAAACGGCTCAAACAGAAAATCAGCAGAATTTCCAGAGTCAGAGTCTGATCAATTTCCCTCAGACAACTAAACGGTGTGTGTGAGGAAGAGAGACAGCGAGAGACAGACAGATCCGGAGCGGAGAGAACACTAAAGCAGCTACAGGCCAGGTGAGCAGAGCACACGGGCGAATAAAATGAGAAGATAAACCAAGACGAGATCAAAGGGAAAAAGAAAGAGACTTGGCAAACGTTATGATCTTAAAAAAAAAAAAGAGGGAACACTCTGTTCTGGGCATTACAGTCAGAGGCAGAGTGATGGGCTGGAAAAAAAGATGAAGGGCAAAACATATCGCAAAAAGTGATATACAGCACTGCAGTGGAGTCCGAATCGGAGCATAAATCTCCACCTCTCCTCAGTGCTTCTGGAAATCAATTCTCTCCATTGGTTACCGTTTTATTTATGGGTCACCATTAGGGATAAACCATCAGCAGCTATGATGACTGAGTTGCTTTTACAGAAAGGGGGGGGAATCACATGAGCAACGACATTTAAGGTCGCACACTTGAATTTGAACTGCTGCGACCAGGCGGGCTGTTAATCATCAACCCATAACAAGTATTAGATCAAAATTTCATCATGGTCAAAAAGCGTTCATTTGTCATTGAGGAAGTCAAAAGCAGGCGATGTCTCCCCTTCTGACTCTCAGTAGTGCTTCACTCGACTAAAGAAATTCTTGGTCGACTAACAATCGTACGATTTCGTAACATTTATCGTACGAAAAAATGTTAATCTTAGTCTAATGGGACCAAAACGACCAATTAGTCGACAAATCGAATAAGAGCCCCAACTCTCAGAGTGTGTTCGTGCCCTCTTGCATGAATGTGTGTCCGGCTGCCAGTCTCACTGACGAGAATGCAGCTCCTCACAGAGAAGAGACGATCGAAAACGACAACGTCACTGAGCTGTCACGTCCGCTGTGACTGCACCAACTGACTGCAGTGCCGCGACCTCCCCTTCGACCTTTTCCAGCACCCACTCGACACGTCTCCCTCTCTGCCCAGTTTGACTCCCACCACGCCATCTCTACCTGTTATTGCTGCCCACCTGCTTGGCTCCTCGTCTGCCTGTCTGTCTGCCAGCCTGCTTCAGGACTAAGGAGGACAGCCAGCTTTATTAAAAGAAAACAAGCAGGATAAATAACTAGGGATGCAGGGTTATGAGGACAGTTAATCTGCTGGCAACGTCACTGAGGCTCTGAGGGAGAACAAGGCAGGAATATATACATTGTCTGAGGGTGCCTCACTGAACAGGACTCCTCCGTGATTGTCACGGGTAAAAACTAGAAAAAAATGCATAAAACACCACCTTTATTCTTGGTAGCCCCACTGAACTGCCAGCTTAATACGGATGGCAGCAGGCAAATTACATTGGGTTTGTTTAAAAGAGGCAACAGAAAGGCTACGGTACAATAGCATGGAATAAAACACAATAGAAAGGAGTAGAGCATAGTTTTTGTCAGAGTCTTAGAGCTTTCTGGCAGGCTCCAAGAAAAGGCGCTGACCCATGGATGACAAAATCCCTATCACCTGACTGATCAGTCCTCCCCCGCTGCTCTCCTCTCTGCCCCCTCTTGTATTCTTAATGAAATATCTCCAGCTAAGACTCGACACCACCTCATAAATATGAGCAGACGTGCTGGGGAGTTCATATCTCCCTTTTCTGTTTCGTCAACAAGAACAAGAAGAAAACATCAGGACATTTTTGCACTCGTTGTCCACACAGTCTTCTTCCGCCGCTGCCTGCGAAAAACATCTCTCAACGCTTTCATTTCAAGGGTCCATGCTGATGTTTGGCTCCGACGGCCACATTCAGAATTACACCAATCGCAGCTGTTTATTTTAATGCTAAAAACGGACTTTCTAACCTTCCTTCGCATCAGCCCGTAGATAAGATGTTATGTTAAAATTGTTACACTGGCAAATATTGGCCAATGACACTAACATGTGGATGCAGATGTGCCTATCTCTCTGTTTTTCACTCCACAGATCTGCCACTTTGCCTGGCAGTGAGATCCCCAGTGGGCCTTTCTGGAATGTCGATTTCAGTTAATTACATTTTCTGGCATCTGCTTTGCCCATGAAGTCACAGAGGGAGCAAAATAAAAGTACAAGCATCTGCAGACGATCTGTCACAAGTGTGACTGTAAGTGAAATATACATATTTAGCCCACATATGAAATGAACGTGGTTGATATTATTTTATTTAGAGACTGCAGAAATTCACCACATAGGCTACACATATCAATGTTCAGATGTCCATCAAAGGAAAGAGATCCACCTGCTTTGGACTCATGATTTATGGAAGCTGAGTTGACTCTTCTCACACAAACTGATTGGAAAGGTTTTTAATGTTAAAGACATTAAAGACGTGTGTGTGTGTGTGTGTGTGTGTAACATATGAATTACCGTGTATCCACTTACTGTATGCTGAAGAGTAAAACCATTCTGTCTCATTCAGACAGTTAAAATGGAGACCAGAGGTAAGGAGGTCAGAGGTCGGCAGCGTTAAGATGGTTAGTGGTTAAACTCTGCCCTCTGCAGGATAAAAGCTCTCATTGACCAGCAGCTCTTCAAACCCTTTCAGTGTAGCAAGAGCACTACTAGTGGCCACACAAGTGTACTGCACAGTAGTGTCAGAGAAAGAGTAAATACTGGAGTTGTGTTGCATCCTATACATTAAAAGAAATGAGGAACAGAGCTGGCAGATAGATACTGACAGGCCCAGAGTTCCTTTTATTGATTAAGAAATGAACGTGATTGTAACACAATTAAGATACTAGAAAGTACAACATGTACCTTTTGTTTCATCTGTCCGAAGAAAGAGCTATACAGTGGTTTGTAACTATGAAAACAAAGCAAAGGTTTCCTGAATGTAAATAATATATATATAAGTAAATGTATTCACTTCAATTTATTTATCTAATAAAAATAATATCAACGTTATGCATGTATTTAGAATGAACTAATACATTTCCTGTAAGTTAAAAACTTCAATAATCTAAAGCAATTATTCACACAGTTTCATGCATGCTTAAACACAAACACACACACACACACACACACCATAAATATGTAGCTTTAACCCCAAAGGCCCCAGAGGTCACTTTGTGTCTCTGTGCTGTGGAAGTCAATAAACAAAGAGTGCTGACTCATTTTTTCTCAACACACACACACACACACACACACACACACACACACACACACACACA
>CALSCE010009344.1:5284964-5369373 GCA_943593645.1 Bovichtus variegatus | reverse complement strand
ACACACACACACACACACACACACACACACACACACACACACACACACAAATATTGTGTGATGTGTGATGCTACTGTTAGAATTGGCACAAGATTATTATTAATATCAGGTTTTGTAAAGTGTCCTTGGGTTACTTGAAAGGCGCTTATAAATAAAATGTATTATGATTATTATTATTCAAGAGAATGTAGCTCAACTCTGTTTGGGACAAAGCTTTACCAAATGCATGTCTGTGTTGTAATCAGACCTGTTGGAGATCACTGATAAAGTTTCGATATTATTAAAAAAAAAACTGCCATCATTCATAAAAATGGAAATAAATAGGGCCTGATGTCATAAACCTACAAATATCTGAACTACAATAACTGGTCAGTTCCTTGAAAAAGGTCCCATCCTAGTTACTCAGCAGCAGCACAGGCCATCTCCGCCTTTCTTAATGGACTTGGGCGGAGGGGCCATCAAAACTGTGAGCAGAGTACATCCCTCAGCAGGTAGCATCCTGAAATAGCAACCTTGATCCTAATGGTGCACAGCACTGCCCCTGGCTCCTTACGAATCCATCCTGAGAGCCCCCTGTCCCTGAGCAAGCAGTCCTCCTGAGGCACGCACACACAAAGACAGACACAGACACACACATGCAGTGACAGACAGGAAGGCGCACACACACACACACACATCTCCATGCACCCGTCGTCTCTGATTAACCCATTTCCTATAGTTTTTTTCCTACATTTTTTTTTCTTCCATCATTTGCTTTACTCCTCTCTGCAGACAGACGCCACAAAGCCAGGTTGCAGGTTGGTATCATGAGTTCCCCCGGGGGCGTCTCACTTTACAAAGTTTCACATTTCTGGTGGTCAATTTAGTTGAGAGGGAAAATAAAAGTCAAACCTGAAATGAGAGCCCCTGGAGGTGCATGCATGGAGGGAAAGGTTAGAGAGAGAGAGATATTTCTGTACACCTGCAGCTCTGAGGAGACTGAGATTGTTGAAAAGAGGCCAACATACACCTTCGATAAAATAAAGTACAGGGACAAAGGTGAAACTTTAGTCTGCACTACCACTGATGTGACAAAGACTTCAGAGTGGGAGGTGTATTCTGTTTAAAATTGATCATATTTCAAGATTTATAATCTGCCGTAGACAGAACTAAAGATCACCTCAACATGCTTTCATCTTAGAAGTAGTGACAGCAAAGACAATAATGAATATATTGATACGTCATGTCAGATTTTTACACACACATTTGTCTTTTTCTGTATATCATAATTTTTTTGTTTGGTTGTGGATTTGGAGAATCCTCTTGGGTTATGGGACATGCAGTCAGTTCATGTGTGAGAGGCAAAATATATCAAAGCTATCAGTGGCAGAATAGATTTCCTTTGTATCCTCTTTCTAAGAGGAAACATATCGGCATATTAAACGGCCGCTTCATTCATCCTAACAAATACTTTGTGTTTTCTTACATCTCTTATATCAAACGCTGAAGTGGAATCTGGGATTATGCTGCTGAAGACAAACACGTTTAATAGAAATATGGCCACTATAATTGTTCATTTGATGGTGAGGAATGATGAGCAAAACATTGGAGATAATAAAAACTCTTGACAAATGGGCAACAAAAATAAAGTCCAATTCATCAACGAGAGAAGTTCAAATAGTGGAGAAGGATAAGAAGCTCTGAAAACAACGTGTCCCACATTCTTTTATCAATTAATAAAGATATAATTGTCTTGGGTGTTTGGTGTTTGACTCCTTCCTTGATTGTCAATTGCAGCCTGTGGCTTGAGAACAAAAGGTTTTTTTGTGAATTTAATGGTTAAAACGTTGCTTTTTAAATGAACGTAATGCTTACAGTGTGTGTACTGCTTTCTTTTACACCCCTTCTCTCTGCTGATATAAATGATCGACTGACCTTTAATAGTGAGACATACTGTTAGTCATCTTTCACAATCATAACTCTAACCTCATTGACAATCTCGAGAGTGTTTAATCAAAACAGCAAAATATAGCTTCATAGTAACATATAACCATAACACGGTGGCTCAAAAATAGATGCTATTATTAAATAAAAGCATCAAGAAAAAGGCTATTTTCTAGAGCTCCAATATTAGAATTTTTCACCAAAATAAACAAAAAAAAAAACAAACCATAGACATAGCCACACATAACAACCAGTTTCTCTGCGTCCTCTCCACATAAAAACTGTCCAGCATTCACATTACTTTAACCTCTGTGTATTATCACCCTAACCTCCCACACCCAGGGCAAAGTGATTGTGTTGCCATGGAAACAGAGGAGAGGACCTAAATTCTGAGCCGCTGAGAATCAATCCCATCTCGTTAGACGAGGCTGCTGCTGCCACCACGTGGTGTAAGATGAAAGCTGAAGTCATAAATTAACTCAATCTTTACATCGTATGCATGAGCCAACGCCTGAAATGTTCACAACTGACACCACAGGGTTTCCGTCACAGTGCACAAATCACAGCCAAAAGAAATTAATTAAAATTGAAAACACTACAAGGTGTTGTAATTGCCTTTAACTGCGATAAATTATTCAGAGCAAAAACATTTCAGCACTGAGACCTGCGCTAGAAATGGAGCTGGGACCAAAACAGGGATAGATGTGAAAGCAAAGCTAAAATTACATCAAAACACCAGAGCTACGGAAAGTCACTGAGGAAACACTGTCAGGCACTGAGGTGACTACTTACTGTCTAACAAGAGAATTACATGCTGCTATGCCTAAACTAAAGCTCATCTGGCGCCTTGAAGAATAACATTCACAGGGCTGTTGTTATGAGCTGCTGTCGGGGCCAGCTGGTCTGATTTGATCAATAAAATTAATTCCACCACTTTGTTAAGTAAACATCGCAGAGCAAGTACGGTGCTTAATGTTATTTATTCAATATTGACAGCTGCCTACGTGGCGGTGAGCGAAAAGCGATTATTAATATACTGTAAACAAACACGTAAACAAACAGCATGAAGGTGAGAACAATAGGTCATCTTAATCAGCTTTAGCACATAAATCTATACTACAGAGCAGCGACTGGGTGGGGCTGAGCTTGTGGCCATGTGAGCAAAACAACACCAACACTGCTACTTTTCCTCAATCCATCTTCCCATCATTCTGCTCTCTTTTAATTTTCCATCCTTCTTTCTTCTCTCATCCCATCTTACACCCTCCAGTAATTCCTCCACGCCTCCACTCTGCCCTCCTCCATCCTGCTCTTCTCCTGTCCCCGTTTGAGAAATGCTGACCCGCAGACTCCCTAATGCGACCAATCAATATCACACAGAGGTCATCAGACCGCCGGACATACTAATATGAAGACACACTTCCTGCAAAGTATGGAGCCAGGAATCCCTTCAGCTAAGATCGAACACAACACACGCGCACACACACACACACACATAGCACGCACATACACACCCTCCAAACCAAGAGTGATTGATTAATTTGATTTAATTTAATCTCATGTGAACTGTTCCATATGACCCTGTGTAAAATAAGGCTTTCTCACCTACAGGCTGCTGCTGTGGATGTCATAGATCATTGCTTCATCTATCTATAGCACCAACATTGATCCTGCCTGCCCTTCCTGCCTGACATTACGGATGCATAGTGCCACGGGGATGAGCTAACGTGCGGGGCAGGGAGCATGTCATTATACAGAGGACTGCGTGTCTTTAAACAGCTAATGAATCCCTGGGATCAAAATCAAAGCCATAGGGAAGCTGAAAGCCACAGCAAATAGATTTTCTGCTGGTTAATGGTGAATGCAATGAATGAGTGGCTTCATCTGCTGCTACGCATGGCAGAAATGATGATCAATCAATAAAGGATGGAAAAGTAACTTCTGAAGTGAGAAGTGAGAGTGTAAACAGGAACGTAAACCATGGCTTTTACTTTATTATACTTTTAAGCAACTCTGTAAATGTGGCTTCCTGTATTCATAACTTTTACTATTATGATCATTTATTTATTTACCAGGAACAGTGCACATTAATCAACATTTGTGCACAAGAATGTTTTGAAATAAAGAAAATAGTAACGATAGCTGTCAAAATAAATGTAATGGAGTGAAAAGTAAAAGACGTGATGAAGGAATATAGTAAAGTAGTGTGAAATGGAAATATCCAAAGAGAGAATAAGTCCTTTAAAACTGTACTAAAGAATAGCACTACAGTAAACATACTTAATTAGCAATAGTAGTAGTAATAGTAGTAGCATCAGTAGTAGTGGGTAAAGAGAAAGTATGTTGTTTTAAAGCAAATCTGAGAGTAACAACATTCTGTGACACTAATTTATACAGTAATTAATCCCCCTAATATTTGTAATTAGTAAAGGTATTATCAATTAAATTTTTTGTATTTTTCATTTTCATTTTAATATTGTGTCACATATAGTACGCTAACAGTATTTATTTCAAATGTAGCATACTCACTGAGAAAATCAAAATGACTCCATTATAACCTAATAGATAGTATATATCCAGATATGTAGCCCCCAAATACTGTCACACACACATATATGCATATGCATATCACATACAACACGCCTGTCAGATTTGTGTATCACGTTCAATAATAGCGTATTAGTGCTGCCCCTGCAGGCAGGTGAGGACAGAGCAGAGCTGTGATCCTGCTGCAGCTTTCCTTTTTTTTGCATCACATATCCACAGAAGTGATATCCACAGCCTCACGTGTGTGTGTGTGTGTGTGTGTGTGTGTGTGTGTGTGTCAGCCTATTCACAAGCATATTCATAGTCACTATTGAATGAGGTAATGGGACTTAAAAGGAATCAAATAGGGAAACTGACTTCTTCATCCGGCATCTATGATATCTGTTGAAATGCCAAGGTTTGTATATGAAAGTGACACATTTAAATACAAATTCACCCGCTTTTGGTGTTCATTTCCCACACTGATGAGTATGATGATCCTAGAAGCTTAGCGCTACTATGGATTTAATCATTTGTTCACACACACACACACAGACGCACACACACACACACACACACACACACACACACACACACACACACACGTTCAGGCACACACATAAGTAACCACAGACCATTTTCAGAGGCCTGTTCAAACTCAGGTAAGATAAACGACTTGTATGTGAAATGCAATTTTTCCCTGTTGTGCCTTGAAAAAAATGCAATGAAGAGAATGAGTTATAAAGGTGTCTGCGTAGCCTCCTGTCTATCCAGGGATAATATATTCATCTAATCGGAACATCCTGCACCCTGCTGTCAAACCATTCTCTTGCCTCTCATACGGCCATCCGCGTCATAACCTCCTCTCCTCCCTCACATTCATCACTCCGTTTTGTAATTTCTCTTTTCTACTCTCTCCGTCAGTTGGTGTTTGCCATATTTAGTCTGCACCCAGCAAAGACCTGAGAGGTCCGCCTTAACACGGAGTACATGATAAAGCTTGTACTACTACACTCAATTAAGTCTGGAAAATGGGTGCAGCAAATGCTACTCAACTTAAAGGATAGTATTAGCTGATGTTTTTCTACAACAGATTTTTCAACGTGGTATTTCACAAGAAGATTTCATGGACAGAAATAATTCCTATTTGCTCCAAAATGCCAGAGGTCTACTTTGGGTGCTGACTGTTACTTTTAGATTTTTGTCTCCTTTGTTTAATCATCAAGAATGTAGAAAGTGCTGAGGCCAAATCTTTAAAAAGGTTTTTTTATTCAGATTTCAACAATTTGCAGGACTTCCAGCTGTGGTTACATACAAAAACATTGTATATGCAATTTTGTTTTTTTTGGACTTTTTTAAATAATTTTTTTTTTATTTTCTTTCTTTCCTCTTTATCTCTTTTCACTTGTATTATTTTCCCTTTGGCATTCAGGTGTTTATGCACTCATGCCTGTATTTGAGTAATGTAAGTCTGTGAGTAGACAGATATATAGGTACTGGGAGATACATATATCTGTATATAATATTTATATTTACATATATACTGTATATATATTTTTTTTTATTTGTATGCAGTGTTTTGGAGATTGTGTTGGGGGTATGGAAAGAGAGACATACTGCAGGTTGCTGCATGGTGTAATAGAGTCCTTCATGCTAACTGCACATGGTAGAATCAAGTGAGCTTTGCATCCACCTGTGTATATACTAATGCTAAAATTGACTGTTAGTTTGCCTTGAAACTGCCCGGTGTCTTCGATTTACACTGTTCAGTACTGATATGGGAGGCATGGCAAATCAACATCCAGGATGCGTGATCTGCTTATATGACCGGACGGAGCTGGGCCGGGCACTTTTGGCACTGAGTCAGATTCAGACTTTTAGTTTGTGATCAAGTCAATGCCTGAAGAGTAAACAGCAGCCTCGGCCGTTTGTTGAAATGCTATGGGACCTATGTTCATGTTTCCGGACAAGCGAAATGACTTTAATATTTTTTTTGTTTGTTGTTAGAACTTTATTAACAACACAAACACAGCACTTTACAATCACAATGACGTAACATAACACTGTGATACTATTGTATTGGATAGTTCAAAAGTGGTCGTAGCTAAGCGAAGACAGAGCGGACCGGCAGAGGGCTGTAGGCCTACACACGTTGTTAGAAAGGGGGGGGCATGGTAATGGTGCAACCAAGAAATTAGACCTCAACCACAACTTTTGGAGATGTAAACACATCTCGTATGATATTGCTCTGCTAGCTACTTGTCAAGTGTGGTTTTACATGATGGGCGGTTAAGACGGAGCGAGCTGCGACATCCGTCCAGCTGAGGGGCTAACGTTAGCCACAGTGAACCACACATCACTCCATCGTGTATATCAGGAAAGCAGATTATTTTATAAAAAAACAGTCAGACTGAAGTATGTTGTAGGTAGATTTGGGTATTTACTGTCCAAGGCCATTTTAATTGTTAGATGTCAACACATCTAGTCTGATTTAATAAATGTCCTATAATGAAGCTGGAGGTGGTGTGGCTGTTTTCTAGTGTGTAACACTTAAAATATTGTGATTTTGTTGGGCCATTTGTTAAATAGCGACAGACTTTTTCTTATTTAGTTTGATCACTTGATTAACTTGGTGTTTAATTGATCTGTTCTTTTTACTTTTAACTCTGTATCGGTCATGTCAGTGGTTAAAATGCTTTTCTAATAGAAAACATATTGAAAAAAAAAGATTAATGATAATCAAATGTTTAGGTAGTCAATTATCTGTTAAAGAAATTGCTTAAAATGGGCATCCATGCAAGAGATAAATTTAACACATTTCAACAAATGAGTTTTAGTTGCCTGAGCTTAACCAAAGCTTAAACATTTAAGTGGCAGATCAGATTGTTTTTGAAACAGTAAAACAGGTCTTTGGAAGGTTATTGATCCTACTTTATCAATTAGGTATGAGAACATGTTGAAAAAGAGATGTAAAAAAAATGAGGAATATTCAGCTTTAATGGTGCATGGCTCCATAAATTGAGAAATTCAACACCAGGCTGCCACCATTGAGCCCCTGAGCAAGGCACTTAACCCCGAGTTGCTCCAGGAGGACTGTCCCTGTAGTTAGTTCACTGTAAGTCGCTCTGGATAAGAGCGTCTGCTAAATGACCTGTAATGTAATGTTGAACTGTGACTGGGACTATGACACCCTTTCAAAGCCCCTAAAATACATGTCCAATTGAAAATAATTCAAATTTCTGTCATTAACCAATTCTAAAGCTCACTTGAAACCTTTTTGACTTTTCTCATTTGTTTATTTGGACAGACTAAGTAGAAAATTGAAGCCACAGTGCAGCAGCATCTATTGGGAATCAAACCAGAGCCGTGCCTCATGGTTCGCACCAAACCAGTGTGTACTTTCAGCTCAAGGACTCAGAATATCAGGTCACACGCACACATGCACACGCACACACACACACACACAAATCTACCCATTGACATTGTTGTAAGGAATCAATCCTCCACAGTGAAGTAAACATTGGCAGCTACTTTGCATTAGAAGACAAAGAGGAGCCATCGGTCTGTATTGAATAAATAATAGCCGAAATCCCAGGTGAGTTCATCCAGTTTAACCAAAGATTCCAGATTCTCTTCTACACGGCCTTCACAGTGTTGTTTTTTTTCTTCCTCACACAAAAATAGCTGCAAGTGAAAGAAAGAAAACACTGCATTATGAAGTAGATCATTTCTTCCATCTATTATTCATGCTTCAGACTTACACTCATGCACATCTTATGATGAGCCACACCAGTATAAGAGAAGGGAAGTTAATGTATTTGCATTACATGCTCTGAGCATCCGATGCTGTTGCATAGGGAGAGCACTCCTGGCATGATATGGATACTGAGGCCTTGTTTTAGTCTGCATCTTTGATATTCTTGATGGAGTAAAAGGAGAAGTGTAGGCGTGCTTGAGAGTCAACTGCAAACTTTGACCTCAGCTGAATAGTGTAAAGGATATAACATGATGTACATGCACTTAGATTTATTATTGATCATGTTTTAGTGGCGAGAAGTTGAAAAGACTGTAAGAAGGGAGGTTAACTTCACAAGTTCTCTTGAGACTGTGTTTGAAGACTATCCTGGCTGATCGATAATCTTTAAAGATACAGATGTGAAGCATCACTATGACTCTTAACTCTTTCTCCAACTCTACAGTGATGCGTGAAATACTTTCTGCTGTATTCACCTCAGTGTCTGTAATGTACTTCAAAGATTAGGAAACATAAGGCGTGTACCAGAGCAAATAACAGCTTAAGAGGCTGTGAGATAGACGCCTGACAAAATCACATCTTATTTTTACTTATGGCCACACAATTGTGCCTGTATTCAAATTGCTTTGTTATAGTGCAATTTTGAAATTCACAACAGTTGTGAATTTATTTATGATGGTGAATTCAACTACAGGCTTGGAATTGAATTTACAGAAAATAATCACAACTGAAATCACAATATTGGCTTAGATATTTTCCTCAAATCTTTCAGCCCTATTTTTTGTTTTTTTTACCCCATAAAGAGGGTTGATATCGTTGGACAACACATCTCCCACGCAACCCAAAGTGCACCACAACTGCTTACAAGTTCTTGTTTTCCTGGATGACATAACAGCAAAGTCGCATCTAGCTTTCATTCCCCATCTGCCTCTACAGCTCCAGCACAATCCACCTGCTCTTACTTACTTCATGTCTGAAAAGGTAAGAAAATAAAACTTTGATTTTAGGCCAGACAACTCACTGCCAAGGATTATGGAGCAGAGCACTCAAGGTTGTTTCTAAAAAAAAATCAATGACAAATTTTCGCCTGTCTCAAAATTAGAAAGTGACAGGAAAGCTCATGCCAGCAGTCGTCAAACGGACAAACTCGGTCAAACCGATGATTATGTGTGTGTTGCGTCATTCAGGTTGGGGATGCTGTGCTGTGTCATCCCTGACTGTCAACACCACCCCGCAACTTCCTTCAACCCTCCTTCCTTCACATCAATAACGGGTTACCTTGTGTGAGCTGTAATCATAACAAGTCCCACTCCTGCTTTGACAACAGGCCGGCTGCTGTGGAGGGGAAGAATAATGACTCCTTACAAAGGCACACCAGGCTGCTCTCAATTAGAGCCAGCTATAATACTGAACACCACCCAACGAGCTCACACACACACACACACACACACACACACACACACACACACACACACACACACACACACACACACACACACACACACACACACACCAGACTGTCAACATGGAGAGGAAAGACGGGGGCAGATGAGGAAAGATCACACTGTGGACATTTATTAAAGGAGACATCTACAGAGGGTCGAGACAAAGAAGGTAGTAGTGAGGAGGAAGAGATAGACATTCGGTAGTGCTGTGCAGGAGAGAGATTTAACTGTATCTGTGTGTCCACTGTGGTCCCATGCCACAAAAAAACAGCCTTACCAAGCATGCATTAGTAGCAGGTTGGCATGCTTTTACATCATAAACCGTTGGTTGCCTTCCCAAAAGCCACATCACTCATAAACACACATGCACACGCACACGCACACAAACAGGTACTCACACACACACAAGTATGCATGAGTTGACCGGTGGAGAGAGTGGGCCAACACAGTTCTCAGCTCAATGGACAATCCCAGAGTTAGTAAGGGTTTTTAGGTCCAAGCAGCTTACCCAATCATTTATCAGATTAATACTTTTCATGAGAATAAACCAGTCATAGAGAGAGACATATGGAATGTGTTAAACTGTGCTCATCTAAAAATCAAAGAAATATTGCATAACCAAAGGTCACACTGTGCGTGTGTGTGTGTGTGTGTGTGTTTGTGTGTGTGTATTAGTGGTGCAGCTTGTGTAAATGTTAAATCTGAATTAAACCATTAGAAGAAAAAAATGTTTTTGGACTGGAATTTATTCTCGCTTGAATTCACAGTAACTATAATTTAGTAAATGTAATCACAGCTTATATGTAATGCAGGACTATAAAAAAACAAAACAATAATGTTTACAGATAAGGACAGCACTCCCATCTAAAGTAGTAGTACAAGTCCTGATTGTTATTTAAAATGAGTGGGTCCAATAAATCAAAAACTTGTGTTCCTTCAACATCTGTTTCCCTTAAGAGACACAAACTACAAAGAAAAATTACTTTTGACTCAACAGATTTCTGATAATCGAATAATCGTTTAGTCATTTTTTTTTTTTAAAGTAAAATGTTAAATATTTGGTTACATCTTCTGAAATTTGGAGGATTTTTCATACAACTGAGAAAATAATGAGCAAATGAATTGATAATCATTAGCTGCAGCCTTAGTATCCTGCACAGCTCCTATGTGAGCACATGTTGCGTGATGGAGTGAGCCTTACATTGGAGTCGAGCAGATCCATGCTGTCCAGGCTCTTGCTGCGGTGAATGCGGCCTTTAATGCGACGCAGGGAAGGTTTACCCTGGCTCATGGGCAACGAGAGGGTGGAGATGGCAGGCATTGCCATAGCACCAGCGCCACCGGTAGCACCTATAGGCTCATCTGAACAACCAGGAGCACCTGAGGGGGATGTGTCTCCATCTTGCGGAGTCACCCTGCACCCGAAAAGACAGAGAAACAAAAAATGACATTAGAAATGATGCAGGCACAACTCTTATGGTCGGTAAAACAGAAGAATACATGATTCCCAGCGATGGAAACATTGAAAAACATAATTTCTTTAATTTTATGCCACAGCCACATTTTCCCTGTCTGAGGTCACACACATGTACTCTTGTAAAAAAAAACATTCCTCTGGTCAAGAAACAAGGTTTCTTTTCTGAAATGTAGATGTGTTTACTAGGTTTCTCTTAATCCTTCGCCCAATCCCTTACTGAAATCACTTTGATGCAGGAAGTGGACAGTAATCATGGCATTTAAAGCTGTACAGTGTTGTTTCCAGCAGCAGCAGGAAGCTATTTGCAGCTGTTTTTAGCTGGTGAACATAGTGAGTATTTAGCTGCTAAAGAGCCAGATATTTCCCTTAGAAGTTGGTGGCCAAAGTGGCCAAAAAAATCAGTTTATGAAGATTTAAGTGCATGTAAATGTACGGTGTCACCTAAAAGCACCCGGTACATTTCATTCAAACCTTCAATTGAAAAGTTATCTGGGACGTCTGCGTATGTCTGAAACTCTTGAATGTTTCTGATGTTGTATAGCTTGTGGGCTCAACAACTTGTCGTAACCACATCCATTAAATACCACATGATTCGCAATGACCACGCTTTCTTTAGAAGAACAATCCACACTGCCAGCAGGCACTGCCGCATATCTGAGGGAAAACATAAAGATGCCGGGAGGATCTAAGTGACATAACTTTCCTCTTGCTGTCTTTACTTTTTAAAGGACATCCTCTCCTGTTGGCTGTAGTTGCATTCCAGCATGTGTGAATAATTGGGCTGAATGTCAGCGGGTAGCTTGCAGATGGAGACTATGGAGCATCTACTTGTCTTCTATTATTAAGCCACAGTGAAGCTGCTTTGCTTCTTACGCACACGGCGGCAAAGGGAGGGAAACATATCGATACTTGATGAATCTTTTAGATCACGTCTCAAGCAAAAAACATCTATTATCTTTGGGTTTTTGAGTGTTGGTGTTGGGAAATGGTGATTTTTCACAATTTACTGACATTTTATAGACAAAATGATGAATTAGTCAATCGAGAAGATAATCATTATTTGCATTGCACTCATAGCATGTAGCTGCTGAAAGAGAAGATGAACTATTTTTTGTAAAGATAAAACCTACTGACAGCATGTTAGTTTCTGTGGTCATGGAGAGGACTGGATAAAGGCCCATGATAACGCAGGCACAGCCAATCACAACAAGCAACAGCAGCGTGGCAACGTAACAACGATGGCAGCTCATCTTACTGTTCATGTCTGGTAGCAGCCGCTGCTCTTTGAATAAGTCAAATAAAACCATAAAACCACACTCAGATACTGGCACTTTAGTCCAAGTTAGCATGAGAAAATGAGAACACGTTTTTAGAAATGGATGCTTAGAAGTCCACAAGTGCAGGCACTGGGTCTGGGCTCGTCTCTCCCCCGTCCACTGACACATGGACTTGCTATAATAGGCATGACTGACTTCAGAATGGCCCCTCCCAAATGCAGGCCTCGCATTTCCAAAACATATTCATCATTTGGTTATTTTCTTGCAGTTTATTCGTAACAAACTCTTTGTTAAAGGGCCTTAATACTTATACTTTCATATGGTTCCATACAATAACTACGCTGACTACTCTCCGATACAGTCAAAGAGTACTTATTAGTACATACTATGTAATTAGTGCCATTCAATCCCTGTCCTCTGCTGTGTCCTGTGGAAAATGTCCACACACACACACGTGTATTTACTAACAGCCAGGACACAAACACTGAATCTCTGTCACTGTAATCCCAGTGTTGCGTTTACAAGGGGATTCCATTCACACATGCAGCGGCAGCTTATGGAGCTCTGCAGCCTTATCACTGTTTCTAAGAATGAGGAGTGCTAACATGGACTGTATCTGTGTGCCTCAAGGAGAGTGCTTTACAGCCTGTAGTTCACTCACTAATCCTACACTAATAGATAACATCACTGAAGAGAATGAGGAGGAGAGAGAAACAAAGAAACAGCAGTTGGCTCAAGGGTCTTATACATCAGTGCCTTCTTTACACTGCTAGGAAAGTTCCTGACAATGAGACCAAATCTGAAAATATTTGTACTAGTAAACTTTGTAATATGACTTGCAACAAGAATTCTCCAGACTTTTTCAACTTTTGAACCATTGTGGATCACTCCATTAAGATATCTGATTCAAAATCCCTTTGAAAGAAGTTGCAATGAAAAGAGTGTATTTAACTTTGGCAGATGCCCATAGTCTTATTTTGTGTAATTGCTTCGTCTACTGCCCTGTTTCATTCTCTTTTTGTACTAGTTGCAACACAGAATCGCAATATGATTTGAGCCATATATCAAAATAGAAAGACAGAAACACTGAGTTTTGTTGATGTTGAGTCTGGTCCCCGAGCAGTATAAACATCAGGGCACAAATACTAAAACTATACAGAACACCAGAAGGAGAAGAAGTATGACTGCTCACTTGCTGCTGGCCCATGAATGATTTATCATCAGTGATGCTACAGGATTTTAGGAAGAGCAATGCAAGCCAGAGGATTAGAAACAGTCCGGCTGTCTGTGCAGACAGAAGTTAGTTTCACTTTACCCTGCCTCTGGAGAAATACAAACTCACAAACAGGCTGTAATGCACTCACAATGCGTACCCAAAGTGACCCTTTCAGTGCAAACAACAGTACAGGCATCTTACAGCACAAAAATAAAGAAATAACAAGAAACACTAGGCTGTGACTGCAGTGAGGGGTGAAGTTTATGAATATTTTATTAGACTTCAGCCAAAAATAGAGAATCTCCCTCCTGCCCTGGATTTAAGAGGTCATTAGCAAAGCTTTACATACAGTGTGAGACTACCTCATCACAGCAATGTGTAAATGTTAAGGCCTAATTGTAGAAAAAAAATCACAAGTTGATTAATTGATTAATGTATCAGCAGAAAAGTGTGTTCTTCAGTTAGAATATCTTTTGACTAAAAGCATATTTAAATTACAGTAGATAAAATGAATACATTTATAGAATAATAAAATAATTATGAATGATTGAAAAATGGTATTTGTCACAGCACTACAGCCTATAACAATACACCATTAAAACATCAGTGAAAGTAAAATGTGGGCCTTGCTAACAGCAGTTGACAAAACAATCTCAACACAGCATCCATTAGCTGTTCTGAAGGTTTCAATCATATCACATGAACTTCATCAGCAGCTGGAGTTCGCCCAGTTTTCATGGAAGAGAAGATTTTTGAATTTCCATTTTTTGTCTGAGGATTTTAAGGACTTAAAAGCGGAGGTTCAAAAGATGAAAAAAAGAACTTCCACAACAGCTACTAAATGGACTTTGAGGTGATACTGTCTTCTCGGCTGCTGTTTTCAAAGGTCAACAATGAACTTTGAGCCTCCACACTTCCATGACAACTGAGCAAACTCCATCCGCTGATGAAGATCATGTTATATGATTGAAGGCCACTAAATGGACCCTGTCATGAAGTCGTTTTCTCATCTTAAATGATGGTTTCAGACAGCGAGCCGTTGTCATGACTTGCACCTTAAAAAAGCAAAATAATATGTTGTATATGATCATTATTCTGCCATTGTGGTTCATTGCATAACTGCCACAACACAATAGTAAAGTGACAGTGTTGTGATTAGAGCTTTTAAAACTATGATATAGAATATATACAAAATATTATAGGCCTAGTATATCGTACCATATAGACCAACATCTAGCTGCCGATGGAAATCAATCCCTTACAGCATATACTTCAAATTAACATTACTGCAAAGCCTCAAATTAAGGTGTTTTTCATTTAGAAGGACTCGAGATAAGTTTTCTTAAAATACTGTTTTAAAAGGTAAACAATTAACCTTCATACGTCAAACGTATTTACACGTCATCAGTCACCTACGCACAGAATGGCCAGTTATATTCAACGTTTGAGCACATATTTGAATTTAAACCAGTGACATATTAGTTGTAAGCTTGTAGACACCAGTTTAATTTGTCTGCTCCATGGGTGTTAAAGGGAACGGGGGGCTACAGGGTACATCCTCCTGTTACCTCAGAGGTATTATGTTATGACAGATCTCCAGATGGAAAGCACTTTGCAGAACAATTGCTTCTGCTCAGTGAGGACAGCGGGGACAAGTGCAGGTGAGTCTCATCATCATCCTGACACCTCTACCTACAAGCAGCAATGCTTCCAGTCACACACACGAATGATCCCATCACAGATTTCCTGTCCTCCTCTGCCCATGTGGCTTTAACTAGAGAAGAGTGCTATATTATGTTTTTACTTCAACTGCTTTTATATCATGATGAATAACAATGGACTGTGCTCTGACCATAATGTTAAACAGAGCTCTGACGGGATGTCTTTAGATCCTGGGATTTGCCTTTGTTCATATCTTCCAGTCCATCGAGCGACAGTGGTGCATCCAAAATAGCTCCACTGACTCTTTTCTTCTTTCCATTTATAATCTCAGAGCTTTTAAAAAAAGCTTTGGCCCTGCCAGTATGTTAATCATTTGTTTCCCTATAAACTCACTCGCTATCTAAAAGGGCCACTATTTCACAGGTGGGGAAAAACAAAAGTCAGAGCAAAAAGTCAAAGAAGCAGTGAAGAAAAAAGACAGGTGAGCAAAGCATGAAGGAAAATAAGGCTGAGAGGCATAGGTGTAAGAAAAGGGGCTGAAGGACAAAAGGAGAAAGACTATAATGCAAAAGGACAAAGGACAGAGGGGCACTGTCAGCGTATGGCTCAGAGGTCGTCCTGGCTGCTTCGTAAAGCCTGACTGTTCAGCTGGAAGTGATGGCAGCCGATGAACATGCATCATTCTGCTCACGGGCCCCCCTCCTACTTCAGGGGACAAGTGGTGACAAGAGGTGCATGACACATCCTACTTTATCAAGACAACCTCACTGACCCTCCCGAACAGAATAATGAAACAAATGAGTAATATGCTGGCTAGCTAATAACATCCTTGAAAACGTCTGAGAGAGGAAGAAGAAAACAAGGACACATATCAAAGCTTCTCTTTACTAGTTGGAGCTTGTAAGCTCTTTGAAAGCCACCTGGGCAGACGAGGATGCGACTGGAAATCTGTGGCGAGATCAAGACTGTGATTAGGCCAGACAGGCCTGACAGATGGGCAGACCAGATTAGGCATATAGACATGTATCAAACAAGGCGGGACAGCGCTCACGTCCGAGTGCTGTCTGACCCCTGTGGAGATGAGGCTAACAGGCAGGTCATGTGTGTATAACAGACATCAACGCAAACAAAAACTCAACCTTAGGGAACATTTAAACTCAATTTATGAGCAGAGGCCTGCTGTGAAAACAAGTTTGGCCAAAAGTGAAGAGTAACCTGAGAGGCTGCGCTACCTACTGTATACTTCATACAACATCCCAACAACCATAGGCATGTTTTATACATTTCACTTAGAGATTTTTACAGATAACTGTCTATTACCGGGAGGGGTACGTCCTGAACGATATATAAACATAAGCAGGAAGAGGTGTCAGTAGTAGTGAACTTAATTAGCCTTGAGTGTGGCTCCAACTATTTCTTGAAAATGTTTTTTTAAAACTCTCTATTGCTGGTACATCTAAGTACTTGAGGAAATGGTTGCACGTATTTCAAGCCAAGAAACTACCACATTTATTTTATCCTTTTCAAAACGACCATGTTTGCCTAATATTGGGGGGTTTTTTTGGGTTTGATTTTCCAACAACATAGCAATGCTTTTGGTACCTAACTCTCAAATCATACATAGAAGACAGAAAATCATTCATAAGACATATGGAATATTTAATCATGGTCAGCAATATTATGTGATTTGCAACATTGTGTAGTCATAAATTATTTGTTTGGTTAGTCGATTCCAATCTCGTTGAAATAGAGGACATGATAAATAAAATCTCAGCAACTTTTAGAGTTCCAGACGGTCTCTACTACAGGACAGTATAATGCTATTAAATCATGTTATGAAAAATGAAATGCTTCAATTATGTAACATTAGAAAATACTAATGTTGACAGACAGGTATAAATCTGCCAAGCAGAGAGAGAAAAAAGGAAGATAATAAATGTAGATATCTTTCAGACGAAAGTGGATCCCCTCTGCTGTGTCCTTCTCTATTTGTGGGACGGCAGTGATGGATTCCATCTTGTCAGCCCTCTGTGAGCCATCGTGACAGTCGAGAGTCACCAGAGGCCGAGAACGTGTGACTCACAGATTCTAAAAGTCATTGCTGCTTGGTGTCTGACTCTGACCGGATACGATGAGTCTCTGATAGGCCTCTGTTACTATCACTGCCGCCAACAGGCTTCTTAAGCAGCCATAATTACCAGACCCTTAGTTAGGCTCGCCATTACATGAATCCAGACCTGCACTGTGACTCGAGGAAGACGCAGCTGCAGAGTCAAAGCAACCGGAAGGTAAAGATACTTCAGTTCGGTACGCACTTCATCAACAAAATATGGCTCAATATCATATTCAAATATTTCAACACTTCTGTAGTTTTGGTAACAAAGCCAAACTTCTATTTTTTTTTTTTTAACCCTTTGAGGATTATAAACATGCCTAAATGAATTAAACTTAAAAAAATGAAGTCATTTTGATCATGAAATATCTGATCAAGGAATAGGTAAACAAAACTAATGATCGTATCAAGCATTTGCTGACAACTTTTGATACTTGACAGGTTTCAATATTTTAATAAATCAACAAGTATTGAGGTTCAATACCCTGCTCTACAGTAGTTATGAGTGTGATACAGTGTAAGCACAGTCTATATCTTGGCACATGCACAACATATATTGGAAAGGCGCCATATGCACCAGAAAAACTTCGGCAGTATGTTTTTGGCGTGTTAAAACTCAGGTTTTGTGACGTCATGCACCAGATTATGTCTATTAGGGATGAGCAATACTGACATATTGTTTTTTTGTAGTTTACTCACTGATTACACATTTCTAAACTAGGTTTTAACATTTAACATAGATACATGTATTTATTGTAGGGCTGTGAAATAGGATGGCATATGTACATCTTTTTGGCAATTTAACTCATCAATGTAGCATATATCAATGCTGATATATGAAAGAATAAAATCTAATAGCAACTATTTTGACTGATATTGCACTATTTTCATTGAAAAATATATATAGATGACCACACTGTTATTTTTTTGCAAGGGACTTTACCAAACAAATATCTTTTTCTTAAGTCTGTAGAATACTATTTATGGCCGGGACATCTCTGCAGCGCCACAATACGTAATATGTTGCCTTTAACATATATTGCGGCTCCTATGATTTGGATATTGCAGTATACCATATTACAATTTCAATAAAATTCCGATTAATTGTTCAGCGCTAAAGAAAAAGTAAAACATTTTGCCCAGTTATCAGCATTTGAAATGGACATGAAAAGTTATCATTAAAGGTCTAAACCCATACACAAACAAACACAAAACACACACACACTCACACACACACACACACAGACATAGACACAGACACAGACACACACCAAGAAACACATAAACACACACCCACAGGATGCTCGGAGAGCGGGTGGGGGTAAGGGGGTGAGCCACGAGTCAATAAACCCTGTGTAATCTGTTCCCTTTAGTGGCATAAACCATCTGAGAGGAGATTACAACCGTTCTGCCAAAGTAAGAACATGCGAGTTCCTAATGGACAGAAAAACTGAATACAAAAACACACACAAACACGTGTGTGCACCTTAGCATATACTCTATAAAGAACTGCGGAGACTAAGAGTAGTACAATCAAAGACTGTCATGAAGTCAGGACTCGTGTTTTTTAACGTCAGACTTTAATACAAAAAGGCTGTTTTTTTGGGGGTTTTTTTACTTCAGGGAGAGCGAGACAGAGAGCTACTGAAAGTAAAAGAGAAAAAAGACAGTCTTTCTGCATGTTTTTCAGAAAACTACTGATTATCATGACAGGCCCACCCTGGACTTGGGCTCCTGCTGAGGTAACTAATGCGCAGCATTGTCAGTTTGTGTGAGGTTACGCATCATGGCCTCCATAAGTGGAACTGGAAGAGTGGAGGGAGTAGGACAGGAGTTGCTGAATGTGTGTGTTAGTCTGAAGAGCTGCGAGGGAGGACGTGTGGACAGGCAAATCAGAGGGCAGAAGGGCTGCTTCATGTGTGTGTGTGTGTGTTAGGGGGAAGAAGGGACGCTGACTTTATGCATCATTAAGCAGGTGGACTGAGAACACCAGGCAGAGTTGTCATTATGGACCGTTACTGTGAGCAGAGTAGACATCTGGCACACAATACAGGACAATACACCCACACGTGAGGAAGAGCTTACACACAGGTCATCAGGCTAATTATTATTAATGGATCATCTCAAACTAATTAAAGTGCTGTGGTTATTACAGACCACTGGGTGTTTTATGCAGTGAGTCATACACTGTAGAGCCTTCTGCTTGTTGTTAAACTCTTATAGAGCTGCAACGATTAGTCGATCAACAGATTATTTATGTAAAATGGCAGACAATGCAGTTTTTAGCCTCTCAGATATGGAGATGTGCTGCTTTTTTCTGTTTTATATATCGTATTAAAGTGAATATCTTTGGGTTTTGGACTGACCAAACAAGACATTTAAAGACATGACATCGGATGTTGAGAAACTAGGATGGATATTTTTCACTATTTTCTGATATCTTACAGAACAAACGATTAATCTAGAAAATAATCAGATGCAGATTAATCGCTAATTGAAATAATTCTTACGTGCAGCCTTAAAAATGTATATAATTATGATGATGACATAAATAAATTTGCAAAACGCTCTCTGAATGAGTTCCCTAAATACACAACAATCTACCAAGATTGAGATGATCTATAAAAGTGCCTGTATGTTACTTGTGCTGACTAATTACATCTTAAAAGCAGCTGGTCAGGATAAGTACTTGACACCTTCTAGCTTTATTGCATTTATGGTAGAAGTGTTTATCAAGTTTATTTACAGAAACCACTAATTATCATTGGGCATGCATCGTCGGCCATAAATAAAATGCTAAATACAAACATGTAGCATTTCTCATGCAGTGAAAGGTTTATTGCATTGTGGATGCAATGCACTGCTCTTTAAACATGATGGATGGATGGGAGTAGATTTTTTAATCAAGGGGGTCGAGTAAAGATCATAAAACCATCTGGCATACAATCTCCTCCTCATCTACAATAAGTGATGTCTCTATTCTCTCTCCATGTTTGGTTTAAGGAATAACTATTCCGTCTCCCTTTGTGTTTTGTGTTGCTATAAAAACAATACCTGAGTGAAACTGTCAGTTATAAATCATCTTGCGCCTGCATTCTTTGCTGTAACTCACAGCCGCGCACTACTAACTATCACAGTCAAAGCTCTTGCTGTGTCTTGGATTTCAACATCATTTATTATTTCAACATCATCGCCTTCATCACGACTCTCAACTCCACCTTATGGTATAGGTTGAAGGACCACCCGTTGCGGAAGGTACACAGACATTTGAACCCTATTCAATTCAAAACCTTTTGAGAATAAGCCATAAGAACTTAGACCCCATTAACACCTGTAACTAGCATGCAAATTCTGCGATCCGATAAAGTACTTCAACGTTGACAATGTAGGAGCAATAAAGAGTTTAATGTCTTGGTTCAGGCTACGGAGCCTCCGTGTTAATTCTTTATTACCTTTATAAGAGATTTGAGAACCAACTGGAGATGAGAAAAAGGAGGAACGAAACGAGAGCTGCGGGGATGCATTAGCATTTACACTACAAAAGATATGTGGTCAAATTCATGCTCGACCACCTCTGCAAGTGGTTTGAGTGATCGGATCACAGTGTGTTGGTGGCCGTTTACACTTTATTTAGAGCTGTCCACTAAATATAGCTGCTCAGTTTGGTTTCTGTTTATGTGCCACAAAAGTCAAAGAGTAATAATCTTGATGCAAAGCGGTGCATTTAAAAAAAATAAATACAAATGCATGTTTATGTTTAACAAGGGTGTAAAACTGTTTTCCTGGGCGGTTATAACAGATGGATGGATAGATGGGTGGATGAGTGGATAGAGATAAAATCCAAAAAGTCCCTTCAGCATTTATCTATTATATTGCTACTCCCATTAGCTCAGAGGTTACCAAATATTTGGATATAAACTTGACTATCAAAAAATTCATGTAAACTTGGGTTATTAGATAAGTAGTACATTTTTAAAGCTTGTTACATTGTTGAGTATTACCTCAATTTGGGTATTCACAGTAAGAGTTACTCGTGTGCATGCAAGCCTACTGATTCAAGACTCGGACTTCACCCTGAATAAAGACAGACATGGCATGCAAGTGAATGCATTGGGTGACTCCATGAAACGCACACTGCAGGCACACGCTGGCTCAGCTTCCCTTCGTTAAAGTGGCTGTCGGAGGAGATACAGTAATCCTGTTTTAATGGCCGTGCCCCTTCCCCCACCATGATGTGATGGCCCCAGACAAACCGCCGCGCCTCTCTTAAGGGAGAAGTGTCAAAACCAAGTCACCACTGGGTCCTTTGCAACACATTTGACAGCAGTCACGAGCTAAGAGGAGAAAAACATTTCTTTTCCCCCGTGTGAGGACTTCTGATTCAGTCAGGTGTGTTACTACAGGCTTGTTCCTAAATATAGGATGAACTCGACCGCAACTGGCTTGGACATTCATTAAATAAACCAGTGTTTGTTTTCTTACTGTAAAATAATGCCAATCTGGAAGGATTATACTTTGTGCTTAATGTTATCTATGTGGATTACAGAAGAAGAACTGAATGTTCCCATTGTACGAATAAAGAGAGCCTATAATTAGACTGAACACTACTCTGCTGTGTAATGTTTTTTTTTGTTTATAATAAGGCTCCTAATATCAATGAGCAAAAGGAAGAGACTTACAGTTTTCCATAATATGACCTATTGTTTAATCATAACACAGGACATTTAGCTGCCTCTGTGGTTTTGTCAAAAGCCAAATAAGGTTACAGGCATTAATGTCAACCTCTTGTTCTCTGATATCAACCAACTCAATTACAAAATGTACACAACCATTGGTTAATTAATCGGTTAGTCGACTGACATAAAATGAATTAATTAGCATAATGACATTTTGAGATACAGCTAATCATTCAAGAGACACAAACATTGTGAGCTTCTAGCCTCTCAAATGATTTTCTATCATCGTAGAGGCTGCAACTAACAACTTTTTTTCATTATTGATTCATATCCTGGTTATTTCTCGATGGATCGACCAGTTGTTTGGTCTTTAAAATGTCAGAAATTGTGACAAATGTCCATCAAACATCTTGTTTGTACTGTTCAGTACAAAACCGCCAAAATATTAGTTATAAGTTAACTATTACATAAGTAGCAGATCCTTATATTGGAAAAGCTAGAACCAGAGAATTATTAATATCATGGCTTATAAATTGTCTATCAAAGCAAGCAAATCGATTAATCAGGTCTATATTGTTATAAAGTGAATATATTTTGGATTGTAGTCTTTTGGTTGGATATATCAAACTAGGGTTGTCACAATATCAGATTTCCACTACACGATTTTCGTGGCCAAAATAATTCACGATACCGATATTATCGCAATATCTATAGAAAGAAAAAATAATAATATTAATAATAATGCTATCTGTCGAATTCATCTTTAAATTTGTTTAATGTACATTTTGTCTCTTTTTTGGCAAATTAATGACAAAATATGAGTGTAGGAAGGAGGAGAGAGTCTGTAACAATTACTGTACAAAAGTATGATTTAAGAGGCAATGGATTATTTATGTGATATAATCAAATGTGTATAATTAACATGATATCAATACTTCATTATTTGAATATCACGGTTATCGCAAATACCAGTATATCGCCACAACGCTACATCAAACTTTTTGAAGACGCCACCTTGACTTGTGAAGGCTATATTTAAGTATTTGGAGGCATTTTAGATTTAGATGACAAGAAATGAGGTGAGAAAGAGATAAGGAATGATATGCAACAAAAGTCCCCGGGTGAACCCGAAATGTGTACATTGCGTTTCATGGTAGGCACCTTAAACCCCAACAGAATACACTATTTACGCATTTTTTTTTTTTCTTCTACCATTTTAAAGACCAAATGATGATTATCTTAATCTTATCTTATCTTAGAGTTTAATTTATAATGAAAACAATCCTTGATTGCAGCCCTAGCAACAAGAGAAATTGATGGTAATAGATGTTTGAAAAAGCTAAAAAGTGAAATAAAGGTGGCAGTCTATAAAGTAGAGAGCATACAAGTTTGTTGGAGCAGTTGGGTGAAAAATGTATGAATAGGTAAATAATGTCTAAGACATTAAACTAAGTGGAAACATTCATACATGAAACACGCAGGCACAACAGCAGCCGACGCTGGTAAACCACCGAGCATCACTCCTACACATGCAAATGCAGGCGGCATGAAGCTACTGAATAAGTGATGAGAGTGCAGAAACCAGCGGACATTTTTTTTTTTTACTAAATCAGCTCACAGAAATAGATTTGAGAACAGAGACTTTATAGGAAAATTATAAAATGTAGAGCTTCAAATGAACGATCGCTAAAAGGCTCGGGGAAGGAAAAACAAGGAGCGCGAGCAGGTGCGACTGCAATTCTTCAAAGCGGACTGTGTCGGACGGCGCTCGGCATTGTTTTATACTGTTGTTGTAAATACACCTGTTCTGTATTGTCCGCTTCTCCGACCGCTGCATGTGAAACTCACCGTCACCAGCGGATCAAAACAAACAAGAGTCCACCGAGCGAAACGCAGATGAACCGCGCGCACGCACTCGCAGCACACACAGCACCATGCACGGCAGCACAGAAAGAGACAGCGCGAGCTTCTCCTCCCTGTGTAAATGCCTGCTGTGTGTCACCGGCGAGATATGAAACAGTCGGAGAAGGCACAGAGACATGGAGGCAGCCGACTTCCGCCAACAGCTGCTCGGCTTCAACTTCACACGAGACACCGGGGAAGGGGTGAGCTTCTCATGACAACAAAAGCTAAGAGGCTAATTTTAAAGCTATTTTCTTCACGTGAAGAGGCACAAGCTACCTTTGACACTCTTTTCACGCACGCACCAACACACGCTCCCATCCACACGCGCACCTCCTCCTCCTCCTCTCTACTCACCACAGCTGTCTCTTAGTGGGGAGGCAGTCTTTGTTGGAGGCTGTCACTCCCATGGCCATCTGCATCACCGTGATATATTTCTGGTACTTCATTTTGTCCTCCTTTACTACTACTACTACTACTACTACAACTACTATCACTACTGCTACTACTTCCACTTCTATTTCTACTTCTAGGAATCCGCGCGCCACAAAAGCGACACAGGTGAGCGTGCATTCAAATGTATGTTATTGTCCTCTGGCACCCGCGGCATCTTCAGTATCAAAAACGCCATTTCCACGTCTGGAGGACTGTTGACAGGGGAACTGTTCCCGGAGGAGCTCAACGAAAGGTACCACGCCGCCGCGACCCATGTCTCTAATCTCATTAGAGCTCAGAATAGATTGGCTAATCCATTCAATTTCAGTCAGGACCGGGTCATTGTTGTGGTTCGCCCCGTGGCGGCCACTTTTTCTGTCTTTTTTTTGTTGTACTCTCTGTGGAGTAAAGGAGTCAGGAGAAATAGACAGTCAGAGATAGGATGCAGCGGCGGTGGCACCCAAACGTCTGTGAGGTAGGAAAGACACAGCGCCTGTGTTCAGAGAGAGAGAGAGAGAGGAGAGACAGAGAGACAGACAGACAGAGAGAGAGAGAGACAGACAGTCAGAGAGAGAGAGAGAGAGAGAGAGAGAGAGAGAGGGACAGAGCCTGGAGTGACAGAGGAGGAGGAGGAAAAGGCACCAGCAATGTAATAGCTTAAGAGGGGGATCCTATACTGCCGAGTAATTCTCAATATTGTAAAATTGGAGGCAAGTGTATCCTTTCGGATTCAATTTTTCTCAGGATTGGTCCATGAGGCACAATTAAAACATCAGGGTTTGGGTTGTTAGAAAACCGGCGTGTGATAAAAACTGGAGTTCAGAGTAGAGCAAAGCAGCAGTCAAACCACAGCAGTCTTTAACAGTCTTATAGGATGAAGGAAACAACAACAATTCAATACCAATTAAGGTTTATACAGACTTAAAGATTAGACTATGGCTGCAAATGGAAACTCTGAAGTGTGAAGAACAGCAACAAAAACAACCTATTGCACAGAATCACTTTGTCCTACTATTTTTATTCTTTCTTACTTTACTTGTGTTTAGACTGTTCATTTGTCAAATGTGTAATACTAGTGCAGTGTCCATTCAAAACACGGCTGTTCAGATCAGACTGAATGCTCGGCCTGTGTTATTGACGTTTGCAGTTTTCTCGAGAGCCGTTCGAACAAACAACTTCACAGGCAACGCTGCGCCTGCGGTCCTGAGCCATACACCTGCCACGGCTTTGCTGCGTCACACACCCAAGTCACGGCTACTCCGAAATACACTGTGGTTCACGGGAAGAAAAGCACCAAGGGGCAGACAGCTATGGATTCATTATGATGTTTAGATATGAAAAACATTGAAGTATGTTACTATTCTAAGTCACCCTGAAAATAATTAACAAAAGGCCACTTTCGGCACAGTTCATTCACGGTTTGTAATTTGGAACATGGCAACTAGGATACTTTAATAAATGTGTTGCACCATCATCTGTACTTTGCACCTTTATTTTATTGTAATATGTATGTATATATGTATGTACAATGTATGTATAAATAATATATTTGTACGATGTTTGAGAGCTATAGATCGATCAATTAGCCGCTACATAGTTTGTCCACAAGAGAGCACTGACAGGTTTTTTTTCAACCCTAAAATATCCCATTCTGTTCGTTTCTTGGTCACAACTATTTAAAAAATAATATTTAATGGACCATAAATAAATGTTATGCTAATAAAAAATTACTGATCAATATATCATTATAATTAGTTTTGTCCTCTCAGATATATATATAGTGGTGTCAGCTGTAAAAATCTAACATTGGCTGTAGTGATATTTATTTCACTGTGTGTGTCAAGCATCTTGGCAATAACATTTCCATTGGGATAAATAAAGATTTATCTTATTATTATATCTTGCGTAAGAACAACAGAGATGTTTTCATCTCTTACAACTACTGACCTTGTTGCTTGAATCTCAATCTCCTTAAGTAGCTTCACTGTCCTGCTCTGCAGGTTTGACTGAGGCGCGTCAACATGATCTCATTGGCGGCTCAGTGAAACTGAGCCAGGCAAAGCTCATTAAGAACTTCTCCGAAAGAATAAAAGTAACAGCAAAGAAACAATCCAATTAATTTATGTTTAATTGTATTTATTTATATATCATTATGCTTAATAATTATGCACATTATAAATGCATACAATGCCGCTAGCGTCAAAAAAAAGACTGAACAATATTATATTTAGGGATTTTTAAGTTTATTAAAAGATTAAGGAACTTGTCACATCTGTACTGTTTTCAGGTCTCTATGATAACATGTGTTTTATTATTTTCCCTGTATGTTATCTCTTACTGCCAACCCACAGAATAATGTGATGTGTAATGTGTCCAGGTTACTTTTGCTCACCTTTAGGGGCTGATAGTTTACAGAGTCTCTGAAGATGCTAATCAATTCAGTGATTGATTCAGTGTCGAATGTAAATGGCCAGTAAAGATTAGTCTCTAGTGAGACCTCAAGGACGAGGGGGACATCAGAGGGGTCCATGTGCACAAGATCTAAGTTAAGTGACCTGCTTTGTGCTGACAAAGAGGCAAATAGTGTTTTATTTAGGACTGTAAGAGTGATTAGGAGATGATGTAACCATAAAGACTGTTCACATACTCCTCCTGTGTAAACCCCCTTGGGCAGAACCATTAACATTTAAACAAGTTGGCAGAGAAGCTGGAGAGTACGACAATAAAACTGCACCATTAAGGTAAGAGAGCGCCTCACTGTCACTGTATTTACATATTTGTTCAGACTAATAAACAGAATGAAGGAAGGGAGAACTGCAGTGTATAAACCACAGTCCTCTTGAGATGGCCCATGCACCGGAAAAAGTAAATCTAGATATAAACTCTATCAGGAATGAATAACACCAAAATAAAATTGCCAAGGAGAAAAGTGCAAAGGCAGGTAACTCCTTTTGGATGGGGAGAGCTGGTGAGCAGCTGTTGGTGAAGGTCAGTATGAAACTGCTGTTATCAGCACTGCTTGATATTGGCAGCTATGAAATTCACCAACAAAAATGTCAACACAGCCCACCTCGTGACTCCTCCAACTCCTCTGATGTTTATTTACAGTTCTTGGAGTTGGAAAGAGGATTAAGTAAACACACGCACGCACACACGCACGCACGCACGCCACTGGCCTGAAGGAGACTGAGGATGGTGAGGTCACCACAGCAGTGATATGGTCTTAAGCCAGAAGGACAGTGGAGACTGTGAATGACGCACAGTTCTCAGCAGGCTCTCAATATTATCTTTAATCTCTGGTAATAAATAAAATGTACTGCTATTTGGTGATACTGACTTGCAAATGGACTCCACCAGCCAAAGTACTCTAAAATAACATACCATTACTCTTAAAGTGCTCAGTATGCAGCATGTGTCCACTTCTTCGGTGTTCATTTTCATGCCCTCAAACATAAGAAGTTGATGGCCACAAGTGAATATTTTTAAACTAGGGATGCACCGATTTATCAGCCGGACATCGGTATCGGCTGATATTCGCCTTGTTGGCTGCCATCGGCCTATTGACAAATAAGATGACTTTGACGGCAGTGGCCAATGTTTTTCTGTTGTGTCACATCAAAAGTTGTATAGAAGGCTAAAAAGGCTTTCGAAGCAGTTATTTTTTACAAAAAAAATGTAATTTCCATTTGAAAGAAGGTTATATTAAAAGGTTGTTTCATAAATGTGTATGATTTGTATGATTAATTTGTGCTCATTCAAAGATGCTGAATGACTATAATACAGTTTAGTGATTTTTATGTAATGAAGACTTATTTGTTTCCCTGGGACTAAATGAGAATGAAAAACACAACAAAAACCTTGCCAAAAATCAGCCAAATTGTTATTTTAAACATCAGTATTATCATCGGTCCAGAATTTCACAATCGGTGCATCGCGACTTTAAACTTCACACATCTGCTTTATAAAACTACCCCAGAGGTCTATTTCATCATCTTTATAGTCACAGATATAAATGGCTAACATGCCCAAAACCCAGCTGTCAAGAGTTGTGATATTATGGAGGGATGGAGAAGAATACTGGATTGGTTTAAGAGTGAGATTTCCCTCAGGAGCAGCAACCATCCAAATGTGTTGATCCCCCCCTCACCATAAATTACACTATCCCCTGGCCCCTGGCCACGATTAATCACATGACCACAGCAGCCAGATTAAATCTGTAGCCTTGGACTGTTCTCCTGTCTCACTCTCTCTCTGCCTTCCCGTCATGCACAAGGCATACAAATAATCAAAAAGCACATACAGTAGCATGAGTAAACACTAGCTCAGCATACAGTAACACAGATTACAACTAAGTGTGTGTCATTGTAGAAATGAGTCATTGTGTGCGTCGTCATCCACCTGTTATCTGTTAATACTTGTACAGTTATCATCCCGAACACCGTCTGTGGGCGACAGCGCTCCATCTCAGTGCATCGTGGACGCTGTATGCATCCTGTAACTCAACACTTCACTGCAGAGCTTTCATTTCTCAATGCCAGACCTGCATCGCCACGGCAACACTGGCTCTGGACTTGGCTAAGGTGGCCCTGACACACGATATGACTTCATATTCAAAAGCAAAAATATGTAAGTTGTACAGGTATGACAGAAATATATATGTATGTAGATCTTAAACAATGAATTGTCAACTATTGTTATAATCAATAAGACTAATTGTTTCGGTCAATTTTCATGCATGAATTCGAATTCCAACAATTCGAATTGCTGTGAATGATGAATGTGAATATTTTACGCGTTTCTCTGGTTTTTGTACTGTCACTTAAAAAAACAAAAATACATTGAAAAGACATCACCATAGTAAATTATTACGGACATTCTTTGTATTTTCTGATGTTTTATAGAACATAAGATTTACTGATAAATCAGAAGATAATCAATAATAAATTCATAATGAAAATTTAGTTGCAGCACAACTTTCATATTATGGTCTTTGATATGAATAATGTTGGAAAGAAATATTGATTTGAATGTATGATTCTCAATTCAACAACAATGAACTAAACTCAATTCAACAAAAAATTGGAATTATTTGTCCCTTGCTAAAATTGCTGTCCCTCAAGCTAAACTCTAAACATTATAATGTAATGAAATATATGGTGGCATTTATAACATTATAATCAGGCCTGCCTTTAATTTAGATGTACATGGAAAGTGTTGCTAAAATGGGACTATTAAATAATATAAGCAGTGTGCACAATGTCACTATGGAGAACATCTTTTTTCTCTCCATTTAATTTGGATTGTAAATGGTGAGCTAAAATTAGATCTAAGATGCCAATGGGTCCATTTCCAAACTGATTTGGGATGCGTGACTATCTAATAATGGTACAATACTACACTGTAATACAGAGCTTTTTATAGCAGTTATGGTTATTTTAATTTGTTTATTTAACAGAGAATATAAAAACAGTTACATGAAGAAAGGCAAAAGATGTACTATGTGGGGGATCTACCTAAAGCTAACTTGCAGTGCGTGTACTTGTTTTATATGTAGGATAAGGGAAAATGTAACGATGAATTCTTGATGCTGCAGTAGAATGGGGGAAAAAATGAAGTATAGGTCTGCACTGTAATGTACAGTGACATATAGCTAACAGCAGTATGTACATCATAAAGACCCGCCTATGACGTGTCTGAGACTTGCCGGAGAGCAGTGATGTGATGAGAAGTCAAACATGGACCACTAGACATGGAAGCTGCAGAGGATGCATAAAGCATATGAATCCAACCAAGGGTAATGCAATATGTAAATGAGCGAGCAGTTGTTGAAGTGAATGTGCCTGCTGTTGTTTCTCCAAAAATTGCATGTGAAATGCACGACGCACGAGTCAGTGAAAACACATGCGCACGCTATACTGTGAATGCCTGGGCTCTGTTTTCGGTGGCAGCCATGTTGGCTCGAAAGTCCCCCCATCTGTTGTTGAGTAACAGGTGGAAAAATACTTTTAATAATATATACTCAGCATCACACAGGTTATAGGGTAGAGCATAGATGTGGAGGAGTGTTGGAGGTTGAGCGGAAGACAAACAGAGGGAGTGACTGGGAATGGATGCCAGTAGCCCTGGATACTAAATGGTTGCTGTTGCTGCTCGGACAGTGATTTATGGTGCTGCTTCACGGGTGTGGGTGGTGTAGGGAAGGATAACAAGGATGGTTCCACATGAAGGGGGATATGCTGTACATGTAAACAGATATTCTGCCTCACAGTTGCAGAGAAAACAGAATTTTCACAGTAACTTTGAGTCTGTGTTTGTACAAAGTAGATGGTATTACTGTATAGTAAGGTGAAGCTTTTTGCTTCTGTGCCTCCAGTCAGCAGGGTTTGACACCAGCGGTCTCCTCCTGCCCTCCCACTGTCACCTTTATTAACAGTCTGCCAGGTGGAGACTTTCTCTCCTATGTGTCCCACTGTATTCTCGATATGCTGAGGTAAGTGATGAGCAGAGGCACAAAGAGCCTGTGGGAGGGAGACGCTTTCCCTCCTGTTAAAAAGCACCGTTTACAGGTAACACACAACAGCAATATACTTACACTGTTTACCACACTACAATACTAAGTACCAAAGTGCCGGGTAGTCTGCTCTGTTTCTGACATCTGCATCTCTGATGATACGACATGGGGGCCTTCTAGTCTACCACAGTGACCCAAACTGTGGTACACGTACCACCTGCACCTGGGTGGTATGCAGGAGCCTTGCTGAAAGACCAAACTATTTCAATTGGCCCAAGTCCTTAACTTAAAGCCACAATTTGTTATTTCATTTCAATTAATTACAGACAACAATTATGTATTACATATACACATCACAGTACAATGATGGAAAAATGATTTGTTAATTATTTAAATATTTTAGAAATCTAATTTGACAACGTTACGTGGCATCTGACATAGTATGAACCAGTAACGTTAACGTTAGCTTAACGCAGCCGGAGTCCGACTACTCAGTCGTTGATTAAAGCAGAATGAGTGAAATTTTAAAATGGCTACAAGATCCATAAAACAGTCGAGACGTAAGTGACAATGCTGGCCCTGACAGTTCAAAGTCAGACAAACCTTTCAATGCTGAAGAAGAGTCGGGCTTGACAATTGAGCTACCGAGGCAAGAAAATTAAAAGATGTTACCAGGCTAGCTACATCAATCTGGGATTCACTGTCACAGGGCCGGAGGAACATACATACATAAATACATACGTACGTACGTACATACATACATACGTACGTACATACATACATACGTACGTACGTACGTACATACGTAGGTTTTTCCGGCACACACTTCTAGTGGGTCATAAGTGAGGATTGAGAGGGTTCTTGTGAGTAAAGTGAGACTGCGTAAGACTCCAGGAAGTCACTGCTCCTGGGTAAGAAATATTCCAGCACATAACATCCCTTAAAACGTAATTCTTTGCACCGATTAAACAACCAAGATATGACGTGTTTATTAGTTAGTTAGCTTTGGACAGAGCCAGGTAAACTATTGCCCCATGTTTCCAGTCTTTATGCTAAGCTAAGGTGATCGACGTCATATTTAATGGAGAGTAATATCAATCTTCTCAACCTCTCTAACTTACTCTCAACAAGAAAGCGAATAGGTTTCAGTTGTATACCCTGCCATGCAATTATGCCTATAGTATTGTTAAGACAGGGCATTAATTTAAAGTGCGTTTAGCTTTTGAAGATAAAGTATTCTAAAAGTCACAACATAAAGTCATGAGAGCTCCTTATTTTAAAATCAACATGCTGCTCTGGGGAGGTACAGAGGATCCAGACTGCATGAGATAAAATTCAAGGAATATAGAATAAGTAATAGACGAGTTAGGGGATAAGCTCCCCGGCCTTTAGTCAAAACCCCCTTGGCTCAAACTTCAAATAATACTCCTGGGGTATTAAACATTTGCTAAATGACTTGGCAAAAGCAATAGATGGCAATCCATGGATTTTTGTTACTTAGTGAAGGTTGACAGAGCACATTGGCTTGTGATGCCCTGCTTGACATTGCCACAGTTGCACACATACACATCTGGGAGCTTGAGATAAAGTGTAGTTAGATTTTTTTTTTTTTTAAGTTTTAAATGATGAAAGGGATATATAAGAGAAACAGTTTGTATTCCAATATCATTGTTTTATCCAATTTGTTATTAACTTGGCATTTTCTTAAGTGCAGTCATAAACGAATGAACTTAAATCCTCAACATGTGACATGACATTTCCCTCTTCTAATCATGCATGTAATCGACTGTGTGTTTGTGTACAGTACAGTGCTGTAGGTGCTGCCATGCGGCGTTACATGTGTGGGCTCTTTAGGCTGTCGCTGTGCATCTTCTCACAGCAATCTCAGTGAAGAGTGAAAATAGAATATTACACCATCTGTGTATGCTTACATTTATGCAAGTAAGGCAAGTAGAATGCCAGTCTTCTGATGTAAATGTGCTTTATCCTGCTGCTTCTTGTACTTCTCCGTATCTTACTGTGTGGATTGAAATATATCAGATTTATAAAGATAGCTGCTAACCAAATAAACTGTTGTTGGAGGTGCTGGTGCTGGATTAAATGTATATAAAAAGAAAAAAATCATCTGAGTGATCTTATTTGTGCAGTAATCATTTATGGAGTGGAGACCAGAGACTTCATACCCCATGTGCATGAGAAATAAATAAGATAAAGACGGGAAAAATAAGATAAAAGATTACTTCCGAGTACTTGTAGGTTGCTGGTTAAAGAGTGTATTCCTGTGAGTACAATGTTGTACTATAGACAAAGGTTAATCAAAAGAGAAGTAATTTAAAGTAATGAAGCCTACATTACAAAACTGATGTTATGGGTAAAATCTAAAATACATGTTTATAGTAACATCACTGTGCATCGGTACTAAAGGAAGCTTTCTCCTTTTAAAACATTAAAGTCTGAGTTGTTTATTTATGAAATGTTATATTTATGCACACTCTAATTACTGTCTATAAAAGATTGCTGGGTCATAGTCACAACCAACTGCATTATTCATACCACAAAGTAATTATTAAGTAGATGTTTAAGACAGCTTTACTGTAGCAGAATAAATATTGGGATATTGGCTTTGAAATCGAGTTGAGGCATGAATAATAATATGACATTTTAACCTCTGTAGGTCTCTGTTAATAATGTCTGCCTCTTCTGTTTAATGATTAGCTGTATCATCTACAAAAGGACGGTTATTTCTTTCTGAACTGCGTATACCCTGTAGCCACTTGTATCGACCTTTGTCGCAACATTTCCCTAAAAATGATGTGCAAAGCAAAATAACTGGAAAACTGATAAAAAACACTGCTGTATACATTATTCGTTTTCCCCTTTAGAGTCTAAAAACCCAAGGTTGACACAACATACACAAGTTGTGCTTTGATTTTCTAACAGTAAGTAATAAAAGTATGTTTTTCGGCAGCCCATTCACAGTGACAACGGGTAAACCAAACCACAGCGAGGCCAGTCAGCCTGCATGTCACGAATGAAACATGAGAAGCGAGAGATCAGACCACGAGACAGGAGTGTGCAAGCAATGGCGCCATTGCATCTCTACTGTATGTGCGTGCATCAGAGAGTCCTTTGCTTTTTATTGCTATGGCTGAACTGTGTGATGCATTTCTTACATAACATCACATAAACTTTAAAACCCCACTCCTCAACACACACAGCTGATGTGCTTTAGAGAGCAACACACTCCTCCAGGAGCTGTCTTCTATGATACAGATAGTCCTTGATCAGCTTAGTAACAAGATGCATCAACATGTAAATATCTGCCCAGTTATCTATACAACCCCCGGTAATGGATCTATTTGATTTATATGTGCGAAAATAGTGGCAAAATACATGTTGCTGTGGCCTGGAGACACATTGAGCTACGCTCTGGTAAAGTCACAGCAGTGGTGTCTAAAATACTGTGTAGAATCCAAGTTACAAGTATCAACATTTACATTAGCACCCTCATTAGTCCAGTCAGTGTAATCAATAAGGATGAGTGGATGTGTGAAGCTACATTCAGTGTAGCAGTGGACTTTGCAGTCCAACAATCTATGCATTTTAAGGTATGTACAAAGCTGTACTTCCTGCTTTCTACTTTAGAATTGAGCTTTCATACAGTATCAATAGTTCAGAATTTGAATCACCTTGCTATAATTTTTGCAAAAAAAAATCAGAATTGCATGCTTCATAACTGTTTACTTTGGTTGCAACATGCAAAAAAAGCTCATTTTAATTTTCCAAATGTCTGTTGGACTATGTGATAACTATGCATGAATTTGGGGTCTGTTCTTACATTAGGAGTGGCATACATCAAATGCATACAGAAATGTTTACAGGGGGCGAAAATCTCCTACTGTTTAACTGCTGTGTGATGCCAAAAAGTGCTATAATATGCAAAAATGTTGAAAACAAAATGATAAAGTGTATATATAGGAGGTTGTGGGTGGAGTACATATGAGTGAGTGAGAGAGACAGAGAGACAGAGAGAGAGAGAAAGAGAGACAGAGACAGAGAAAGACAGAGACAGAGAGAGAGCGAGAGAGAGACGGAGACAGAGAAAGAGAGACAGAGAAAGAGTCAGAGAGAGACAGAGGCAGAGAGAGAGAGACAGAGACAGAGAGAGAGAGACAGAGAAAGAGGCAGCGAGAGAGAGAGAGAGAGAGGCAGAGAGAGAGAGAGACAGAGAGACAGAGGCAGAGAGAGAGGGAGAGAGAGGGAGAGAGAGAGAGACAGAGGCAGAGAGAGAGGGAGAGAGAGAGACAGAGACAGAGAGACAGAGACAGAGAGAGACAGAGAAAGAGGCAGAGAGAGAGAGAGAGAGAGAGAGAGAGAGAGAGAGAGATTCTGCTGCACTGAGCAGATATTCAGGACCAAGGTCAAGGTCACAGCACGCTTACTTCCTGCCAGAGGCAGAGGTAACCTGAACCAACAACTGCAACACAAGAGAGCCCCCACAATCTCCAGCCTGGGTGTGAAATAAAAAATGCTTGCACTTGTGCTGGTGGGAATAGAGATCTATGAGAACATATGCAGGTTTCATGCATGCAAGAAACATTTTATGTTGTCTTCAAACTGTCAACAGATTGGATTTTATTGTGAGTAGGGTGATGCTTTTCTATTTTCAGTTTAAGATGGCTGATTTTGAATATTTCCACATAAGGATGTTATCTGTAGTTAACATCGTGTGATACCTTTGTTAAATCCTAATTAATCAATGCGGCAATTAAGTCAGACGTAAACTATCACCTTTTTAACACAGATGCATCATACACAGTAAAATATTCACATACTCTACATGCACGGCTGTTACTAAATAGTTTCTTGACATGCTTTCATCTAAAAAGGCAAAACCATGGGAGAGGGCATAAGCAGTTTACTTTGATAGACTGGATCTACATTTTGGTGGAGTAAAATGACCCATTTAGGTAACACAAGGGAGAGAAAGTGTGTGAAGTCAGAAATAAAACATTTTCAGCAGTGTTGGAATCAGCTCAGAAAAAACTCTAGTACAGTGTCTCTGTCAAACTGTAATGTGTCTGTTTTGAAGGCAGCTTTGAATTGCAGGCTTACACTTTGCCCAAGGCTAGTGAGGCACAAAATATACCAAAGTTTGGTTGTGAAACAGAACTCAGATTGAGACCTTAATACATCTCAACCATTACAACATAAAACATGCAAGAGGAACTGAAGTCATCTCAAACACATCTCTTTCTCTACATTCTCTAGCTACACACTCAGGTCCGGTTGGGTTCAGCCTTGATGTATTTTATTCTAGAGACTTTTTCCAGCTCCTTCTTGGGGAGAAAATCTGGAGGATATAATCACTTCACCCAAGGATCTACTCTCAGATGCCGAAACCACATCATAGGTTTCCTTTCAATGTGGAGACTTATCTGCTCCTCAAAAAGGTTCCGCTCCATTTAGTCTATACTACTCAAACTAAATTAAAGTGAAAACAATGTCAAATATGACAAATTTTATGCAAAGTGGGCGAATTACATCTTCATTAAAAAGGACCCCGAGAGCTCTGCGTATATGATATGATCTCGTCTCAAATCAAGACAAATCATCTAGACCTATGACATGTGACACTCAATGACCAAGTCATCTGCCACCAAAGTATTTTCTCTATGTGCTTTGTTTACTAAACCAGTTATTTATTTTATATTCATTAGAACGTTCTTTTTGTCAATCTCAGTCTCAGTGTTGTCTACTGCTGTTGAACAATAAAAACAAAACAACCCAAATAAAAAACAATGTCAAATGTGTGATAGTATTGATAGTATGTAGAATATAGTTCAATGTACAAATAAATTAAAGTCAATTCTATTCTCGTCAAATGGGATGGATGTGTGGAGATGGGAAAGATTCCTGAGTTTACGACCATCAGACAACTGAAGGCTGTGGTATGATTACAGAGTTGGTTGTGTGGGGGTTACAAATACTGTGCACCGACAATATAACACTACTGTGCATCCATTTAATTAACCCGAAGCCTTACCTTGAACTGACTTGAGGAAAGCAATGTCTGTTTGGTTTTCAGGCACTTGTGTTATACAGTCGGATATATCAGAGCTTTAAGAAAAAAGGTCTGAGTGTCTTAGTTGTAATTACTACCTGGATGTTGAGGTGAACACTATTAACAAGTGAGAATCTGGTACAGTAATTACAATAACTCTCATAGGACATGAAGGCATAAGCCAAACCAAAACAAAACTACAGTATTTCAGTGTAGGAAGCAAGAGAGACAGTGAATAGCTGAGACGCCTGCCAGTACAGGTGTCAGCCATCTCACTGATGGACTTCCTGACAACCTCAGTGCACAGGACTGGGCTGTCTAAACTCTTTTTCTCACTCATGTATAAGCTCCTTAGAGAACTGGGAGGCTCTTCTCAGAGTAGCTGCTGGATAAGACTAGTCAAATTTCCAAGGCCTCAGACTTGGAAGTGCCATTTCTGCTCCTGACAGCATCCCACTCAGCTGCAAACATCCCCGCTTCATACTGGAGATTACATTAAAGCCAGAACAACATCATCCACGAATAGCGGAGATGCCACCGTAATGTCACTTATCTCCAGACGTCAATTGAGTCCCCTTGTCAAGAGTCCCGTGCCTATCTTGGATTGTTCGACTTCATGTTAAGAAAGCAAACATAGCTGTCATTCTGTGTGATATGGAAGGACTTAAGTATGTAAAAGACAGCTTTGTAAATTCTCTCTAAATCCATTAAACATATGTAGACTGGATTAGAAAATACATGAACTCATCACTGATCCACTCTATATCACAACTAGTACATATAAAACACTCCTCAACCTCAATTAGTACTGAAATGATTAGTCGATTAATTGATCAGTCTATCTAAACAAAATTAATTGCCAACAGTTATGATAAGCGATTCATCAGTTAAGTCATTTATCAGGCAAAACAATTGCTGGTTACAGTTTTACAAATGGAATGATTTGCTGTTTATTTTAATTTTTTTAATAATAATAATTTTATAGCACTGGAAATTGAAATTGTTGGAAATTCTGCACTGTTAATAGAACAAAAAAAGCAATTGGAGACCTTGGTCCCCTTGGTCTTTAGGACATTGTGATCAGCATGTTTCACCATATTCTAGACCAGTGGTTCTCAACCTTTTTTGGGCCCCTATCCATTATCCAGGTCCCTTACTGGCCCCCATCAAATAAAATGTAGGCTAATTGTCTCCCCTGAATTTTAATGTTGATTATTATTCAGTTTGTATTATTATTATGATTACTATTCTTAGTATTTATTATTTATATTACATATAGATTATATTAATTGTGTATTTAAATTCTTATATTATTTCTTATTATTAGGCTTCTATATTATGTTATTATAAAAACTAAAATTCTGGGATTGAAGTTACATAATAACATTTCTAAATAATAATAAAAAAATATTAAAAGAATTGTTTGTTGTTTTTACCTTCAATTGCCCTAATACGCCATGTACACAGGGAGCAAAGAAAGCCATGTAAATAGAAATGTTATTCAGGAGTGTTAAACAAATGCAACGGTAAGAAGTTTGAGATTCAAACTTTAATTGAGCTTTATGTGACCTTCTCTACATCGCTCGTTCACACATTAAATCAACAATACAAATACAACTACGGATTCTACAAGCATTTCATTCATATGCGATCTAAACGGTAAATGCTGATAGATTTTACACATCATATGAAACGTAGACTACATTTATTACTGAGTTTATGTCCGAGCAAACTCACTTATGAAAATTAAGGTTTTTTTCACATCCAAGCTTTTTTCATGAAATTTTTTTGTATTTTTTGACATTCAAGCTTTTTTCATGAAAATTAAGTTGTTTTTTTAATAAAAATGTTTTCCATGAAAATTAAGAATTTTGACATCCATGCTTTTTTAAAATTTTAATTTTTTTTTCACATCCAAGCTTTTTTCATGAACATTTTTTGTATTTTTTCAAATCCAAACTTTTTTCAAGAAAATTAAGTTTTTTTGACATTCAAGCTTTTTTCAAGAAAATTTAGGTTTTTTTTCACATCCAAGCTTTTTTCAGGAAAATTAAGTATTTTTTTAATAAAAATGTTTTCCATGAAAATTAAGTATTTTGACATCCAAGCTTTTTTCAAGAAAATTAAGTTTTTTTTGACATTCAAGCTTTTTTCTACCGCCCCCGTTGAGAACCCCTGTTCTAGACTGAACAATTAGTTGATTAACGGAATTGTGTTTTTATGCAATAGACTTTTTGGGAAAAATGCTCATTTGCTTTCTTGCCGAGAGATAGAGGAGAAAATCAATACTACTCTCACTACACTATGTCTATATTGTAAATACAAAGCCATACATTGGACCGGCACATACGGAGACTTAGAAAACCGAAGATCCAATAGATGTCAATGCAATTTGACATCTGTTTGGGTTATAATTTTGACACATTAGCATGCATTTAGTTCTTGTTGAACACGTGTTTTATAGACATGTCTAGTAATTATCTTGTGACCTTACCTGAACGTGAGTGTATGCAATACAAATTAAGGTTGGTCTCCTCGTGCCCCTTCAGTCTTCACCCCTTTCAAGTGGATCAATGCCCCCAAACAGTGCCCGGACATTGCTTATACGGACATCTATAAATATTTAATACAATCACCAGGTATCGTTAGTCTAAGTGTTGTCTGTAAATAATCAACCAGTTAATAGCAAACTGTTTAATGAGTCTGATGCTGCTATACTGTATGACTGTACTGCAGCAGCCTGCCAGTCATGCTAGCTATCTATCAGTAACTGTCACTATTTAGCGATTTACCACACTGACAGTGAAAATTCACATGTCCTTTGGACCTCAAATCTCAGTGTGAAAGCCTTGGATAACCTGCTACAATACAGCGTTTTGGTATTTTCCTGTTTCTCTCCATATGTGACAGCTCATTTCTTTCCCCCAGAAGGCAACGCGGCCTTGGTGATGACGCGATGGTCTATAGCTTTGAGCCATAACGCCCTTCTATCAGGATCTTTTTCAGGAGTCTCTCGTTTTTGGATTTATTGTTAACTACACAGCAACTGTTCGGGCATAGCGTTATTGATTTAAACCGGTTTGTTTAAAGTAGAAGTTTGGAGACATTTTTCAACTTCCTCTGTTAGCTTCATATTCACCATACAGACATGAGAGTGGTATTGATCTTCTCATCTAACGTTTGCCAGGAAAGTGAAATTGCATATTTTCCAAAATGTCTAACTATTCCTTTAATTAGTAAAAATAACCCTGACATTAAACCATAATGTAAATAGTTGTAGCCATTCCCTCAATTTGTGGTAGTATGGTAAGATGCCAACAAAGAGTTGTCTTTACTGGAGGGCATCAGCTTCTTCACTGAGGTCATCTGCATAAAGTTTTGGAGTGACATGTTACCACTGAAATCATAAATGACCCCCAAGTAAATTAGCGGGCCTTCTCAGTGAGGGATTTTGACTGTGGAGTGACTCACGTTGTATGTTATTGCCCTACGGAGGCACGCACAGCAACAGTCAGAAACACTTTGACCAAAAGGCGCACTTCTGTGTAAAACTCCCGTCAGCTTGTCCCCTGCTCTCGTTGCCTCTTAGCGGAGATCTACAAAAGTAACACAAACTGGCAGATTAGTCTCAACAGTTTAGAATTTGCCACAATAATGATAGCCTCAGCCTTTCTGCTATTTGGTCTTGGCAAGCAAGAGAACATTCATAAAATAAGCAACCTTATACAAACTAGAGCATATTTTTTTATCAATTTGTATTACCTGTTTTGTAAGCTTTGGGCATTTATTTTTCATAGCACTATAAATGATTGTCTATTGCTATTGTAGCCATTATAGCTACTAAGTGTTTGTACAAGGAGGACAACTTCATTAAATGACAGGGCAGAGACCTATTACTGAAGAGATACAGTTTAGATGTGTCCCTTTTTTCTCTTGTGACAGCAGGTTACAGAAAACAGATATGTAGGTTTGAGAGACACTGCCAAAACACAAGTTGTGTGTGAGCGTGTAATACGAAGAGGATGGGGCCTGTGTTTAGACAGGGGCATCCTGTGCTGGTAAAACAAGAAAGAACAGGTCTGCAGATCACAGCGTCTCAGAGAATAAGAAAGAAGCCAGATGTCCAATAATATTCGTTAAGTTGTTCACAACTTTTCTCTGTTTACATTGTTTCATGATAAATGGAAAAACCCGACACTCCAGTCAGTTTGTTTCAGTGATGTTGTACCTAAATTTTGTTAACATGAGAAGAAACATTTAAGTAGATATGAATTATTTGTATAGTAATAGTTAAAGATGTCAGGCTAATATCCCAACAGATACAGTTTTGGGCGATGTAAAAGTCCAAAGAAACCAAAGTGACTGATTATAAAATGTAAAAATGGATGTAAAAAAATGCTGATTTGGAAACTGCTCCACTTCCTTGGGCAGTGGAAAGTAACAAAGTACATTTAAGTACTTAAGTACACGTATGAGGTACTTGCACTTCACTGAAAAATGTATTTTACCTATCCTACTTTATAATTAGTAATACAAATATTATAATATATACATATTATACAAATGAGAAAGACAATTCTGCTGCATAATGAGTACTTCTAATTGTTTTACTTTAACTCACATGTTGCTGATAATACTTACTGTGACTTAATCTATCCATTTAGTGTTGCACTTCATTCTAGCTGGAGGCCTCACAAGAGACAGATTATCCAGACTTTTAGTCTGTAATACTCCTCATGACGAGTAAAGATATCTGTATGTGTAAAATTGGAGGAGTTTAAGTTTTTTTAAATAAGACTTTTTAATTGTTGCATTTCTAACTTTACTTAAAAAGGTACCCTTTGAACTTTCTTTACTTGTATAAGTGCGTCACTGTTTTGTTTGTCTTGTGCACGCACACAAAAGCAGAGAAAAAAATGACTTGTAGCTCGTAAACATGTATGTAAACAATGCACGTTTTAAAGTGTTTTCGAAAAATGTTGAAGGATGCATTTACCATGTGTTTTAGACCTCAAGGATACACACAATGCCCTTTGTTAAGAAACACAGAATGTATGTGTGTTGACAAGAAAACTCCACAGGCGGCAACTTTAAGTACAGGATCTAAATGTTTCTTCCACTGCTGTCTACGGTGGAGAAACATAGAAAGTTGGATGAAATGTAGCTTCATAAACTCAACGGGTAAAGTTAGAGAAGATGATGGGAGGAAAGGGAAAAGAGAAATGGAAGTCCGGTCATTAATCTAGACGGCTGGTGCTCAGCAGGGTGTTAACCTCGGGGAGCGGCCATTTCTTAGTGATGCCATCACTCCAAACTACAAAAGATGACTCATCGTGGACCCAAGTAACTAAGAGGGCAAATAACATTCACACATGGTCTGGCAGAACAGCACGACAGTCCTTGGTGAGACACAAACTTCGCTACAGTCAGTCAAAACTTTGATTCTGTTGGCAGTTTCTGTCTCGCAGGTGTCCTCTGTTCAAATACATCTTTCACTCTGTGTGTGGCCCCAACCGACACCTCTGTGCAGCCTTGCGAATGTTTAAACAACACGTGCATGCCATGTGCATGTAATCGTGATGCATGTATGAGTCTACAGTACATGCTTGCCTAAGAGTGAGTCTGTTCCCCTAAAGGTAAGCCTGTGGAGCCTGCGACGTTCCATCTCACCCTGCTGTCAGGCGCTGCTCAGCTGTTTCCCTACATGGCTTCTTAACGGTCTGGGGAGCAATGTACCCTCCTGTCCCTCCTCAACACACCAACACACCCCGGTGACCGAACCAGGGTTAAAGGTCAGCACAGAGCCTACAGCTAGCACCAGAGCGGTCACTCTGGAAAACTTTCCTTGTCTCCTCTGCTTCACTTTCACTGAGATACAAGCGTGAGTTCACATAGCTGTGAAAAAATATTAGCCTGTGATATTTTGCATTTTTACACATTTTCACATTCAATTTGGTTTTAGCTCTTTATTAGTAGGATGAGGAGATAAGGATTGGATGGATGAATAGGTTTGCCAAAATGTCATGTTGACATTCTTTTGTAGAGATTTCTCAACTAAGATGCATCTGTGCATGGTGGATAGTATACACTTAGTTTGATCACTGTTGGGATCCTCACAGTACGGAGATTGAGCTATTGGACTCCTATGATCCTTTGTGACTCGACCGTCCCTCACTGCCCTGCAACCTGACGTCACCTTTTTGCACATAGGTGTGAAAACTCAGCTGATAAAACAAAACACAGCCGTGTGTTCGCTCTCTTTTTTCTGCCCTGCTTTCCCTCTCCACGGGCCTCCCGGTACCACCGCAGTCCCCCGCAGTATCGGCCTGGTGAAGCCACGCCACCGCAGCATTGGATCGCTCTCTGATCACTGGACTTTCTCCTCTAAAGGCAGAGGTGGCGAGCGAACTACACAAGTTTAGTTTAGTGCACGCAGCAGGCTAGCCTTCACAATAGGAGCCACAAGTAGTTAGCAAGGAGCTAACCGTATTCTGCAGGATAACAGACGGAGCGACCAGCCTCCTCCGTCCTGCACAGCTGATCGAGCTGAAACAGCACAAAAACACAACGACTCCACGTACTCTCACATTTGTGTATGTATTCCCTTTTGATTGCTTAGTATTAGATATTGTGTGATTTGATATTATTATCTTATTAATAAATGATTTTTGGAATATACATGCTGGTTTGTTTAATGTTGTACAAGAGTGAGTATTGCCAACTTCAACTATCAAAGGATTTCAAAATCCTTCAACCTTTACTAGCTTTTGATATGGTCATTTTGCTGATCATTATTAACTTAATTATTAATCAGATTTCCTAATTCATTGTCGAGTATATTTTATGAGACTAGATGAGTCACCTCTAGTGACACTCCTAGAGGTGACTTAATGTAATGTTAATAATTAGTCATTCCTTCTGATAGCCATTTTAATGTATTTTTGAGCTAATGCACCTACTTCATCGTAGTACCAGTTATTATCAACCCCTATTTATGTTTTTATGAATATTAATAGTTTTATTATTATAAATTATCATTAATATCTGTTAATACCCAGACTTGCTCATACCAGAACCCCAACTTAATGGTGACACTAGTGTGGAGGCGTAGCAGTGTTCCAACATTACTGTGTAATATTTAAATACCACAGCGACTGTTTATGTGAACTGTAACTTTTAAACTGAAATTATTTCAATGCTTCAAGTGATGTGGCAAGTTCTCTACTGTAAGTTGCAAGGTGATGTATGGAGTCAAAATTAGTTTGAATTTGAAGGCAGCAAATTCAGAGTCTAGTGCATGTGCCTTGAAGAGACTGTTTTAAGAGCTTTGGCCTAAATATGTATCACACTGTCTCAGCAGGTCTGATAGAAAGAGAAACACCTCTCTGTAGCTAACAATGTGTGGCAGCTGCCTTCCTACATCTTACCTTCTGTTTAAACACAACATAAAGAGGGCACACTTAATTAGCACATTATTATCATTAATATTAATATTATTATTATTATTAATATTAATATTATCTGGCTAATTTGGTTGTGTGTAAATCAGCTCAAACCTGGCTATAAAACACAACAGTATAATAAAAAAAATAAGCAGGTGGATTTGCTTACATTCTGTTAACACTTAAATACTGAGGTTACCTGTAATGGCAAACATGGATTATGGGTACTATGAAAGAGAATCTATGACAGGCCTCAACTATGAATGGGTGATATGAATGAAGCACTATATCACAGTTCTGTATGTATCATTTTATGTCACAATGCTGATACTAGGCATGCACCGAACATCCGTAATGGCCGATATTTGCCTTGTTGACAGATAAACATCGGCCACTGCGTCCTATCTATAAATAAGATAGCAGTCGCCGATGGCAGATATTGGTCTTTATCTGCTGTGTCGCATCAATTTTGCTGATCCAGCAAATGAAATACATGCCAAATTATGCACTGCACGCATCATATAACAAGAGTCAAAAGCCATGCTAGCCACTCTGTGAGGATGTACTTAGGTCACATCACAAATATGCAAATGTCAGCATGCTAGCATGTTCACACTAACAATGCTAACATGCTGATGTTTAGAAAGTATTATGTTTACCATATCATCGCCTTAGCTTAGCGTGTTAGGATGCTAACATTAGCAAATTAAGACTAAACACAAAGTACTTATTTATTTATTATTATTTATGACCAAATACCAAATAAAGGACACATTAAATGATGGCTCTAGATGAAAAGTTAAGGTTGTTACAATTCATCGTGAGGGAACAATGAATATCTCTACCAAATATTATAGCAATCCATAAAATAGTTGTCGAGATATATTACTTAAAACCACAAATATCGACCTATAGGGGGCGCTACAGACAAAGCAATGGAATCCCTGAGATTCATTATCCGGGCACCATTTCAGTATAGACCAAAGTGGTGGACTGACCAACCTGACTGACATTGCCATCCATACAGCGACTAGCACAGCTAAAAATCAATATTGCCTACAATTACCTAATTCACCCAGAGACCTTAAAGGGATAGCTACCACAATATAAATGGTATGGCAAAATCTATGAAGATAGACATATATATATCTTTATATCGCCCCTCCTAATGCCAGATGCTGTCCTCATATGGGCAAATACTGACATTAATCAATTTAGGACACATTTTCTAGTTCCGGAGTGCAGCCTCTTTCTTAATGTAGCTGTGTGACAATGAAGACAATCCATATTTTCAGTTTAGCACTCCAGGCTACCAATCCATGTTACCGGTTAGAGACACAAGTGAGTGAAAGAGACACTACATCAAAGATGAGGCTGAGAATAAAACCCCATCCTGCGGTGGCCTTAATCCTTCAACACCTGCGATTTGAAGCAGACTCCTTTGATGTTGTTGGTTCAGCTGGAGAGAAAGAGACTTGATAAGGGGGCAGAGAAAGAGACAGACAGAGAGAGAGAGAGAGAGAGAGAGAGAGAGAGAGAGATGGCGAGATAATAGACTGCTCATTTAACACTGAACTAAAAGGGAATGCAAGTTGAGGTGACAGATTGTTGCAGAAAGCATATCAACTTTCCGATAACTCTTCAATGGTACAACTCCAGTAAGGTTTACTGCTCAATCTCACTGATAAAGTACTGTATGGGAATGCTGACTGGCTATCTGGTGTCTGGAAGCAGTAAATATATTAAATTCAAAGCCAGCAGCAATTCATAAAGACACTAGTAGTCATTGAGCCTGTCTGGGAGCGCTGGACATTCTTTTACACACATTTCTCCTATTTCAGACCTGCCTGTACTACTACAGATCCCCTGCACACACATTTCTCCACAGTCCTCACATAGCTTAGTTTGGGAAATCAATTAAAAATACAGTTTTCTACTTTTGTGCTATTGTGCCTATATAATGTTTAATCAGTCTGCTCATTATTTATGCTTTATGGTCAGCGTGTTTCAATGAAGACCATATACATGTAGACGAGTCAGATTAAATTCCCCTGTGAATATAGCCTTTTCTTCAACAAAACCGCCCAATTAAAACATATGTAGCGCAGCTCCTCTCACCACATAACTCCATCTTAAACATAGCCACAGTATGAGGTGCAGAAAATACCAAAGGAGTCCAAGACAAACCAGAACCAGGCCAAACTGAGCCTACAGGAAGACCCAAACAGCATCTCTGTGTTGAAATTACTGCAAAAGAAATGTGCTTGTCGACTAGTCGTTTAAGCTATTTTAAGTAGTAATGCCTTAAACGTACTGGTTTCAGCATCTCAATTGCGCATATTTTCTTTGTTCTATTCTTCTATGATACTAAATTAAATACCTCTGGTTTATGAATTGTTGTTCGGACACAACTAGTAATATAAAAATGCCCCTTTGGGGAAATTGGGAAAATGTAATGGGCATTTTTCAGTCTTTTCTGATATTGCAAAATTATTAATCAGTTACTCCAGCAAATAATTGTCAGATAAATCAAAAAACAAAAAGATAAATTGTTAGTTGCAGCCCTAAAACATACTACCACCAACAGCAATACTACTACAACAATGGCAATACAATAATCTAGGCTACCACACAATGGAACAGTATCATAAGGGACAGAGGGGAGATGGATGAGCCCGGGGCAGCCAGCTCTGCCACCGCAGGCCATTTACTCTGTCCAGCAGAAGGGAAGCTGAAAGGACAAAATCAGCACAACAGAAAACAAAGGGGAGGAAGAGGACAGATCCTGTCATTTTTACATAATTCAGATTATCTGAATTATTCCTGGACATCAGAGGACACACAAACACATAACAGGCCAGAGTCGAAGAAAAGAGCAAGAAACATGTAAAATGAAACAGTTGGATCATGAATGCACAACGATAATATTTCCCCATTTGCAACAGGAACATTTAATTAAGGCTGAAGCTAAAAGTTGTTTTCTTTAGCAAAATCTGATGATTTGTTTTTTATTGAGTGATTGTTTAGTGCATAAAATCTCAGGAAGAACTGTTTATTTTTAAATGTTCATCCCGGTTTCACAGATTCTAAGGTGACAACCAACAATCCGCAACCCAAAGATATTTCAATATATTCTTATAAGACAAGGATGTCATTGGTCATTTTTTGTTGATCTACTAATCAATTAATCAACTAGTTGTTTCAGCGCTCCACTTAGTTAGCACTGTGAAAATCATTAAAGATTAATCTGATGACTAAAGAAACATCTGAAAAAGGGTTTAAAAAAAAAAAGTCCTCATAATTACCCAATTAGAAAAAGTGTCCAATGTGACATCTTCATATTGCAGTCCACAACCCAAAGATATCCAATTAACAATGATATAAAACAGAACATCAAATCCTCACAACTGAGATGCTGGATCTTGATAATGTTTGGCGTTTTTCCTTTATAAATTATTTAAAAACTGATTATCAGTATTGTTGTGGATTAATTGTATGTCAATCATCTAATCAATGAATCAACTAGTTGTTCCAGCACTATGTTTAAACGCACAGAATGTTATTTCGGCCGCTAGGGGTCTCTTAATAAAAACAAAAGCAAAAGACGGACTTTATTGAAAGGAATCATGGGAGTTGTTGTCTTTATTGTTAAACAACTACCACTGCCGATGAAAATCCATCTGATGTGACTCAGGCAGAAATCATGTTCCCGGATGAGGTAATGTACATATAAGGTCACATATTATGCTCTTTCCCTGGAAGTTAGAGCAACTACAGGAGGTAAAGGGGATATGACGCCATTGACAGGCGACCAAATGAAACGCACCGTTTCTTTGAACAAAATTACAGATTTCTCTGGGTTTTAACATGATCGCAACATTTGGGATAATCAATATAAGTAAACAACTCAACAAAATATATTACATAGGTCTAGTCGTTTTTAAATAATTTGATGTGGAAATATTACATATTATACTTTTAACATTTACATTTTTCCTTAGAAGTGATACATTCTTATATTTTGGTCATTTGAATGATTAAGATCCATATTCCAGTCTACTATATTGTTTTTTTGAGGAAGGAAAATAAAAGCGTAACCAATAGCAAATTCAGATTTTGTCATATTATTAGAATAACAAACGGTGTTGTTGACTGCTAACGTTAATCAACAACAGTTACATGATTCATTTTGTCTCCGGTCTTCCTGCGGTCTTTCTGCTCATGTTAAATCCACATGCATGTGCCACCAACCAGCCCCTCTCTCCAGTGCTTTGTTCTGAGCGGAGGATGTTGGGGGGTTGGGTGTAAGTAAGATGCAGGGTGTGGCTTAGCTGTTGTCATGGCAACAGAGTGAACCCCCCTCAACCAGCAGTCAGTGTATGGAGTGGAGGAACTCAGTCTACATCCAATGACAGTGTATGTGCAGGCAAGCTGTCAAAAATATTAAAAACATGCATGCAATTATCTACATAGAATGTTAAATCCTAAGACCTGTAATAGCCTGACATCCTTTACCATTCCCTTTAGTGACAGAGGGATAGGCTCTCTGGTTTCTCAGAGTTCAAACAAGCACAGTCCATCAGTTATACCAGCAATCCTGCTGTACAGCAATATCTTCCTTAATAGACTACTGCTGTTATAAAACACAAGGTTACATGACATTATTGGGCTTCGTAAACAGGAGTCAACGGGTTCTGTGTGAGTGTGTCTGTATGGTAGCAATGAGCGCCTGACCTGCATACAACCCCACAGAGGATGTTATAAAACATATAGAACATAAAGCAGGAGGCTGATGACTACACACTGCCGAAAAATGGCTGTCCAATGTGCGAGTGAATCTACAAGCATTACACAGACCTTTCTTATGGTAATATGTATGACAACATAACAGCTGAAATTAAATGTTTTATCAGCTTTTTTTCTGTAGGAGACTGAATTTACCTCCAACAAATATTCATTGTTGCTGAACATTAGATAGAACAGTACCAGATTGGAATATTGTTTACAAATAATACTAAAAATAAATCAATTCTCTTTACTGGGTGTGGATAAATTAAAAAGCTTGGTCATATCACCGCCTTTGTGCAATTCCATTAGTTGAAAGCTGCAACAATATTCAGTCACCGGCTCAATATCACAGTCAACATAGGTTTGCTTTTCAAAGGTAGTTGCATTTATAAGATATGGCAATACACTTCCTGTAGAAACTCAAAAGATATTTAATGGCAGCTGCACTAATGAAATGAAGAAGAAAAAACTAGTCATAACAGCTTGATCAATACAGGATTTTACTTTAAATATATAGACTGTTATACAGCATATAAAATGGACAATGAATTTGTGATCAGCTTAATATGTTACAAAATATTACCATCTGGTGGTGAAATGCAGCACTGCAATACACTGCTGCTGGGTGACAAAGGAAAATCCTCAATAAATATATAATTTGAGGAACACAACAGATGATTCCACAAGTGACAATAAATGGTTTGATTAAAGTAAAAATGATGTGATTTACTTGCCTTCAGAGTTACCAGATCTCAACCCAATGGAGAGATGTTGGACCAGCGTGTTGGACTGCACTCTCTACAATCATCAACATATTACATGAGGGGTTGTCTTTTAGACAAATGATAATCCCTTGATAATCCTATATGCGTGTCTATATACATTTGTCAATTTTTCAATGAGCGGGTGCCGAGCTATTTTTAAGAGGCTACCGTCTGAATAATAATACTGGTCACGCAGCAGAGATTAAGTCCATATCAGAAATGTACAAATCAATTTCTGTAAATGACGAACAGAACATGGCCCACAATGGATCCCAGAGGGACGCCCTTAGTAACATCACTGTAAAAACAGGACAGGCAACAATGTGCAGTCAGGAGGAGGAATAATAAGTGAGGCGCATTAGCTTTCTCATTTTTGCCTTGTTTGTGGTTTTAAAACCATCAGATTAAAAAGAAATACAGTAAATGTAACATTCATAAAACCGACTGACACACATCTGACAGCCTCTAAAGTTATCATTATTGTATATGTATGTATGTTATAGATTATGTTTCATCAAAGGCTCGTGTCACCAGGGGGAGGTGGTAAGGGAGGACAATCTAAAAGAGGATCTGGATCATTTATCTCCTTGCAGCTGCAAAACACTAGGATTTCCTTGTATGACCTTTCAGAAGAAAACATACCTTATAATGACATAATAAATACCTTGACTTGTGGACACACAGTTCACTCAGAAACCTCTAGTTGTGAGAGCAGCAGTAGAGCAGCAGCAGAGCAGTAGTAGAGCAGCAGTAGAGCAGTAGTAGAGCAGCAGTAGAGCAGCAGCAGCAGCAGTAGAGCAGCTCACAATCCTCTTTCTTCTTGCTGTCAGTTGGATCCTCATGTTGCCTTTCTCCATTCAAAGGGGCCAAATCTAACATGGCCACATGAAAGAAACATTGAACAAACACTGAATATCTTTTCACCCATAACGTTATATGTGGTAATAATGTAAATACGACAGTTAAGTACGATACACACCCACTTTGACTTGAAACAACGTCCAAGGACAAATAGAGACTACACTTAAAACATCATCACCCGACCTCAAAAGTTACTAACGGCTCAAGTTAAGCTAGCTGCCCAGGCCGTGTGTTTGGGGAAAGAGCTAAGCACACGCAGGACACTTTGGGTAGTGGCTGTGATTTTAAGTAGTTAGTAGTTACATTTTAAGTTTGATGTTCGAAAGACTTAACAATAACTAACAGCCATAACATCCACCTCATTGCTCAATTCTTAAGGCTTTGCTAGCCTCAGGCCTGGTTGTTGTTGTTTGGTTAGTCGGTTGACTCTCCGAATTTCAACAATTCCCACATTTTTCGACAACATGTAAATGCAGCAGAGCCATTTGGGCGCCAAACGAGTAACGACAGCGCAGCATTTAGAAAAAACGTTTTTGAGAAAAAAGCTAAAGATAGCAGGCTAGCTAGAGAGTGTATAGCTTAAAAACTAACAGCTTTTCAAAAGAGAGAGGACTTTAAAGTTAGCTATGTTTAGGAATAAGTCTGCCTGGTTTTCAAACAGTGTGCCACAGGCATGTCACAACGTTTGGAGTAAGTAACTAATTATCAGGTCAATTTTTAGCAATAGGTTTATTTAAGATAGCCTACTTGTCCCATTAACCACATGCTGTAGGATGCTAACTATTAGCTAGTTAGTTAGCTAACATATGTCATGAAATAAGATATTGACACAATCTTACAGCAATGATCCGACTAACAACACCTTTAAAAGGAGAATAGATATACTGCCACAAATTAATTTACAGGATCAGTAACTAACTTAGTTCAAATTGGATCTACATTGGCATTTCAAAACACACTTTTTCTGGTAGTTTGACCTGGCTTTTTGGTACAATTTGTTTAATATATAAATGTCTTTCAGTATTGGAGGGTGGGAGCATTGCTGGTTGCAGAACAGCAGATTACCTTTTCAGTCAAGATGCTACATGTGCTGATACTCTCAGGTGAGCATGTTGAAGAACTGACTGGAAAGCTTCACATTAATCATCTAGCAGATCATGTGTGAGTTATTTTTGTGTGACCCCTACAATATATACCTTTTGTTCTGTTTTTCAGGATATTTGAGAGCAAAGACTATCTTTGGAACAAGGTGGCAGTTTTTCACAGCTTGTTTCTGTCTGCATGTGAGAGGCGCCAGAGTGTGAAGTCTGTGTGCATTGGTCATTATGTGCTGCCTCCAGTCTCAGTACAGGAAGGTGAGGACTACTAGCCTCTATGTTTTTTGAGATGTTGTTAACCTTTCTAAATCAGTGGTTCCCAAGTTTCGGGTCGAAACCCGCAATGAGGTCCCAAGATAAACCTGAGGGGTTGCAAGATGATTAAAATAATTGGAAAGGCAATCAGAGAGCGCAGACCTCCACTAAGGCCATTTCCATTAGTGAAAAATAATGTGTATCTGCCCAGTGATGCTCTCTTACTCTTACACAAAGGTTCATGAAAATAGGGCCAGTAGTGTTTCTGTAATCCTGCTGGAAAACATATTTTTTTCTGATTTTGTATTGTTTAATTGTGGATTGTTTTACACCTTCATGCATCTTAAAACTATTCAAGGGAACAAGTCACTCTTTGGTTTAACTTTTCGCATCTCACAGACCCTTTCATTGGTGATTTGCTTTAGCTAAAACAGTTGGGAACCACTCTAATGACTGATTCATTTCAAAGCAAACCAATTTGATAAATTATAACTCATACAATGTTCTTCTTATTATTATTATTTAAGAGGTGAGACAGGTGGTTGGTAGGTTGATTTGGGAGTGTGAAGATGAGCAGTCTGTGGCACAGGTAAGTACACCAGTCAAAATAACTTGCACAGAGGCAGATCATGTAAATCACTTGAGTTGGACTTCCTTCTGTTTTACAGAGTTTTAGTTCCCGGACAGAAGATGAGTGCAGTGAAGTCAGCAAAAGCGAGTATGTTAAGTTCCCAGTGTAAATATTTAAAATTGAATCTCAATAAATTATAAACTGTCCCTTACTCTTTTGGCAGTTCTGAACCATCTGACACAGACTCATCAGAAAGTGAAGCTGCTCTATGTGCTCATTATCCGGTTACTAACATGCTCACAGGTTAAACATTTATTGTCATTTACTGTATGTTCTTTGATTTCAAATATCTGTACTTGTTACTCATAAGACAATAATAATAGATTCACCTGTAATGAAGATCTGGTGCAATCGATATTTAGATTGTGAGACAATCTTTAACAGCTGTTGGAAGAAGTTTGCTCTGTGTTGTTAATCGTGTTAACATTACAAATTTGTCTACTGACTTATTCACAACAGGGTATGTCAGCATGGACAATCTGCAGAAATATTCAGGTGATCTGCGTGATTTCCATCCCGGATGTTTCCGATGCTCCAACTGTAAAGGCCACCGCTGCCTGTTGCACACATAACCAAAAATGCAGTGAAAAGCATGTTGAAGAAGAAAAAGTAGGAAGTTGCAAGCTGTAGATAATGTTCTGTCAAAATTAGTTATTATGTTTTGTATTACGGCATGTTTGCATTGCCTACCAGCACTTGTCTATGCAGTGTAGCTGTATACACTGACATAAAATAAATCGGTGTAACATGGCTAAAGCTGATTTTAATTTTGTTTCCTTTTTTCGACATTTCATTTTCTCTGCTAATTGTTTTATCCATCTAACACAGTCCCTATTATTTTATGTTGCCCAATGAAATGAACCGTCTCTGAAAAAGCCAAATGGTACAAATGGGTCGATTTGGAATTAAAACTGTTATAGTGTGTGCTGTACTGTTCACTTTCTGGAATGACAATGGAGTGAGCATAGACTTGCCCCCGTAGGTGCAACAGGGTTTAAACTTGTGTGTTCAACTATCATGCGTTAGCTTAGTCTGTAGTCATACCTTACTAAATGATAAGTAAGAAATCCAGCACATGGTTTTAAGTGCAGACTTATCGAGCGGCGATGTCATGCAATGGTATTTATTAACAGACTTCATATAGGCCTTTTTAGTTTTAAATCACCAGTTGGCAGCATTGCCAGAAGTAATATACATTACAATATACAATATACATACATCTTATTGATTTTCCTTCTTAACAGTTAATAGATAACAAGAACCATGTCAGAAATATAAAATGTGTATTGTCCAAACAAACATACCATAATGGGAATGCTTTACGGTCGTCTATTTGTTTATTGATAGACTTGCTCAATGGGTTTTTTTAGTCATAAATATGTTTGTAATTAATTTTGGAAACTTCAGTAAAAGAGTTTTTCTGCAATGTAGATGCCATCAAAAAAGTGAAACTTTAACAGAAATATATTGTTGCCATATGTTGAGAAAGATTTATATGTTTTTATCACATTACTAATCCTAATTCTGTATATTACACAAAAAACATGCCATGGCAGTTGAGCCAGTTTCCAGTGTTGTACAACGGGGGTTGAAGGGTTTTTATTACATCATATCGATGATACAGGCTCAATTGTAACTTGTAATCAAAATCAACGTAATTTTAAAGCGTCTCAAAGTAATATCGGGCTGTAGTAGGAGTTATATTAATGTAATGAGCGCAATTGTATTTCTTTGCGTGGTGTCGGTCACCCCTACGAAGTGGACTCTTCCGCGGGTCTTTAGCCAATCACATGCTTTGTTTTGGTACCAGCCCCTCTATTACGAAGGTGCAGCCTGCTGCTGGTTCCTTCCTTCTGTACTTTGACACTTGCAGAATAACAAGAAGGGAAATCTCTCGTTGGACTCGGTTCATCTTCACCCTGTTGTGTCTGCTCAGTGTTGCATCTGTCATGGCGGAGGGAAATCTGTCCGTGGTGCTGCACGCGCAGGGAGACCTCCGGCTGGTAGGAGACCAACCTCAAAGCTTTACTATTTGCATATGACGAGTGCAACCTTTTTTAGGGTCCGAGCACTGACAATGTCGGGGTCGAAAGAACCTATTGAAACTAGGAATTATAATTATTTGTTTTATTCCCAAATTAATCACATTTTTGAGAACCTTAGTTAGGGTGCTCCAAAACTTAAAAAAAAAAATTCAAACATGGTAAAAGTTTACGTAAACTCAACTAGAGCAGCCCCTGCCACGCGTTTCACCAGAAATGTGTTAGGTAATGTAACAGGTGGAGCCATGTAAAAAAGGTCTATTGGAGGTACATCGTAAACCCAACAGAAAGTCGGTCATTTTTAATTGTCGGCGTTTTTTTAACATTTTCGGGCGCTTTACTTTAACAAACACCTCTTACAGATTTCATCCGATCGACTTCACATTTGGTCAGTACCAGAGAATGACTCAATGTCATTTCCCAGTGCATCACACTCCTTTCCTCGTGCGCCCAGTCTCCAACGGTCAAGGGACTGCAGCGTCACCGGCGTCCCGCCAGTAACCCCGACACGTGTGGACGTGCGAGGACCAGTTCATCACTGCCTGCAGCTTTAATTCTTTTTTCTTTTTTGCATTTTGCCAATTTCTCACAGGAAAATCGCCCAATCCCGGAGCCAGGACCTAATGGTATGATATATTATAAAAACAAAAATATATGTCCACGCTATGTACAGTTTAATAAGTGAAATGAATTAAGTTAAATCTAATGCGCCAATTTATTTCTCAATTTCAAGTATACTGCATGTCAAAATGCACTACAAGTGCCTGAGTCTTCCGTTTCAGCTCCACATATTTTCTTATAGGAATCTAATTTAAACTGGAGAAACTAGCCATTGCTCTTTGGAATGTATTGTGTTTTTTATTCATTGTAAAAATCTTTGTGACTTACAAGTAAACTTACGCTGTTGTCAAAAAATAGATACTAGTAACAGATTTACTTTCAATTTGGTCAGTAGTTTGCCTAAAGATTAGACTGAATTGCCATTTTGTTTAGCGTCATTCATTCATATTTGAATTGCTGAACAAATCAAACAAATGAAGATGTAAGAAATGATTCAGAGGTCTTTTGTTACAAGGTGACAAAACGTGTATATATTATGACAGTATTGGACCAGCCCTGTGTCATGTTTTGCTCCCAGAGGTTTTGCTCCAGATGCATTCAGTAGGGATCTGTGGATCAGATGTTCACTACTGGCAGCACGGCCGTATCGGGGACTATGTCCTCACCAAGCCGATGGTGTTGGGGCACGAGGCGGCAGGGCGAGTGGTGAAGGTCGGTTCAGCAGTCAAGCAGCTTAAAGTAGGTAAGTGGGTGAGCACTGCAGAAACAAGGGACACACCTTTACACTTCAAACAATATTTAGAATTCAAAAAAGTTATATTACTCCTGGCAACTTCTTATTTTACAAACTGTACCTGCAGTGCCATAACTGCAATTAAACAGTCATGGCACTGTAACTTCACATCTGGACAAACTCAACTTCACTGTGTGTTTGTAGGTGACAGAGTGGCCATTGAGCCAGGCGTGCCCCGCGAGATGGACGAGTTCTTCAAAAACGGGCGATATAACTTGTCTCCTACCATCTTCTTCTGCGCCACGCCTCCCGACGACGGCAATCTGTGCCAATACTACACGCACAGCGCCAACTTCTGTTACAAGTATCAGGTTTTTTTTAGAATTGCATCGCTTTACTCCAGAGATTACCTAACAACTGCCTGATCTCTTGAACGCCAACTGACTCTATTGCCTAACATTTGCATTTTGTTTTTCTTCTTCTCTATTTCTGGGTCTGTCTCCAACTATCCAGGTTGCCTGATAATGTGACATTTGAGGAGGGAGCTCTAATCGAACCTCTGTCTGTGGGGATCCACGCCTGTCGCAGAGCCGGTGTAACTCTCGGCACCACCGTGCTCATCTGTGGTGCAGGTAAAGGAGCTAAAACTATTAAACTCGCACAATAAAACAAGTCGCAACTTTTTGTAGGAAAATTCCATCGGCAAGATGCTGCATGCTGCGTTTTCGGGACGTGCCGCAACAAATACAAAAGGAGATGATTATGCTTTGTGTAACATGCCTCCGCTAGCAAGGCATTTAGCTTAACACACATCAGTGGGTGGAGTCACCAAAGTTATAACTGACTCAACAAAACTTGGGTGAGGGGAAAACGACTGAACCTTAACACGCCTTGTACGAGACTTAATATTTAACAAATCCCTGATGAAGGGGAAAACAAGCTGATGCACATTTAAGACACTTGTGTTAAGCATTACCGGGTGAAATAGTTTATTATAACTTTACCCTTGTAGGACAGAGTACATGTGATTTGCTAAAAACACATTATGACATTGACTCTTTATCCTTGTATCTAAATATTCCAATTCTTCAAATCGATATTCATCACAGTCTCTATAGTAAGCCTCTTGTTTTTTTTCTTCTCTCCCCACAGGGCCCATTGGGTTGGTCTGCTTGCTTGTGGCCAAGGCGATGGGGGCCTCGCAGGTCATCATCACGGGTAACACACGCACACTTTATACAGTAAACATCTACCGGATCTAAACTGAAGTGACGCGACATGCAGATTCTGGTAGCATCTTTTCAGTCTTTTTTTCTTTTTTTTGTCTCTAATCCACCTTTTGCTGTGTTCAGATCTGTTCCCCGAGCGTCTGGCGTTGGCCAAAGAGTTGGGTGCAGACTTCCAGCTGATGGTGAAGAGAGGAGACGTTCCCCAGCAGCTGGCCAAGAGCGTTGCGGACAAGCTGGGCGCTCAGCCTCACGTCACTATTGAATGCTCCGGTGTGGAGAGCAGCATTCAAACTGCCATCTATGTATGTAAATACTCAGTCAAGAGCATTTCAAGTTTTTGTTGGGGATTATGAAGTATAGCAACGTATAGACAATAATACATTTACTCAGGTTACTGTAGTTTTTAACAATTTTGTGGTACTTTACTTACGTATTTCCATTTCATGCAACTTTATACTTCGACTACACTACAACTGATATATTTATCTGACAACTTCAGCTGCTAGATACTTTACACATCAGAATTTCAAAATATGTTTCATTCTTATAGATTTAACTACCCAACAGTGTATAAAATAGTTAAAATGAGCTCCACCTCAACTGTCTACTACATTTAAATACTACCTGCATATTAATTAATACATCTGTAATAGTATTTTAATAATACTTTTTATTATGTAATGTTACTTTTTAGTTTTGATGCCTTAAAGTACATTTTGCCAGTAATACTTCTGTACATTTTGAATGCAGGACTTTTATTTGTAATGAAGTATTTCCGCAGTGTCGAATTGCTGTTTTTTTTTTTTGTTTTTTTTAAGAGCCCTAGTACTTTCTCCTCCCTGCTTGTTATTTATACTATTGTATTCTCGGTCTTCTGTGAAGCATAAATGCCAATGAGAATATAATCTATTTATTTTCCTGTCAGGCCACACGTGCAGGTGGCGTGGTGACGTTGGTGGGTCTCGGCTCTGAGATGGCCACAGTTCCTCTGATCGACGCTGCCGTAAGAGAAGTGGACATCCGAGGAGTTTTCCGCTACTGCAACACGTAAGAAAGTATCCATTGGTTTGTCTTGTTTGTTCTATAAGCAGACTTTTAAAGCAAAGCTGGGGCAGTAATAATTAGACCATGAATTAAAGTAATTATTATCAGACTACATTGAACCCCTGAGTAAAATGTTTGTCTCGCTGTGTTGCAGCTGGCCGATGGCCATAGCCATGTTGGCGTCAGGTAGAGTGAACGTGAAGCCCCTGGTGACCCACCGTTTCCCCCTGGAGCAGGCAGTCCAGGCCTTTGAGACCACACGTCAGGGTCTCGGGGTAAAGGTCATGTTAAAGTGTGACCAGCACGACCAGAAGCCCTGATCTGACCCGCTGCCGTGAAACAAACCTGACCTGAGACCTCAGCATGACAATCAGACAAAAACGCAAGCTGGACATTGACCCTAAAATAGAAAACAGAGCCAGTTCAAAGAGACAGAATAATAACAGCGCTGTGAGCTGACTGCTGTGTTGCCTGCAGGTCAGAGATGTAACTAGCATCAAATGGTACAATTAATTATTTTATAATGCTCAACTTTGTTGTATAACCAACATTTTAATAGTTTTACGGTTGTATATCATTTGTTCCATTTTACATGTATGATCATTTATATATGGTTACTATAGGGAAAGAAAATCATTAACAATAAAATTAAAATTAAATGGCTTTTTATATTTAATTTTCAGAGCATGCACTACCTAATTGCTGACACTAGGGGGAACTAGAGGCTCAAAGTGGAAACGTATAGCGGTGTCTTTTGTCCCAATTCTATGCTACATGCTATTAGTACATAGCATGTAGCATATACTGTATTCATATTTAAAGTATACTACTTTGCAATTAGAAAACAATAAATCATACTTTACCATTTTATACCAACAGGAATATAAATCAAATTGAGTCTACAGAATGCCACCACCAAATAAACTTCACAGAAATAAAACAAATGCTTTTGAGATGTAATGTTTTTTTTTGTTTTTCAAGGTCTTTCTGGAGCAGTCTTACCAAGCGCAATTGATTAATTTATCTTGAAGACCGTACTTCAACAGCACACTCAAGCATAGCGTTGTTTACTGACTTCTTGGTTTCCGTTTACTAGTTTCTCTAGTTAACACAAACTTTTCAAAACCGGTTTAGGATTATTGTGGAATTGGGACACAGATAATGTGTTTGTCCCAATCCCACAAGACATAAGAGAACTATACAACATATAAATAAAAGTAATTGTAATGTAGTGCTTGGCACTTAGTAAACAAGAAATCAATGTTCTTTTACAGTTTCGTACTAACAGGAAATTATGCAATTCATGCAGACAGACATGAAACTATGCACTTTGGAAACACAGGCAGCACGTTTTTTTACTTTTCTGTAGTTCTGCATTTAAAATGTTTTAAAATATATATATTTTTATTATAATTGGTATGTAGCGTAAAATTAAGTCTATTAACTCGTATGGTAACTGAATTCTGAATTTTATCTTACTAAGGCAAAATTATGAAGCAAATCAATATTTTGACTTACTCAAGATTTTGAGATTTCAATTTCAACAAAGTCAAAAATAATGAATACAATTAATTACTCTTAGGTTTAGACTCAGTTTAATAAGAGACTTATTTTCTCATGCCTAACTTTTAATCTATTTTTTCGGTTTTCTTTTCCTGACATTAATGGGCTTCTACACAAACATTCTCATCATGAAAGTACATTTTTACAGGTAAAAACCTCCAGTCAGTGTCCACGCTACGCTTTCATACTGCAAATCCAACCTTTTAAAAAAATATATATGTATATATATATATATATATTTTTTAAATCTGTTTTCAGTTTGATTCGGTCCAACAAACGCAGCCAGGTTTAACTCAGATTTTATTATCTTGCCACAATGACATGAAACTACTTTTACGAGGCATGCACACAGATAATGTTCATATGGTTAAAATTTACTACAATGCATTGTAAAACCTTTACTCGGCGGTAAGGCTCGTCTCTGTCACAGTGTGTGATTCACAGTTCTCTCTTTCCCTCTCAGGACTGAAAGCCAACATACAGGTGGGGAGATGTTTGCAGTGACTAAACCTGTGTGTTTTGTTTTTTTGACATGAACACAATACTAGACAAGTTTCTCTTTATGTACAGACATTCTAATACCGCTTATGGCAATGGGACAGCTCACACAACACAGTTACATTCACAATCCACTCATAGTATGCATGAGTTTCAGTCAGGAACACTAAAGATGAACATACAGTAGAGTAGCACACAAAAGAAACTTCATTTTTCATACAAGTGACTTTGATATCAAAAGCATAATTGATGCATGTTAATAGTTTTACTCGGTTGCTTGTTATTTAAATGTGTGTGAGTGTTTGTACATGAGATTTAGAAAAGACTTCAGAGGCTGAATTTGTATTGCCGTAAAATGAAGAAAATCAAAAGGATATGGCGTTTCTCCCATAAACCCCTGCTGCGAGCATTGGTTTGATTCACATGTACATTATATCAACATAGCATATTTAAACCCAACATTTCAAACACATTCCCCTTTTCACAGGCAACTACTATGATATCCGGCATTTAATTGTCTTTGCCATCATCTCGGACCATTTCAATTCAACAGCGAGATTCAATAAATATTTACAATGCAGCTGTGGCCCCTCCCGCCTCCAACGCCTTCACTCGCAATATTAGCAAAATATGTATTTACATGAGAAATAAATATACCGAGAAGAAAATGAAACTATACAAGAAGTATAGTCGAAGTATCATATTGCATTACATGAATATAAAAAAATAAATTGTGACGCAGTCGCTCGATAAGTCCGTCCACACACACACACACACTCACTGAAGTGACACGGAAAAGCACAGACGGGACAAAAGAATACGCACGCACACACACTTCAGCTGGTCAGATGGAAAAATGGCCATTGCATGTTAAGCACAAACAAGGGAGAGATGATGAAGAATTGAAGTCATCAGCTCAAAGAAAGAAGGAAAAACAAAAAAAAGGAGAGAAATGAATTGACAGGGAGAAGCGATCCTCCCCCGGTCACTGCTCAGCTTGGTTTGCCCCGTAAGGTAACCAATCACAGCTGGCGGCCTGTCCTGTGGACAGTCCCTGGCCATCGTCTATATGTACATAGGTGTCTCCTGTCCCGTTAGAAGTCTGAACATGGCCGCCGGCATGGTCTTCATGTGAATCTGGCAAAAAAAACAAAAAAAACAATCTCAATTAAAGGCCCCGACATTTAGAGTATATTTGCATATGTCATGCTGTAGAAGATTGTGTATGTATTATTATCTTTTACCTCCTTCAAAAGGTCATTTTAAACCTTAAAACTAATCATTGCTGTGTACAAAAATGGTAAATGGACCATGCTTTTATATATATATTCATACAGAGGCAGAGGCTGCCACACAAGGGGCCACCTGCTCCTCAGGAGTGATACACATCCACACACACACACACACACCCTGCATGAGTGCTTTGTGAGAATTATTATATCCTACTATACCCTAGATGAGAGTAAAGTTACTCTAGCTTCTAAAAGTTCTTCTTCTGAAGTTCTTTACACTATAAGAGCATTGGGTGTTACAATGGGTTGATGTTCTATCATACAAACAGTCAGTGGTGGAAAGTAACTAAGTACATTCACTCAAGTACTGTACTGCAATTTTGAAGTACTTTACTTAAATATTCCCATTTAATACTTTATACTTTTACCCTACTACATTTCAGACTTAAAGTTTACTTCACTACAATTACGTACACTTATAGTTACTCTTCATATGAAGAAAAACATAATATAATGCAGTACTATACTACAAAACTAGCCAGTAGTATACAAAGTATAAAAAAGTGGCCCCACATTGACAAACTTACATTAAAATGCTCTTACATGTATTTATTATTAATAACAACACTAACAAATACGTTGCACTTTTATGACTAAGTACATTTTGCTGATAGTAATTCAAGACTTTTACTTGTAATAGAGTATTTTTACTTTTACTTAAGTAAAGGATCAGAGTACTTCTTCCACCCCTGACAACAGAGTATCCCTGTAACATGAACTGCCTAATTGATGCAAGAGAGCACACCAGGTAATATTATTATGTCCTTCTTTGGTGCGACTCTTTTCTTATATGATTTAAATATTGGTTGAACTCCTGGTTTCTATATAATTATCCCACAAAGCAACATAAACAGTAGTGTAAAATTGAAGACCACTAAACAAGATATATTGACCACGGTTTAAAAAAAAAAAAAAAAAAAGGGTCATTTATATGGCAGCTTGATGAGAGGAATGACCTCAGTGGACGTTTTGATTTTGCCATCTTATAAACTACAAAGTCTTCCACACACGTTCCCTGTACAGTGAGTAGTGAGAGTAGCAAATGATTCCAAACACACAGAAAATAACTTGACGCATCCTTTCCATTTAAACCGGCACCGGAAGAGAACATCATATTTGTAATACTCTTTCAGCAGCGCAACATGTTTGCCTCAGTGCAGGCTGAGATATCTTTCCATGTCCTAACATGGAAGATCCTACAGTTCTCATTATAGAACTGAATTGTATCTTTTGTTAGACCTCCCCCACCAGGTAAACGCCTACATCTTTCAAAGTCAACGCCCCAAATTTCTGTTAAAAATGTCTAGTCGCCCAACCCACACTGAGATAACCCATCAGGGTTATTTTATGGCTATACTTGAGGACGTTTGACAGTTTTCATTTTTCTATACAGTATAATTTACTTACATAATGGTAGTAAAAATCAACATATTTTGTACATATTTGCAAATGTGTACATTCATGTGCTATTGTTCTCTGTGTGCGTGTGTGTGTGTGTGTGCGTGTGTGTGCGTGCATCAGTTTAACCTCGCCAACAGAGTTCGAGAGGGCCTGGACGATCTTCTCATGTGCTGTGGCCACCACACTCTGCCCATTGATCTCTATGATCCTGTGACCCACACGGACCCCACCTCGCTCAGCGATGCCTCCTCGCATCAGACTGCATATCTGACAAAACACACACAAAAAAAAAAGGAACAGTCCTCATGTTATAGGTATTTTTGGAAGAATACAGGGTAATGTGCAAAATGAATGCCACTGAAAGGGTAAAGTGTCTGCAGTGATACGGCGATGACATCTAAAACTCCAGGAGAGAGAACTCATATTTAGAAGATAAACGTGATGTATTGCACATTACATCCTCGATAAAGATAATGGGATTTTTTTTAATTATTCTTTTTTTATCAGGGATTGTATTTGGTGTGTAAATACTGTTCAAGGCAAAACAGCAATTTATCACAATGCTGCAAATGACGGTGTTTCCAATACAAGTGTGCCCAATACAGAGAAAATGAAATAATGAGCAGATTAATCTAAACTGAGACAGGAATGTGAAACAAGCACATTCTGTACCGTACAAATACAAAACATGCCAAACTTAACATCAAAGTGAACAATTTATTCATGAAAACGCCACAAAGCCGTAAGTTTTAATAATGTTGTGAAAAATAACATCTTTAGTTAATATTACAAATACCAAACCTACAAGTCAGAATGATACTTACAATGCCGTTCTGGACGCTGAAGCCCAGCTGATACTTTAGATCTGGTCTCTTAATGAGGACAGTGGTAACAGGAGGGCAACTGACAATATTCATTTTCACCTGAACCTGGTTCTTCAAGCCCTTTAACAGAGAAACACACACACACACCAGCTTGTTCAGTTTCACAGCAATGATGTGGTTTTAATTATCATTTATTTCGTAGCTTCAGTGTCTCTGTACCTTAATGATTCCCTGACAGGTGGCGAGTGGCAGCCCCACGAGGCTGGTGTTGTTGATGGACATGATCTGGTCTCCGATGCTGAGCTTGCCGGAGCGAGCCGCTGGCCCGCCGTTCATCATGTTGGCTAAGATAACCGTGGGCAGAATGGAGCCCCAGCCAGACTCCACTATCACCACACCCAGGATCTCCCCTTTACTCTTCTCCAGCTGCAGCTGTGGAGAGGACGCCGTTTGTTGCTCGTTTTCATGTTTTATCGTAGAGAAATTGACCTACCATAATTTAAACAATATGACGGTTTTGAGCCTAAAGGTAATGGTGTGAAATGTGTCTGTTTTTCGTGCACGTTCTCGTAGTTCTTCCCTTTAACAAGTTGCTGTAGTTAATCAGAGAAGCACCAGATAAGCTATAAAATAGCTGGAGAACAAATATTTTATCTAAAACAATATGATTTTCTTTTGATACCAGTCAGAAAATGAATTTTTTTTTCACTTTTCCCCTCCATGGATCAAAGCAGAAAAGAGTGGTCCACCAGCAGCCCTGGAGCTCAGAGTGTAAAGCCGTGAAATATCATTATGTATAGAATAACATGAGACCATAGTAAATTGTCGACCGTCAGAGATTTTTCCATACTGTTCATATCGAGGTGCCCATCCCTTTAACATCTGCGGCTGCATTCGACTATTGCAGGCTGTGCTGCAAATCAATGAGCAGCACCGCTTTATGGCAATATGTTAAGAAGTAGCTTAATCTCTAATAATTCACTGGATCAGCCAAAAAACAGACCTCCAGTATGTATTAGGTCTATATATTTGATCTATGAATGGATTCTCTTGAATTTCTACATGATTCATTACATTATGATATACATCATCAAATACAAAATCACATATGTATTATTCATCCTATCAGAGGGATTCAGCAGCTGAAGGACTTTTTCAATTAATTTTCCCTGAATATTTGAAAATCAGTCTAGTTACAAATGATTAGTGAATTATACTGGTTTCTACAGAACATTGTACAGTAGGTAGTTGTGTAGATTAGTATGTAGTGCTTGAACAACCACGTTACGCTACACTTTGACTTTTGTTTGGATGTGAAGAAGTGCTCCATAAACTAAAATGATATAATACTATATCAGGCATTAACCTACAGCATCTTAATGAACGGTTACATTTCTACATTACAACCAAGTACTATTTAAGTTGAACACGAAAAGATTACCATTCATGTATTTATTACACCAGGATCTGAGCACTGCCTTCATGTAATGTTCATGTTTCTGCCTTCAGAAACCCATTTATCCTCAACACAGGAAGTCTCAGTGCCTCAGTTTCCCTGTCACTAAAAATGGTGCCTGTGCCGCCTCTCAGCTCATACAGCAGAAACTGTTTCACGGTTTCTAATTCTTCAAACGCATTAATGTTTCAGGGCACAGTGTTAGCTAAAGAGGAAATGCTGAAGCAAAAAACAGCTAGCGTTGAAATGCTCTGAGTAGATTTCACTGTACCATCTGCCTCTTAATCTGTCTAATTAGTGAACGGCTACTGTATACTTGTGTGTTTCTGTAATGGCCCTGCGGCACACATGGTAAGTCTCAGTGTTCATGTTCTTGTTTTTGTCCTGCACAAACATCTGCAGAAAAATAAGAGATGTATGAGTGTACGCCACGCTTCATACAGACCAACCTCTTTGCAGTTTTCAGAGTTGGAGAAGTGAATGAGGTCGTCATTGTACATCTCCTGGGTGTTGATGATGTCGCTGTACTCCTTCTGACTCAGGTCCTCCGGGTTAATGCCATTGGCTCTTAGGAACTCCTGGTAAGCGACGCTGAACGCCTGGCCGATGGACTGAGCGATGAGCTGGGCCTGCGCACAGAGCAAGCAAACACCGGAAAACATGCGCTTGTGATCTTGTTTTGTCAGATCCACAGAAACTCATCTTAACTGAGTTGTATATAAATAACAATAGAGTGGGGAAAAAAGCATCCGGTGGTATCAAACAATAGTGGCATTGAGGGTGCCAAGGATATATTAAGGCGTGATATAAATTGATTTTCACTGTCATAAGCTATTTGTTCCCATTAAAAAGGAGAGGAGGAAAATAAAAAAATAAAAACGGATACATTTCTCTGCTCTAGTTTCCATGAGGAGATGTGAAGATTACAGAACATAACGAGCAGAAAAACTAAATCTATACAGAGTGTATCGTCCGTCTTTACTGCACTGACAAAATAATTTCAGCTTATCAAATGTGATAAGTATTGCACACAAATCCAGCAGTTTAAATCAGCTGATCTCGTACTCGTACCCCAGTGGGTACCTCTAAAGTACATGGAAAGATTGTGGAATAGCTCAGCTAAAAAGAAGAAAGAAAAATGATTTGGTAAAAACAATCATCCACATAGTTTATGCATTTAAGGGGAAAATAAACACACAAATAGGATTAAAAATTAAGTTTAGCTGCTACAACAGGCTGACTGCACTTCGCACCAACCAGGTTCAGCTGTAACATCTGAACGCCATGTGCTCTGATTGAGAACGTGCAAAAACTAGTCACCAAAAGAGCAGCAAAATGTCTCTAAAAGTATTATGATTCACTTGTGCAGCTCCAGCCGCCCACTCATAAGAAAGCAAACACGAGAGAGATATCTAAACTTTGACGCTTCCAGGATCAGCATGCATCCAGTTTAAAATCTGTTTAAATAAACACTTTTTATGTCGTTTTGAGGATGGGGGGGGGATTTGAGCTCATTTGTTTGGGCTGTGAGACTCGAAAAAGAATCGATAATCGTCGGCTTAAAGCACCCTCCATCCAGACAAAGACATTTGCTAGCAAGGAAGGGAAAAAGTTGTAAGGAATAAAATAAAATTAATAAATTGTGTAGAAAATGAAAACCTGAAGCCTCATCTTGGCTGTGAGAGATAAGATAGATCAAGAGAATAGAGAGGGTACGTCATTTTGAAAGCCGTATTCTCCCTATTTTCCTGTTGATCTATACCTGAATATAAATCTCTTGCAGAAATTGCAGACGTCCCTGGCCCAAACTCTTAAAATCAATGCACGAAATGAAATGAATTATTATACAAAATGAATTAGTTTTGCAGGACAATAAAAAAAAAGGTAAAAAATAAGCAAACACTGCATACCGCATGCAGAGCTACAACAAACAGTTTATAAATTGATGGACGAGCGGCTGAATAGTTCCATTATAACTCTGGAAGGCCTTTAAAACCTGGCAGCAAAAATTAGACGAAAAGAGGACAGACTGGAGTGCAGCCTTTCAGAGTACAGATCCTCAGTTGCCAGCTCCTCTGTGCAACATTGTTGATGTTGCCAAGTCTTGCTTAATCTGCTTCAACAAGACAAGCAGCAGCTCTGTGAGTTAAAAATGCCCAGCCAATTTACATCATTTCATGTCAGAGAGTTGCTCTAAACGCTTGTTAAAGGTCACAAAACAACTTTTATTTTTGGAATTTCCATATATTAGTGACAACATTTGTGACAATGGGGAGCAAACATGAACAACTAATTTCAGGATAAACAAATTAAATGATGTCTGGAAGTCAAATGGAGGAAAAACATTTCTAATCGTGGTTTACTGGGAAGCTGAAATGTTATCTGACAATCAGATAACACTTACAAACCAAGAACAAGCGTCATCTCTTTCCTATCTTCAGATGTAGGAGGATTAATCTACCAGATGAGTCCTCTTACATAATGACGGTGCGACTTCTATGTGACCTCTCACCTACTCACAGCCAGAGGGATTTAAAGTGATCAATTTCTCTAATAAACAGCAGGTTTGTGATCTTAAAAACACACAAAGCACTTACATCTTCAGACTCAAAGACATGACATATCATCTTGTACTGCTTCTTTGCCTCAGGTGCCCCAGGCGTAGTTTCAATACAGTCCTGGGAGGCTGTGCGAGGCATGCGGCGTCTCGCCATCAGGACCACAATGTTCCCAATATCGGCAATGTAGGATATAGTACGGAGAGCGTTGTCCATCATCGTTTCCTGGAGAGACATCAACAAAAAATGTCATATGTCAAAAGGCAACCTTTAAACGTCAACCCTTTCGTTTTAATAATACTCAACAGTAGTTTTCAACTCCTGTAACTATGTCAGCACCTACTGTATTTATATGATATAATTTAATAATTGAATAAAATATATTTGATCCCAGAAATCAAATAAAACCACATCTGGTCCTCACATCTAAAACAAAAAAATATATGAACACAGAGACATATAATAATTCAGCGTCCAAAAAAGTGACGATGTCATCACCGCAGGTCTTTTTTCACTGATTCCAGTGAATGAAGACAACTGAAATGCAGAGAGAAGAACTCTCCAGATTAAAGAATAGGCTTAAGACTTTCCCCTTTGATAAAGCTTATAGTTAGGGCTGGCTCAGGCCTGGCTTGGACCAGCCCCTGGTTATGCTGCGATAGACTGCCGGGGGATTTACTCTGAGCTTCTCTCTCTTCCTCTACCAACTTGGCGTCCGGGGCATCATCGTCGAGTCTGTGTGTTTTATTGTCTTGCAGGTCGCCATGGATCATGGTTGCACCTGGATCGTGGCTGCGCCTGCTGCTGTGGTTATGCTTGACGCCCACTGCTACAATTCTTATTCTCATATTTTTTAAAAAGCTGTTATTATTATTGTTGCTCTGCATCTCTCTCTCTCTCTCTCTCTCTCTCTCTCTCTCTAAATTAAAAACTACAGTCTAGACCTGCTCTTTATGAAACGTGTCTTGAGATTAATTTGGTTATTAGTTGCTGCTATATAAATAAAAATGGACTTGAATGGACGAAATGTGCTTTTACAGGGTTGGTGGCCTGAAATTTCACTTTTATCTGTTAAGCCATTTCTAAAAACCAATTATATACAAAGGCATTCTCTTTTATTTTATTGATCATTTAAAATTATTTTATATAGTTTTATATCTTCTCTCATATGTAGCTCCTTTGGTCAATGTTGTATACCTTATAAACTGTTTTAAATTGTTGTTTGTCAGTTTTTTGTGACATTTTTATGTTGTAAAGCACTTTGTAACATTGTTTTTGAAAAGTGCTATATAAATAAAGTATATTATTATTACTACTGTAAATATCTACTTCACAGCAACAGCACTGCTAAGTAAAACCTAGTTAATGTTTACTTTCTAAATTGTAAAAAATGTGGTTAATTTTTCTCATGCTGGAGCAACTCCGTAAAGTAAACCACAAAACTACAAAAAGTAAATTACAACTGGACCATGATATGCATTTGGTAACAATACAATGCTATAAATGTTATAAATATGTGCTGGAGAGACAACGCTAGAGCCAATAAACAGACATAATACTACCTCACAATAACACATTTTAACTGACAAAGTGATGTAATTATTGTAATGTGTTTCTCTAATACTACCATGTCTTTGAAAAATATTTTGTAACTGCTCTTAGTAATTATCCTTTTTCTGGCAACAGTCTGTTTCCTTTGATCAGTAATATTTGAGAGTTAAAGCACTAGTGTGCAGCAGATTTGTTTCCTTTCTTAGTCAGAGCTGCATGATCCTTTTAGGGCAGAGAGTGAGATGAAAGTATTGTTGGTAGAAAACATATACACATTTTTTTGATTGAATTCAAAACTACTGTATGATCTGATTATAGCACAAGAACGCCTCAAAGAATTACATCTGGAGTACAAAAGCATGTGGTTGGAGATCAGTGTTTGTGCTGATGAAAACATAGCGACGTGAACCACGTTATCATGTTTGTTCACTCAGCCAAGTAATTGTTGTGCTATGATGTACATTTTATGAAGCATTGTTTCTTTACACAACTATGGATCTGCGGCTCAGAGACGATATGGACTTTGAAGGTGAATCTGCAGGTTTGCTGAGAGAAGCTTGTATATGTTAATGTTTTATGATAATGCGCTAAATTTAATTTCAGTTTAGTTAAATTCGTTTTATTAACGGTGTCTGGTGGTTTTATTACAGTAGCCTAATTATTGTGGTTGTTCCAGCCCACCTTGGAGTTGTTCTTATTAGGAATTGATGTCAGAACTCCCACGCAAGCTGCATCTAGCCTTTTAATTGCGTAACGAAAGCTTTTTTACTCAGAATCTCCGTCTTTCTCTCAAGCGTGCCAGGATCAGTGGCAACCAGATGGAAAAGAGAGGAAGATATAAACTGCATTGCAGCACGTCAGTTTCTGCCAGGCGGCTGCCCACACACACACACACACACACACACACACACACACACACACACACCACTGTAACGCTCTCAGAAGCATTTTTTTTCTTTTCAGATTTGTCCTTTTTGTTGTACTTCCTAAAAATAAAACTAAATCTGAATTTGTGTTAAAGGTTCAATGTGTAATTTCCGAGCCACCTGTTCCAAAGAAATAGGGGGGGAAGTATTTCACTGTGACATTGGGGGCTGTATGGTCTGTGTAACGTTATGTTTTGATAGTTTGTATGTTGGCTTGGGTCCGGCCGGCAGAGACGAGGAAACAACTCGTGTTTTTATTTTGTCCTCGGCACCAATGTATTACTGCTTCCCGAGGGCAGCGTGCAGCCGCTCCGGCAGCTCGGATACAGCTGGCGAATATCCCAGCGCCAGGAGTAACAGCGGGCTGATGGAGCGCTGGCTCTAACCTGTGTAACAGCAGCAACAGAAAGTTTGACGATCCAGCGGGGAGTCTGCTGAATCAGTGAGAGCTGCTGACTGCTAACAGAAGTCGTTTTCTCGTTTCTGCCACTTTGGATTAAACCAAAACAAAGGTATAAAAACGTTCAGGGATCATGGGTGTAATGTTGACAAGCCCCGAGTCTGACCGAGTCAGGCTGCTGTACGACGATACAGTGACTCACCATCGCCTCTCGAGGAACACGTGGTGTACAACGTGTCAGTTAGACTCTAATTTCACAACACATAGACGTCTTTGACACAACGTCAACACTGTTACATTGCAGAAAAATGTGAACACTTAGACAAATCGTGGATCTTTCCAATATTTAATTGGAAAGACCTAGTTACATACATGTATACCAAAGACTTTACTCAGCCATAAAGTTATGAGAGCCTAAAGCATCAAGCACAGCTCAGGACAGGTTACCATATCAGGATAAACTTGTCAGATGACCCACTAATAGTATACCTAATCTTCTCTAATTTAATAAAATACAACATATCCATAATCCATGGTGCAAATGTTGGAGGACATCTACTGTGACCAAAATGTTTCGTCTGGCCACCAGCGTCGCAAAGCACGTCATATTTAGTTTATTGTTATTTAAAGTGAGAAGTGTTACCACGCAAACTAAAGCAAGAGATGCTGATGGCTCTACGGGTTCATCTGTAGATTTGGAAGCATATTAAATATTAATTGCCAAACATTAAATAATTTAGGACAATCCCAAAACATGAGAATTAGAGTGGCTTGGTTCCGCTTGCAATGGAGTTTAACTTTGGTCCCCTGCAGTTGAACATTTTAAACTGCATAATAGTATGTTTCACACATGTCGAAGATGAATATATGCACACACACCCCCCCCCCCCCCCCCCCCCCCCCACATCATCTTTGACCAAACGGAGTCTGACATTTCTACCAGATCCCCTCTCGACTGGCCTTTAAAGCAGTTAAGACTTATATTTTCTCTCATTATTAAACAATACATGTCGCCTAGCTTTCCCATTCTAGATGATGTAATGTCATTGATTGAGTCTAGAAGTGTGCCGGGGGGCTATGAAGGGAATGAGTGATATTTAATATGAAGCTGTGAAATTTTCAGAAGCATTTCTACTTCTATCAAATACTCAGCCTCCTGTGAAGACTTGCACTGCTGCTTCACACAGCTGCTGGTTGTAAAGCTAAAAAGGCAAGAACACTTTTGACAAAGCTTCTGCAAGAGTGGAAAGAAGCTTTGTATGAAGAAAAAAAACTGACAGATAAATGTGATTTTTCATTCAGAAAGTCAAACCACAGTCAGAATTTTTACTTTTAGACTGTAGAACAGTTCAAGTATAATCAGTTAAAAATAATCCATATTGTAACTTTAACAGACTTTTAACAAATGACTACTTGAGAACAGGTATGTTCATGACTTGGATATTCATACTAATGTTAAACTATGAAGAAAGGCATAATAAAAACAAGGAGGGCTGCAGTCAGGGCTCGCACAGTATGTGCTCTCTACAGCAAGTCACCCTCCATGCACAGATGTTCGTGGAGCATTTGTTGTGGCTTTGCAGAGTCTATTCTTATCCTCGGTCTAACAAGATAGTGACATCATGAGATTAAACAAAATAAATAAATAGCAATCATCGGTGGGGTTTCATAAGAAGCAGTTTGTGTCAACAGTTAAGCCGCAGTTATGACACGACTCTCCCCTGATGCCTTGTACAGTATAGCTACACATCACGGGTTAGTGGCCGAGTCACTGTCGAGGTAATCAGCTTTTACTCCCACAGGTGAGAAAAGACACTCTGGACAGAAAAATGGCGTACAGTATGTGTACTCACCTGTGAGTCTGCATTGAGGACTTTGATCCTCTGGGTGGAGATGAACAGATCAACCTCAGTGAGGGTTTGTGCGTCTCCGTCGACACTCTGCGGCGAGATAAAAAAAACAACAAAAAAAAAACAGAAGAGTGGGTCATGTTGCGTTCTTTGACCGTGATTGTTCAACATCTTTGTACCAAACTTGACTGTTCATGGTTATTTACAAACTGCCTGAATGGTGACTGTGTTAAATGTCGGAAAGTATATGTTTAGAGATCCAAAATGCATGCATGTGTAGTTTAGGCTCCGGCTTGGGGAATGCTTGTTAGATGGACTGGTTGTTGAGTCTAAAGGTGAGGTGGAAAAAGGCAGAAAAAGAAAGCTTTTGGCAGTGGTGTTAGTTTACATCAACTGTCCTGGCACGAGGACGGCAAGCTGGCACAGAAACAACAAACAGCTTAACACTAAACCCTTACCAGCTGGCCGTTTTGCCAGTGAGAGCAATGCAGCTTCAGCACAGAACAAGCCTGCACACATTTCCCTCTAAAGACTGTGTATTGCAGACTAATACAATTATATTTCATTTTCTTAATTAAAATTGCCTGGTGCAAAAATATTGATAAAAAACATATAGCTGTAATTAAATATTTCATGGAAGGAGACTGTGGCTTGTAATCATTATTAGTACATTTATTTTTATCCCTACCAGAGATGCATAGTCGCTAAGCAAATATAAAAGATTAAAAGATATAAATTGTTTTTTGGGTGTTACTTCTTTCTCGTATATTTTGATTTGGTGAGCATTTATGATTGCTGCTATACCCTCGATTCAAAATCCAACTCATCTTGTGGATTTAATGCACAACGGTCTACGGAGGCTGTTACATGTTACATTTTACAGAAATGAGATGCATCCTCTTCTATCCTGACTTCTGCCAGTGCCATGTTTACCACTGAAATGTTTAAATACAGCTCAACTGTGACGTCAAGTCATGCAAAAATAAAGATTATAAAATAGAATAATAAACCAAACAACAGAATGGGACCAGAAATGTACAGCACCCAAGTAATAACTATTTCTTTAAGCAGTGTTGAATTTTTCTTTCTTTTTCCTTAGTTTTTGATAACGTTGGGCCTACAATGCATGCAGCAGATCCTTCTCTCCGCTGTACGGTAGAGTGGAGTGTAAAGTGTAAATTAAAGCAAGAATCATTTTCTGCTTTCGCTGGTGAAAACGGTGTTAATCACACGAAAAATTAGGCATGCGCTGAATTACAATTTCCCCAATACATAATTTAACATACTTGAGGGTGACAGCAATGTAAGTACAAAATATTAAAAGGTCTTTGCATACACTATTTAGAGTTGCAGATGGTGACATGAGCTTTGCGTTGAGTTAAGTGATGTTTCTCGCAGTTTTTTTTGGCTAAAATGAAGTGGTATGTCCTCGACTCTAAAGGTGAAAGGTCATTGTATTACCATTCAGTATGTTGTGCTTTTTTTGGACAGCAAAACCTAAACTAGAGTATTTTTAAATGATATTACTTAGGAAACTGGTTGTTAGACATTTTACCATCTCAAAATCCTCCATTATAAACCACCAAATGCTCTAAAGCTTCAGATTATTCAGTTTAAGAGAAGAGAAGAAACCTATTTAACTTTAATATGTTATTTATAGGACTTGTATTACTTGAGAATTGTCCCTGCACTCAGAGAGTAAAAAAGTTATACACCAGACACGACTAGAGCTTGGGTAAGTGCTAATACTGCAATATGTTTTGTGCTTACAGTGAATCATTACACTCTTAAACATACATTTATGATTTCATGAAACAATTACACAGTGTTATTACTTACAACTTTGTCCCACAGGTTATTGCGCAGGTTAACACACTTTAATAATGGCACTGTATTAAGAGAAACCCCAAGATATAATACAGCCTGGAGCTTCTCCCACAGTGTCCTGCTGACGCGTCTTCTGTTACCTTGTGGTCACAGTGGTCACATGTAAATGTGTCAATGGGCCGTTGTTAAACTCGGCTTCAGCAGTTCTCAGTCTTGTGCCTTACAGCAAACCTTGAGAATTATGAAAGCCTCTCACTGACAAAATGCAAAGCCTTTCATATAAAACAAAACACGTTTGTCTTAGTTCTGCAAAACCTGACCAGTATTTGTTCGACTACATTAATAAACACGACAAAAATGTGACAAAGACACAGATGGGGGCGAAACACAGAAACAGATGGGCACAAATGAAATGAAAAATAAAAAGGTGAGAGTGGAGGGAAAGCGGCCAAAGGGTCTTCCTTTTGCTCTGTTTATTACACACCGCCTTTTTCTTGATTTTGGCAGCCTTCTGTACCCTCTGGCAGGCAGGCAGGCAGACGTTGGGACGGGACAAGGTCAGCGGATACGGGAGCACAAAAAACAGGAGGAAGAGGAGGAGGAAATAAAGAAGGTAAATAAAAGAAGGTAAGACAGTAAAGCCTTAAACCAAACAGCAGGTGTGCCATCGCTGCTCTCAGAAACAGAGAGAGTGACAGAGACAGTGAGAGAGAGAGGAAGTGTGTGTGTGACTGTTTACGTGTGTGTGTGTGTGTGTGTGTGTGTGTGTGGAGATAGCGTTTCGCACAGCCGTGTTGGTTATCAGATACAAATCAAAACAGCAATTACAGAGGGTAATAATTGCTTTTTCTCTTTTAAACACAGCAAATAAAAAGCGTGCAGATATGAATTGACACGGTTCCTGCAATCTTGGCATCTATATAAAGCTCTATTAGGAGGGTTGAGAGCGTTTTTCAGACCTTGTTTAGTTATTTTCATCAGTTTTAACATCGCCAGTGTCAGTTGTGTGGTCAAAACATTTACCAAAAGCAAGACAGATGGTGAGGCTTCCATTCCTAAAAGAAATACAGCTAACAAAAGACAATAAAGTCTATGATTCAGGCACTGCTCCTACCAACTTCTATGTTCTTGTCACAGTCTAAACACTATTACCAGGAAAGACATGCTGGAAAACAATCAACGCTCACAGAGGCAGGGGACGGGATAAAGCCCAGAGCAAGGATTTAAACTGTGCGCTTGGGGTTTGTTCTCTGGGAGGCATTTTATTTTTTAAATGACAAGGTCAAGTCACTATGTTTGGAATTAAAAAGCTTGGGGGCAGTTTTACACAGCTAATGCGTTTGATTAGTTCATCAGTAATTCTGGTCTTGGCGTGGGACCGAACTTACGCTGATAATCTTTTGGAGTACTCTTAGCACTTCGTAATCTTTCAAAAATCAACCCTTCTGTATAAGGTTCAAGCAGAGTGTCCTTCTCTCCATCTGCTATCGACCAGAGGAAATTATCTTGACCTTCATTACATTTCAGAGTGTGAGACTGGATGTTTGCCTGAGCCGCTGTGAAGAGCTGTAACCGCTAAGACAGTATTAGTAAAAGAAAAAAAAAAAAATCCTCTTTTTTTTTTTTTTTTTTTATACTCTGTGTATATATTTCATCCTCCGTGATCATTTCTCACACAAGACTGACATCTGAGGCTTTCATCTACTGCTCTGCTGAGGAGGAGCTGAGCAGGGAGGGGATAGACAGCAGGAAAGAGTGAGAGGGGGGGGGGTGAATTACACCTGGAACCTGATTGGGAGACCTGACCTAATAATTAAAACTTGGGACAAATAGAGTACAGTGAGTTTCCGTCTCTCTTTCTCTACTTTAAATTCCTGATGTACTCCCACTGGACAAACACACTCATTACAGCATGCAACTTTTTAAAAGAAGACTACTACACGGGAGGTCATTTAATATTTAGAAATACAGTCAAGCTTGTGTTCACATGAGAAGAGACTGGCGTCTGGGTGCACCAAAACATTAGTGCCGCATTATCTCATCACAAAACAATGTCCTTTGATCACAAGTCACGACTTAGAAATGCGAAAAATGCTGAAAGTCTATCATTTTGAGGAAGCAAAATGTCTGATTTCTGTAAAGTCAGACACAAGCACTCTGGGCAGAGTAACAGTGATGAACAAAGCAATCAAGCTAATCAAAAATAATAGCCGAGGTCTTCCGTGCTGCACGGGTACCATCCACAATATTTCTCTCAAAGTGCAATGGAACATCATCATCACAACAACATTAGTGAACCGCATGGAGCAAGTGTTAACAAGGGAATATTAGGTTCACATGCCAGCAGTCCCATTATCCAGCCAGCTGTGTCAAACCACGAGCCCTGCGGCGCAATCTGGCCAAGTTCTTTAGCTGCCCTAAAGGACTACTCATGCCTTGTATACGACTATAATGTTTTGCTCTAGACGCAAACAGCACTGATGTCCATGTACATTTTATTAGCAGCAACCTGGAACAGACGTAAAACGAAAAATGCCTCATGATAACTATAAAGTACAAAATGATGAAACACTTAAACAATATGCTGAAATAGCAGGGTTTCCCTCGTTTGCTCAAGTTTGTGGATCTACTTTCCCTTCCAGATATGTACAGTAATGAAGGAAATGAATTCAGTATGAAAAATACAAATCAAACAAAGTATTAGCCATGTAAAGCCACTGGACATATTTCCGGCAGGGCTTTGGTACATTTCTACCAACGTAGCCTGAACAACAACAAGACGACTAACATTATGCTGGCACCTCTGGGGAGAAGAGAGAGAACGGCATCTGAAACTAGAGTGCTGTTAGAAATGCCTTTTTCACACACACACGAGGAAAAAAAACAGCACACAGCCCTCCTGCTGTTTGTTGATGTTTGGTGTAATGAGTTAATAAAAAGGACACTGAAAAGGATGTGTCCAAAGCCGACAATCTGCCGAGTGTTTTATGGTTATTTTTTTCTACTTAAGAACATAAACGCCATGAAACTTAGCAAACTAAGTTTTGTTTTTCTTTGCTTCCTCTCTTTGTTCTCTCATCGTCGCTCCTTGACCGCGCCTCTCTCTCCGTCGCTCATTTATTCTTTTTTTTAACTAGTAGGAAAGCCAACAAAACAACAACAAGGAATGTCCACTACTCCTCCTAATATTAATACCAGTGGTGCCTAATACTTCTTTATTTTGTGAATAAAGCTGTACACAAGTTAAAGCAGTGTCTGCGTTTTGACCAATCAGTGAAATATGACCCCAACAGCGTCTGAACCATCGGAAAGCACCCGGAGCAGGGTCCTATTTTTATATTTGGTACCATCGTACAGGAACTCATTTCATGAATGTAAAGTTCTTGTTTTACTTAAAAGCTTCTTGGTACCTGGGTAAGTTCCTGCAGTGGAAACAGCCTATTAGTTCCTGAGGTCAGTTCCTGGGACTTTTTGGTCAAAAAGGGCAAAGAATTCTCATTAAAATCTGTGCAACTCCTCCAAGGAAACGACATACAGTAACTGAAAAAATGTCGCCTGCTGATTGGGTTCAGTTTCTGACCCGAAGGTATATCTATACTTCTCATTAATGTTTGTGTGTTTGTGTGTGTTTGTGTGTGTGTTAACACGTGTGAATCTATGTGTGTTTGAGTACCTTGACCCTGCTGACAGCTTCCTGAGCCTGCATCATGCGTATGTTCTTGGAGGGGTTCCTCTCAGACAGCAGCTGAGTGGAGCCCAGGTAGTTAGCAGCAAAGATAATTCCATCAATCAGGTCTTCTGGTTCGCAGGGTCCTGGGACTGGGCCATGGAGAAACGGAAAGGATGGTGATTAACGGGGAGACACAGGGAAGGACAGAGTGCGGTTAGACTGAAAGGGTCGGGTGTGCGGTGGAGAGAGTATTGTAATCAATGTGCTGAGTGAAGAAATAGAGCCAAATGCTGTTGCTCTGGAGATGGAGATATGGCAATAACAGGCTGGATGGGATTCAGCAGTGAGATGGCCTCTGGCTGTGAGCTGATGTAGGTGCAGTGCTGGTGGGAGGCTGGGTTGAGATTAATCTGCGTCTGTGATATGTAGATGTGGACCCTCAGACACCCACTCACTCTGATCTGAAGGAGCAGACAGGCAGCTAAGCCCCTCATACATTATTAGGCCTAGAATCTGCCCGGAGGCAACAAAAAAGCACTGAAAGAGTTATATCAGGACTCTGAAATGACAGACTGAAGGCAAAGTAATACTTGGAATGGCTCAATGCAATTTCAATATTTTGATTTCATCACCAAACAGGTGCGCAGACAGATTAACTTACCATCGACAAAGCTGGGGAACGACGCAACCTTCTTTGTTGGCTGGAAGACAAAAACAGGATAGGACAGATGAATGTTTGTGAATAGGTTTGCAGCGTAAATAAGCATTTCTCTACAGCTTTAAATAAACCAATCAACAACTTTGAGTTTAATTCCGTTTGTGAACGTACAATACTGCATTCAAACAGCATGCGTCAGTTCATGGAATCAAGCAGCAAATCCTATACGTTTCATTTTAAAGAGCACCAGCCCAAATATTTGACACGATGCTCAGGGAAGCCTGCCGATTTACGTCAAACTTAGTATTAGAAAACAGATTAGAAGAGAATCTTTATGGTAAAGGAGCATCACATCCTGTCTTATTATGAGAAGTTATTCCTTTTTACTTATGTGATTGGAATTGGTCTTTGACTTTGCACAAAGGTCTACGTTGACCCTCGTATTGTGCAAGACATGATGCCCTCCTGCTATTTTGCTACTTGTAGTTAAGTTGTACTAACTTGACACTTAAAAATTGACATGACATTTTATAAAAGCAGTTTTAGAAGCCTCACATTCACACATTTATATGCATTTACACCCACTGCTGCAGAAGCATGGTATGCGCGCCTTGCTCAAGGGCACTACAGAAGTGGGCGTGGAGAGAGTGCAAAGCGTTACTCATCCACTTCACACGTCAACATTGCTGCGGGCGGTGGAAGAGAGAGGATGTAAAGGAAGGAGGAGGACGCTATAGACAAGAGATGGCCACGGAGAGAGAGAGCTGTGAAATGTGTGATTCATGAGATTCAAACACTCATCCCACTGGATCCATTTGATCCTCTAACCTGCTCACTACACATTCAGAAAGTTTACTCCGCAAAGGAGAGAGCTGTGGGTGGAGCCTGTACAGGAAGCATCCACTGCACACATATCAGTGAAAAATGGCTCTCATAAAAGCGCTAGCAGACACGCTGCTCAATTACCAGGACGCGATCACGCCGTAAGCAGAGGACATGAGCTGAGGTTGTAATTACGCAATTACTCATTTACTCAGACAGTCACACACACATGTACGCACGCACTCATAAACAACAATGTCCTCCGTCTAAAGTGTGAACGACCTCGCAACAGATCCAAAAGGTTGATGAAGGAAAGAACATCTTACCTCTGGTACATTGTTGTTCTCCAGGGGGACGTTGAGGTCGGAGCGCTGCTGTTTTCTGGGCTGCTCCGCACCATTGCTCACCTGGCAGGTCAACACAGAAGAACAGAGGCGAGCGCATGAGAATTAGAAGAGGAATATTGCACTGACTAAGTCAAACACATGGAAAACAAATCCCTCTGGACTAAAAATATAAGATATTAAGTGTTAACATACAAATAAAATGAAATGTATTCTTTTCAAGAACACAAGCAGTCTTGATTCAAACTGGCACATAAGTGGTCTTTCACTTGTCCTCCAGCAAGCTCTTCTTGTCTCATCTCTCATCACGTATATGGACATATACAGCACATCCAGCGTGTAATCACACAGAGGGAGGATTACATTTATTCCCCTGGATATCCATCTTGCAGTCCACAACTGCTCATTACCATTCAATCGTATTACTGGCTGAAATTAAATCCTCCTGCCAATAAAATCTCCTCCTGTTTGCCGTGGCAATGAAAAAGTGAAGTTCAGCCCATGCTGTTGTGCGTCTGGAATTAAAATTAAATTACCACACGTGTGACATTAGTGGCCTCCTCTGCGAAGAGAAAGCTAAACGTAAAGTCCTGATCAGTATTCATCATGCTGCCCAACTCAGTTGTGCAAACAACCATTACATTAATTAGACTCGTGTTGTTGTTTGGCGAGATGGATCACTAAACTGTGATGCTCTACAAAACTACATTCATGTACATAATCCAGTCAAACTTTGTACATGCTTGCATCTGTAATAGAAGATCTTAAAGAGGCTATATGTAAAACTGTATCATCCATAAATCAGCACCACATCAATGTTAATACTTTAGCATAGTTAGCATTCATCAGACCACCACTGAGAGCTTCAGTCAACATGTACACAACCGGACAGATTCAGAGTTTTTTGTAATAGAGTGTGTGATATTGCACTACTGCATCTACTTATCAAATCAGCCTCAAGTTAAAACTAAAGTTATGTGACGTTTCCTTTTAGTATCATCAGCTAAGAGGTAATCACCAGATCCATCCAACACAGCAGTCAGTGGTCAAAGCTACCACTGCGCAATACTGTGCACTTCCTCAGCAATAAATGATTTTCTTTATGCTGTGGGCAGCACTCAAAAGATCATCTAATTGAAATGCAAAACAAAATACCAATAAAATAAAAAAATATATCAAATGAAAAGCATTGCATTTTAAAAGGAGTCGTCTTCACTCAAATGTATTGTACCCAGCAACTCAATTCACAAAACCTTCAGAAAGATTTATTGATTATTTAAAGTTAAAGATATGAATGCTATATTGTTACGGACATACATGTCGAACCTTTTAGGCACAACATGTCATCATAATTAAGGGTACACAGGCACCACCGTCATTTGCACAGTATTTTAACATTGTGAGGTGAAAGTGAACCTACAGTATTTAAGAAAAGTCATGGATTGACATCATTAAACAAGAACTGCTGGAACTACATACATTATAAATATGTTTGTAAGCTATATATAGGTTTGCTTTTCCATCACTGAGGGAAGCCGTCGTAATAGGCTGGATTCCTGTATGGTATGCAAGGACATTTTCATTACAGCCCAAAACCAACAAAGTAAAAATGAAAACATTTGACTAAGGAAGCAGGATGTATTTTGGGACATGCTGAGTCTTAATGTTCAGGCTGCAGAAGCACTCGACCCTCGTCACAATGGTAAGTATACCAACATATACAATTACAACATGTAGCACCATTTAAAATGAAAACGCAATACTGTGTAGTATAGTTTGCTTTCCCACCGCATGACACCAAGAGAATACAGTACGTGTGTAGATGACCTCCCTCTGTTTTGTAACTCTTCTTATTCCTAATCGTTAGACTCCACACTGTGCAGCATGAGCTTTTATTGAATTCATTGTTGTCCGGGTTCATTCAAAGGTCACGTTGAAGTGCTGTACAGAGAAAATTTCATTTGATAACGGAGGACAAGCCGACTGAAACCTCTCCTTGAGTCTGGGAATCTGCAGTTTGCTGTACATTCTTCCAATTTAATCTAGTTACACTGTTGACCCAGTTCTGTGTAACAAATGAGCTACATCGTGAAAGTAACATGTGCACAATGTGGAGCAGGTGTGTATCAGCAGGCTGCCCACAGGAGACTATCCCTGTTCTCCTTTTACCATCTGACTTTTAGAAGATGGGGGAGCTCTGCATGCGTTTCACTCTATCGATGTGACCGAGTGCGTGTGCATTTATCCAGGGCTGTGAGAGGGAGAGAGATGAGAAGGGGGACATCTCAAGGTAACATGGGGGAGGGGAAAGGCTCCAGCTATTATGTGGATGGCGATGAGCAACATGTCGTGACTCATGTAACTCATCTCCGGCTTCTCACCACAAAGATATTTTAATCACATACATTGGCAAGAGCCTCTGCCACAGAGCATCGTAATAGCCTGAATATATAGTACATTACGTCGCAAATGTTCTGCGCAGATTAGCATTACAGTGTTGATGGTGTTGTTGGCATGTTCTAGGGTTGCTCCATTGGACACACATCTGATTGGCACACCTGCGGCAATATATCGGCATCAGGTGTTGGGCTGACGGTGGCCGGTTGGAAAATTTGAACATATCACCCAACCCTAGTATGTTTCCTCCATCTGTGTACCTTTCTCTGAATATGTAGTACTGCTTCAACATAGAGTCTGCAATTCAATGGCTTTTTTAGTAGACTGGGAAATTAAACTAGTCTTGGTCTTTCCCTTTTTTCCAGCAGTATTTATGTATGAAAAGGTGTAAATAATAAAATATATGATAGCTAAATTACAGGTTGCTGTTTCAGTTTCAGGGTCGTGGGTATTGTGCATGTCGGAAGTGTTATTAGTGACACCTTTTTGAGGGAAGGGAGAGCAATAATCCTTTGTCAATAGAAATCCATCATGGAATTTTCTAAATGCAAGGGCTGCTATTTTAATGAGGCTATGTCACACAATGTTACCTCTGCAAAGAAGGTTATGTTTTCTGCTCGGTCTGTCTGTCAGCAAGAAAACTGAAAAAACTACTGACCCGGTTTTCATGAAACATGGTGGATGAGTGTAGCATGGGCACAGGCCATTACATTTTGAATCAGATCCAAATCATGGGGCGGATACACAAATTATGTTTCACTTTCCTTAAAATTGCAAGCTAGGGCACTTGTGCTGCATCAATGTGGAATAATCGGAGAAATTAGTTCCCAACTGGGAAAATTCCCGTTAACATTTCCTCATGTCGGAACTCAGAAACAACAATTATTAAACGCTCTCAGAAATAAAATACAACACATCGTCTTTGTAGCATTCATGTTGTTTTCACATTAGTACTTAAGCTTAAGCTTCACCAAAGTAGGAAGAATGACTTCCCACCCTGGGAAATGGGGCCATGCAAGGAGCATGTGAATGCAGCATTGGCCTTGGAGGAGGTCTGCGCTCTCAGAGTGCCATTCTAGTACCTAACAGGGTTGGTTTTATGTTCATATTTTGGAAAAATAAAACCAACAGGGAGGCTTTAAGTGGGTAAATGGAAAAATAACAATGTTCACAGCTTTAACCTCTCAAAAACAGCTCACCTGCTCTGGTTGCCATCTCTGCCTGTCTTCAGGGGAGCGTGCATGTGCCTTGATGCCCCTCTGGAGGTCAGGGTTGTTGTGGTGCATGGAGGGTAGGTTAAGGGACTTGGGCCTGCTGTCGTGGCGATGGTGAGCTGGTGGGTAGGGGGCTGCGTCAGGCTTGGGGTGAGGGTAGTCACTTGGTGCAGGGTCCTGCGCCAGCTCCTCTGGGCTTTGGTCGGTGCCACTGCTTAGACTCCCCATGCTCATACTCATCTTGATCTCCGCAACAATTTGGTCAATGTCCTCCTCTGCCTCCTCCCCTGTCTCCCCCTCTACCACCAGCACCTTACGGCTACGGTACGGAGAGACTCGCACCGAGTTCCCATTGTCCTCTGGGGCATAGTAGTCTCCAGGGTAGGCCCTTCCATGTCTCTCCTCCTCGTCACCTTCCTCATCTTCTTCCTCATTAGGGCAGTACTCCTCGCTCTCTGCCTCCTCCTCTTCCTCCCGGTCCTGCAGGGTGTCTGTCATGGAGGGTTGGTGGTGGAGATGGTGGTGATGGTGATGGTCCAGGATGGGTTCTGGTCTTCCATTGTAAATCTGTTCGTCTGGATCTTGCTCCACCACCTCGCAGCGAACCTCGCCCTCTCCCTCAACCCACTCTTCCAACCGGTGCCTCTCTCGTCCCACCCACGGCTCCTGCTTGACTTGGCCCTCCTCTCTCCACTCCTCCCTCGCCTCCTCATCTCCCTCTCTCCACTCC
>CALSCE010009344.1:5270984-5284954 GCA_943593645.1 Bovichtus variegatus | reverse complement strand
CACTCTTCCCTCACCTCTTCCTCCTCTTCTCTCCACTCTTCCCTCACTGCCCCCTTTCCCTCCTCATCTTCCACCCATTCTTCCTCTCTCACCTTACCCTCCCCCTCCCCTTCCTCGACCCACCCTTCCACAGCCTCCTGACATTCATCAGTGTGGACTCCGCCCGGCTGTATAGTGGTCACACTGTCCCCCTGGTTTTGGCTGTGGCTGTGGTTACAGTCTCCCTGGCCACTGCAATCCGTACCTTCCAGGTAACTGTCGTCCTCTGGGCAGTAGCGAATGTAGTAAGTCACACCTTCATCCTCCTCTGCCAGCCCTGAAGGGATTTATCATCACAAACACAAGAGGAGGCCCTTTATTAAAAATCACAACAAGCGCTGAGCTACTAAACATTCACACGTACTTATCAGGGATGGGAATCGATAATCAGGTCCCATTTAAACAGTCTCCAAAAAGATTACTTTTGGTTATATTTGTCACTATTAATTAATCTAACTCATGTCTCACTTGCATACATTTACTTAACACTGGGACAAAAAAATGTATTCACTAAAAAAAGCATGATTTCAAGCAACAGTGGCAGTGCCGACATGCTTTTAAGGATGAATACCTGAAAAATGACTACTTTCGATGATGCTGCAGCCTCTGACTAACTTTGTTTCATTTTTTTCTGCTTTCCTGTACATGCTTTCACATATTTTTCAATTTAGTTTCTGCTTAACAGAGAAAAAAAAGAAAAACAATCTGTGAGACACTCAGAGTGCAGAATCAATAAATAATGGAAGAATGGATACTTAAGAGCTTATAATGATAATATTTATCCACGTGATTAACGTGACCGTACTCACCATCATCATAGTCTTCCTCTTCATCTGAGGAGTTGTTAATGTAGTCAGAGCTGGAGTCATCATCCAGGCTGTCGGCTCCACCGTGGAAGTCTGCCCGGACATGATCTCCATGGTCGTGTTCATGCTCTGGCGTGGAGGGTGTTGCAGGCCGCTGGTTCTCCAGTTCGGCATCTGCTTGGTTGCTGTACAGCTTCACTTCCACCTCTGCATTTACATCCACATCTGGATGGTTGTGACCCACGTCTTGAGACTTGGGAGAAGAGTATGGTACCTTACAGGAACGAGGGGGGGGTTTTGGATCATGTGACTCTTTGGGGTAGCGAACTGGGCGTTGTCGAGGCGGGAGGGCTTTCAGATCACATGACTCTGTAGGATGAGGGGTGGGACAGGAGACGAGGCCTGGGGCAGCCAAACTGTTTCCTCCGCTGGTCCCCGGCCTCTTCCTATGAGCCATGACTGGCTGCTTACAGGCCATGCATTGTTATTGGTTTGATCCTAGAAGATAGATAAAGACACATGGACAGTGTTGGATCAACTTTAAATACAACTGTCCACCAATGCAAGTGCATACACAAGGGAGGAACACACTACAATAGAAATGAATAAAATAAAACGTAAGGCTAAAGCTGGCATGCTTTGTAGGTTTTAAGACAAGTACAACTGTGTTGTGGTGCGTTTCAGCAGAAAAAGAAAACTGATACCACCCCACATCCAAAATGGAAAATCTGCCAACACAGTACATTTCCTTTATCAATCACACAACATAGTGGTCCATTTATCTTTTTCCGCACTTTGCAGACAGCTGCAACATATTTTCAGTGCCTGACAAATCAATCTTCTCCGGTAATTGAGCACGACAGTCTCTTGTTTACAGTCAGAGGAACTTATTTGCGCTTATTTAGCTCAACTTTGGCTTCAAATACAACAGTGGGCTCAATATATCACTCAGACACAGCTTTGGAACAATAGACACAAAGAACAGAGCCGTTTTAAGCATACTGCCTTCACATAAATCTAATGGGACCCTTCCAGAGAAAGAATCAATAGTTTAATCAAGGTCATCTCCACGTAGGTGCTGCACACATGCCCTGATACCATTAGGCTAGCAGATGTCAATCATGCCTGACTGAAGATTGATCCTTTCGTAGCTTGTTGGCTGAGAATGGTCAACCTGGGAGACAATAAAGTCTCTTCCTACACAAGACCTGGATAAGTAGTGCAGGTGAGAAGTCAGTGAAAAGTGTCTCGCTGTAGTGAGCAAGTAGCCTGATAGTTTGCACAAGACTAAAAACCCATATGGACACGTTTGTTCCCGAATGAAAAAACTCTCCCAAAACACCAAGAAGCTGAACCTCAGTGTTGTGTGACTGCTCGGCTGAAACTGATGGAAACAAACTCAAGTCGTTCAAAAGGTCCAGTGTGTGGGATTTAGTTGCATCTAGAGGTGAGGTTACAGACTGCAACCAACTGAATACTCTTCCGCTCACCCCACCCTTTCCAAGCGTGGAAAGAACCTACAGTGGCCTTCTGGAAACGTAAAAACACGAAAGGATCTCTTGAGAGCCAGAGTCTTGTTTGTCCGTTCTGGGCTTCCTGTAGAACATGGAGGTGTAACATGGAGGGCTCCATGTAAGAGGACCAGCTCCCTGTGTAGATGAAGGGCTTATTCTAAGCTAACACAAATACGCTTCTTAGTTTCAGGTGATTATACACTAATGAAAACATAAATATGAATACTATATTTCATTTCTGCCAAAAAGATTCCCCAAAGTTCTACACACTGGTCCTCTGCAGACTACATAATCCAATGAGCAACCTGCAGGCTGTGCAAATGCAACTGTGACACGAACAGGCAGATAAAAAGTATTGGGCTTACTTTCCCCAATAGAAAAGCAATAGAAATGTTGTTTAAAAAAAAAAAAAAAGGTACCCAAAGAAGATAAAGGGTATCCTATAAATCATGAATGAATCCTTTTACATGCAAGCCAGCATCAACACACACAAATAGATCCAGGATGAGAGCACTTAACTTGTAGTTGTACTGCCTTTAAACAACCAACTAAACAAGTTCACAGTATTTTTCTTTTTGTCGAGTTCCCCTCTGTGCCCTGTCATCCATTTTGTCCATCCCCACTCTGTTGTGCCATCTAGTTGCCATGAACAACTGCCCTCAAGAGGGGTGTTGTCGCTGCTTTTCCCCCTTTTTCCTTCACCATAATTACTTTTTCCATCACTAGAGATTACACTTGTTAATTAGCTCTTTACAACCTGGAACAAACACATCCCGTCTCAACACAAACACACAAATACAAAAAGGAGGAGACACACATGCAAAGTTGTTCCACAGGTAGCCAAGTCAGGGGACTAAGATAACATGAGCAAACAAAGCACATGTACCGGGCTGACTGGGTCTTGCTGCTGCAAAGACACATTATAAAAAGCACTTCTATGAAGGTTACTGATCCCACAGTATTTGTAAATGCACACACAGACACATGCTCTGTACACCTGATGAAATATAGCAACATGTACTTCTAATTAAGCACTTTTGTTCATTTAAAAACAGCACACACAAAAAAGGTTTTCACTTAATGACTTAAATATGACAGCTTGTTTGCGTCTAGCAAACCGTGCATTGGCTGTATTTCCTACCTGAGGTCCTGAGCTGGGGCGTGGGATACAATAGCACTGGGATCTGCTTGAAACAACGGTCCCATCCTCCCTCCTTGCCCCCCTCAAATTTCTCTCTTTGCTCCTCCCTTCCCCCACCAGCTGCTACACAGCATGCACCTCCCTGACTCCTCCCCCCTTCTTCCGCCACATTACATCCCAGCATCCTCATGTAGAGACCGAGCCCCGCCTTGTTCAATTCCCCAGAGCTGAGGGTAAGGATTGGTAACTATGGGTAACTGCATCCCCTGGGGACCGATACCCTTTGACCTCCTCTTTGTTGTCCTCCTATTCACAAGTATTGCTTTATTTGGGTTTCATATCATGTTTGATTCTTTACATTTTTCCTTTACAACCTCTTTGTGAATTTGGAAATCATATACTGTAAGTCCCAAGACAGGTGGCTTTTCCCAAATCCGCTTTGTCTGGCATGTATGAGACTTGACGCAGTTTATTGAATTTGTACATCACAAGACACACAGGGGATCTGTCCCATCTTTTTAGTACCATTAGGACTGATTTAGAATGAATTATTACATACAGTACAACTTAATACACAGAGGACACCTACATATCATGAGGCTAGTTTGTACCGGCACTTTTGTTTTGATTAATGTGATAAATAGAGGCATAAAAATGGTTTGCCTGTTCATTTCATTTGTCTCTGCAATGTTATTTGGAGATGGAAACTACTGACTAGTTATTATCTCTTAAGCAGGCGCAGCATGTATGTAAATATCTGCGGTCAGCTGTTGTGAACAACTTTAACGTGTGTGTCTCTGAAATGTGCATTGACGATGCCCTTCATCTTTATTTCTCACAACATAGACCTAATTAAAATCTTAAAGACATTTTAGGATTTTAAGAGTAAATATCTGACAATAATTCCAGACATTGGTTTTGGATTTTAATTCCCTAAAGTTAATCTCAAATTCTGAGTTTTCTCTGAGGGTTGTTTTTATTTTCTTTACCCTTCTCCGTCCAATTGACAAGCTGCATGCATTAGTTGCTTTTTGTTCCACAAATCTTTTATAGAACATTTTTTGAGCATTGGCAGAACATGTCAAACTCCAACTAAAGACATTGCTTTAACATGGTCAGTATTAGGGATTGACCAATATGTTCTTTTAGGGCCGATTCCAACACCAATATTAGTAATTCACTGAACAAGCTCCAGTCCGTCTTTGTCTGTGGCACAGCAGCCTTCAGTTACTCCATTACTTGAGATGTGTAACCAATCAGATAGCGCTGTGTGTGGGACATTGACATTGATTGCCGAAGCAGCCCACTTTTTAATTAATTAAAGAAAATTAGCGATACCGATAATCATGACAATGCTGAATATCGCGGCGGATAATCGGTCGATCCCTAGTCCGCATCTTAAACCCTAAGCCACCAGGACGTCCCTTTTTCCACAACTCTAATGTGTCAAAATAAGCCCTTTGTGAAGAGGATATGTTCATGTATTGTTCTGCCTTCCTCCTACATGATCTGTAAATTGCCCATGTAAGTTGAAAAGACTGTGTTCCAGTGAGTCTCTCCTGGACAGGTTGTTTCTCTGTCTTCTGCCTAATATATGCTGGGTTTTGCTCCAGCTCCATGGGAACCTGAATAGAAATAGAGTGGCTGAATAGAATAAGTCAATGATTGGTGCAAAAAGAAATCTGAATCCAGCTGGCTCCATCACTATACATCCCACCTGCACACACACACACACACACAAAGTATCGGTCTCCCACATAAATGCGCTGAAATGTAGGCGCTGATTCAATCAGTTACCTTCAACACTAAAAAGGTCTCTCTCACACACACACACACACACACACACACACACACTTTGGCAGTCAGATGCAACAAACTAGAGCTCACTGTGCCAACTGTTAGCACACGCTGTCATACAGGTCTATGACACGAATCCACACACACACACACACACACACACACACATGTCTGAGCAACATGGGGACTGGACAGATAATTATTTGAGCTGCAGCTGGGCACCACTTGTGCAGGGCTGTCTCCACGGACAGACGTATTCATGTCTTCCACAAAACACTTCATATACAGCACACATACAGCTTTAGATTACCTTTAGACCCTTGTTTGGCAGACGCATGTCTTAAACGTGTGTGTGTGTGAAGAGGTAAAGAAGGGCTGAAGAGAGGACAGAGGGCGAGAGAAGCAGTCCGAAAGCAGCAGATGGCTCAGTCAGAGTGAGGGCGTCGGGAATACTAATGTCTCTCTCTGCCTTGAATTGTAAGATATGACCTCTGTTCACACCAGTGAATGAGACAGTCAGGCTTCAACAGGGAAGAGGCGAGACAGGACAGATGAGTGTGAAAGAACCATGAAGAGAAGATTATCAGCCCAACTGCAACAGAACTATTCAAATCTTTTTAAACGTAATAAGACAGAAACCACTATCTATTTTTGATTCCAATAACCTATGAATGAGCACATCCTCTTAGGTTGTAGGAATGTAATGATCAAATTCATTAGGAGGTATTTAACTGAGAAGTCTACTCCAACATTCAGGCACGAGAAGAGACAATCTGTCACACCCCCACGTTTCTTTGTTTCCCAGCAAAACAGTGATTGCAATAATTCATTAAAAATAATTGATCACATTTCAGTGGAATATCATAGCATGGTTATGTAAACATACAGAATTATGTTGTCCAAATTAATCATTCAATCAAAAAATATGGCGTTTCATTCCCCTCCCTGGTTGACCCAACATTACTGTCCCGACACATCCTGGAGAACACTTCTACGTCACTGCAGCGAGGTGAGAAGTTAAGCAAAAAGATTTTCAGTGGTTAAGTTACATGTGTTTTTATGAGTTTTGCCTGATGTAATTAACAGTTCATTGCAATAAACATAAATTAGATTATTGAAGAGTGCAGACATTTGCTATTGTATTGTGGTAGATATCAATATCACAACATTTCTACGTTATTATTGTGCGGTATTAATTTTAACCATAGCTTACCTTCACCACTGTTTTGCAAACCTAAAACATTTTCAGTAGTTTCTATATGGATATCATGTAATCATTGCAATCATCACCACATCATTTAATACTTTAAAGTGATACTCAGCAAATGGTAATTTCACCATCTTTCACACTGTAGATCCAAACATTGTGTTTAAACAAACTGCGGCTTTGATTGTTTTTGTCACTGATAGACATTCATTTAATGTTACTTTTTGTTATATTTTGTTTTCTTGCATTGTGAAGATTTTGTTATGCTTCTTAATTTCTGCACTTGTTCAATGCCTCATTTTTCTACATGTTTGCTGCAGGCCCCGCTGTGTACAAGCTACAAGACTCATAATTCAACTGCAAAAGCAAAGTGTACATGAGCTCTGAAAAGTGAATAAGGAGGAGTGGGCATCTAGGCAACGGCTTGTTGGAAAGGTGGAGCACCATGTTCTCTCTTGCTGCAAGTTCATTTTAATACTGATGAATCCTACAAGAAAACTGCACACCACGCAGCCACAGTGGTGAAAACCTTCCTGGTAAACACTGTTCACATCAGCTGGACCACTGCCTTTTCAAACTTACTGACCCACGTGTGGCTCACTGCATTATATTGATTGTTCTGCATAACTAGGAAATTATTTGCAAAATGTGACTGACTTTCATCTTGCTCTCTTCTAGTGAATTAAAAAATATATATTTTCTACTTTTTTTCTTTTCTTTTTCCAGATCATATCCACTTGACTGTGGTTGTTATCAACAACTGGTAACTTAACATTAAAGTAGTTAAACACTTCCTCCCTCCTCGCGTTTCCAAGTGTTATTATTGTTGGTGTCGCTGTCGGACAGCTCTCCGTTTTCCTCAGAGCTACAATCAATACAGGACATACGCCATTTGTTTGCAAACAAACTGACGTTGATAACATATTTTCTGTCTATTGATTTTCATATGAACAATAAGATCGATCTACTCATATACATGTATCATTAGCAGCATAGCTACCGCTAGCAGCCTGTCTACTGTCCAAAGCAAGAAACAACTGTAAGAATCCCAAAGAACTAGAAACCCTGATCTCAGTGCTATAAATGCAGAAAAACACCTGGTTGTATTAATAAATAGTCAGGTTTTGTTACTTAATGATCTAGCTGAGTAGAAAGAATGTGTTTTATCACTCTCCTTCGTTAACGGGGCTTTTTTTCTGGGTGGAGTTTCCACAGTTAACATTATTCCGGTTGCTCCACTAACCAGGGAGAGCTACTGTAAGCTATTTACGATGAATTGCCTCTGAGCGAAATGTTGTCTCGTAGGGAGTGATATAGTGTGTATCAGGGCTTTTATTGTGAAAGGGACAGAATTGCATCCTGAAAACCAGGCTTACAGGGAGCCAATCTTAGCACCCATGGTGTCCTTATTCTACAGCCATTACAATTTGTTTGCTTGCCTGTACAGTATGTGTACATACTGTGGTCTAAATGATGTCTCCGGGTTAAGTCTTCCTTTTGCTTGTGGCTTTTTTTTCACAATGAAAGGGAAAAAAAATAAATGAGACCTGTCTGATGAATTTAAAGTTAAAAGCACAAAAAAAGGATTGGAATATGGAGGAGAGGAAAGTGAGAATAGAGCAAAAGGATCTTAATTTCATTTCTTAGAAAGAAAAAAAGGAAACCTGGATCCCTGCTGCTACACAGCACAGAGGAAATTGCCATTTCAATTGAAGTGTGCTTTCTGCTCGGTGCTCTCTTTTGCACACACAAAGACTTGCAGAGAAAGATATAGACAGAACGTACAGTTTACTGCTTAAAAATCAATTGTATTAAAAAAGACTGATCACGCACACAAACGCCTGCACAAATACATGTAATGGGATGTAAGAGGATAATCTCATCTAAACCGCATTTATTGGGGGGAAAGGAATTTGCACATTATTTAGGGCTGTAAATTCATGGTAAACATCATATTAGCACTGAATGGTGTCTGAAGTCACTAAAGAGGGTCTTCAAAGTGTTAAACATCCTCAGTGGCTGTACTGAAATCACTACTACTAACCCAAGGCCTGCGTCTCCAGCCCCACAAAATGATGATGTTGTCATTATTTAAGTACCTATTATATAACTTATAATCTAATTTTCAATTAAAGCTAAAAAGATCAAAACACAAAAGACAGACATCTGAAATGAACGGTTCTGAAAATCACCAGTTTTCTTTAAATTTTGATTAAATTTGACACTACGTTTACAGTGTCAGTAACACCTCCATGTTGTGTGAAATTGTCAAATCTGCATTTACCCTCACAAAGTCATATTTTCATAATATTTGGTGTTTTTGCAAACTGATTTGACTGTATCCTGGAATTCAGTGTTTGAAGTTGAATTTATCTCCTAGTGAATATATTGTGTGCTGTGGAAAAAAATATTATTTCCTGTGAATCAAACGGATTTCTGTTTAAAATCAACGTTTGGAGATATGATACCAAATCAGAGTTAGCTTTGGGTTTACTGATAAGAACCACAAAAAAGTAACTGACACGGCATCGAGCCTCATGACAAAGCATTACATTCAGTTTAGTTTGATTTACGGTATTCATTCTGGAAGAAGAAAATACTATTTTAATCTAATGTACAAGGATCAGGCATTCCTCCCATAGGTGAGGCCAAACTGGAAAAGAAACAAGCCTCTGCCCTTTAAACCGGGAGTCAACCTTTAAGCACTGTGGCCATCCTACTTACTCTTCAATCCACTTCCTAATGTACCATCTTGATAGTCTCTTTCAAGATCAGCTGCTTTAAGTTTGGACAGTCTGACCAAAAAGTGTAAATTCAAGCATTATGGGCAAAAACCTGAATTTCTGAGATATTAAACAAAACTTAAAATGTTGTGATCCATGAAATAATCTCTGCTGCCCTTCATGAAGCTGCCATCCGTCATCTTTATGAGGGTCAGCTCTGATCACATGATCTTGTAAACATTTAACTGTATAACATTAAACTACCATTGCAGCACTTCCGTTGAACATATGTTGATAAATCGTGTAATAACCCGACCATGCAAAAAATAAAAAGGCACCATCAGAGAGAGAGACAGAGCGAGAAAATGAGTTTCCCCTCAGCTGTCTCATTGAGATTCAGCGTTTGTTCTCCTTACAGCCTCCCACTCGCTTCAGGACGACAACAAGAGAGCGAAGCGGGAGACGGGAAGAGAAGGAAAGCAGAGACTTGGTGAGCAGCAGGAATGGCAAAGGACCACAGAACGCATCGCTCGCTCCCCCGCCATTCTGCCTGCCAATGTCCATCTCGCCACTTCAAGTACAACACCACAGACACACCCTCCTCCTTCACCCTTGACTGTTACCATGGCAACCCTTTGTTTTCCAGCTTAGTCTCTCAGAGGAGGACCGTTTCAGCCAATCATCAAATAACCCCTTTTATAGAACAAACGTATTCACGCACACATTATTCAAACTAATATAGCCTTCATTTTGCAGTGGTGTAGCATGAGAAAAAGCAACACTTTTGTTGTCAGCTTTGTTTAGTAATGTTGTCCACGAACAACAAATGAATGCAGAATGAATCCGCCAGATGGACATTTTTCTTTTCATGTGGCCCAGCATCATTTAGCTTCAGGAACAAAAGCAACAAGCCCCCAAACAGATTCACTGTAGTGTAAAATGGTATCAAGGAGAACTAACAGGGGAAACCTTCCCCAGAAAAAGGAAAAATGTGTCACCTTCACAGCAAACTGAGAGGGCTCTATCAAACCTGGATCAGGATAAAACTACAATTATCAACAATATGGACGAAAAGGTAGAAAAGAAAGAATTGTAATGGCTAAATAGTTTTTCTGTTTTGCTGATGTTCATTTTTAGCCAAGCTAGCGGCGTTGTTCTGGGGATGGCAATGCCTTTTACAGACGTTTACGGTACCCAGAGGATGAATGAGAGCCGAATGACTTTGGTGATCCTCTGATACCGTGAGGTTTGTGGTTTTGAGTGAAATGTCTCGAGAACTAATGGCTGAATTGCCGTAAAAGACATATGTCCCCTCAGGATGAATTGTACTACCTTCGGTGAAGTCCTGGCTATTCCTCTAGCACCATCATCAGGGAACATGTGTCCAATACTAAAAACCTGCACAACTAGATGTAAAACTAGATGTAGAATGTTTGTGGATTTTAGCGGTCAGCTGGCTGCAGGCTCTAGTCTTTGCGCTGGGTTTCAAGTTCAAGTTAAACAAGACGCAAGGCAAATGTTTTTGATACGATTGATCAGTAAGACACTGAACCCCTAACGGCTCATGATGAGCAGGGTGTCCTCTTGCACAGCAGCAGCCTCTGCAATCATTTTATGAATGTGTGTATGTGTGTGTGTGTGTGTGTGTAAATGGGTGAATGTTGGCATGTTGTGTAGCACTTTGTGTGGTTAGTAAAAACACTATATTAAAAAGGCAGTCCATTTAACATTTGAGTCAACAAAGTCATCGAACGTATCAGATAAATGAAGAAAGTGATTATAATATTTTCCACAGCAGGAGAAGAATGCACATTTTGCCTTTTTAAAAAACGAGAGCAGACCATCGCCCAGGTTAACTCACATTGTGAACACATACTTCAGTCTGTGGGCTCGCAGGCTGGCCAGGTGGCACAGGGGGGCTAGGTTGGCCTACATTTAAAGAAGGAACATGAAACACTCTCTTAAGTTTGCATGGCAACAAACCCAGCTTGCAGAGAGCTAAACACCACTAAATGGCCCCAGAGGGAGACAGATACTGGGCCAATTTCACAGGGTTTAATTGAAGCTGTCAACTGGGTTTGGTTACTGATGAGAGGGAATGTGAAGGAGAGCGAGACAGATAAAAAGCATTATGTTATTTTGTTATGTAAATTTATGAACTTAAAGGAAAACAGTAAAAAGCAGCCTGGACATCACCCATTCACTGTCGGGACTGCCTCCACTGCACACACGCTAGGAGCAGGGAAAACATTTTTGTTTTGGATTTAATGAGTAGTCCTCCCTCACCAGTCTCCCCCAACCAGGCGGAAATCTGACAAAAAAATAAATGGGTCTTAATCTCCTAGCCAAATAAAAAAGGAGGGCGATAATAAATATTATGGAGATGCTGCTAATTAAAAACTATGGTTGTTTGTTCTGTCTGCTGATTCAATATGGAGGGAAAGCATGCGGGACAAAAAAACGCTATTTCTTTTTTATTTGAAAGGGGATTAAAAAAAATCATCATTGAAAAATGATCTGAAATATTTCACAAATGTTTAATAAAACTCATTGGTTATTTAAATAAGCAGCATAAATGAAGTTATTATGATCCCACTTTTACTATACATATTGGGTTGTTGTTGTCGCTAGCTTAGGGGCTAACCCCCTCACTTTAAATCAACAGGTTGCAAGCAAGACACAACGTGAACTTGGCTTGTGTCTTGAAGAGTGTGGCATTTATTCACCGACAAATAAACTGTACAGAGCTATAACATTAGTGCTGACTTCACACCTTTTTCCTCTCCGTTTCTCACTCTCAACTGCATTTGCCACATACACACACACACACACACACACACACACACACACACACACACCCTAATCACCGAGTATTCCTTAAAAGAGTTTGCTACTTGTACAACACACTTTAGTTTTTGAAAAACATCTTAGAAATACCACACCCCCCGGTCATTACCCCGGTAATATATCAATATAAGTGTTGGTATAAAAACTCTGGTACAGTATCATGTCGGGACCAGTAGATTACTAGTAAATTTAAACCCTGCCCTTTCTTGTAAAGATCATTTGGATCAGTGTCGAAATCAAATCAAAATCCAGTAATGGTGACGACATCATATGACAAATGTAGGAATAAATAAACTTAATATTCACCAACAGACATGACCACCTGTGGGTCCCGGGGACTCCCTACATTGAGAACCTATTAAAATCACTGCTTCGGGCTAATTGTGAAACTATTTATTTGAAATGTTGTTATAAGTTTGGCACTTCTGCAGCATATGCAGGTTATATATATATATATATATATATATAGACACTCTGCAAACAGCCATGGAGCAGAATGGACAATAATACTAAGCCAAGCTGATCTGCTACACTGAACCGTCATTCCTCCTGAATTGTCACTCAAAGTCTGGAAAGATGGAAGCAAGAATTGCTGCCTGGGTGTCACAATGGTCCACCTGAGCCCTCAGTTAGAGCTCTTTCACAATCCTGCTTCTTATTGACCCCACTCCAGAAACGGCTCCCTCCTCCAGCCTCTAATCCTCATTCTTTGTCAACTTTTAATCAACAGCAGTTATTTCACACTCTTAACCTCAATCATGTCCTTTCAAACCAGAACAACGGCATCGGCTTGAAACTGCTGAGTCAGATGACTTCTTCTTAATGACTGGCAATAATGGACGTTTGACAGCTGCCTCATAATAACATTAACAGACTGGACAATACACTGTAGTATCAACTTTATTCTCCAAAAGTTAGCTTGGATATCAGGCAGCATGTACTTCTACTCCCACAAAGCTGTCTTCCACATTGACAGCATCCTGAGAAAAATGTGAATAATATTCATTGAATGTGGTGATGTTCATTGTATTCAGTGACAGCACAGAACAGAGCAAGCAATATTGGGCCGGGAAATATCCCCTTATCTTCTTGAGAGACAGACAGGCTGAGCAGTAACGGCCGGGCCCGCTAATGCGCTTTGGTGGCAGGCACATGAAATAACTTCTGGGTTCGGTCAATCACACAACCCCTCAGGGAAAAGAGGAGGAAACTATTCATCAGCTTTTACATCACAACAAGGAATACACACACAAACACATACTATAGTGCACACTGAGTCAGACCTAGACTCTATACAGGCTTAGGCTGGATGCGTCTGGGACTGAAATGCCTTGAAAACAACCCAACAAAGTATTGACTGTAATTAACTATTCAATTAAAAAACCAAGCACGCCTGTCGCCCATGTTTCCCATTTTGTCAATGTTTGCAATTGAAGAACTCAACAGAGTTGAATGTTTTACTCTTCTTTGCTTTGCAGTGATGCGATGTGCGAGCCCGACCTGCACACGTCTGCACATCCAGAAATGGACCATGAGAGCATGCACGCTGCAAAGCTTTGTGTGAGTTTTTGTTTGGTTTCAGTATCAATGCTGGCCAGCCGACAGAGCTGAGGATTAATCATGCTGACAGAGCGCCTATCCCTAACCCATACAGAGGAGCAGCACCACTCCTAACAAGAACAAAAGATAGGCAGACACAAAGAGGCTTGCTTTTGATTATCAGTCCAGTCCCCATGTTGCTCAGACATTTGTGTGTGTGTGTGTATTCGTGTCATAGACCTGTATGACAGCGTGTGCTAACAGTTGGCACAGTTAGCTCTAGTTTGTTACATCTGACTGCCAAAGTGTAGTGTGTGTGTGTGTGTGTGTGTGTGTGTGTGTGTGTGTGTGTGTGTG
>CALSCE010009344.1:5190871-5220984 GCA_943593645.1 Bovichtus variegatus | reverse complement strand
GCTGCATCTTTTGCTTATGTTGCTGTTGTGTATGCATTATTTCTATTAGAGCCCTCTCCAGCAATATCTCTGGAGTACTATAACTAAACAGACTTTGTTATCGTCAAATGAAGGTCAGTTTATCTTTCATTTTTTGCTAGATTTCAGGTTTCAAATTTTCACACATTATAATGTCTATTCCAAATGATGTTTCTCTTTGGACGTCACTCTTTTTTTCCCCTGTTTTTTTTAATTTATTTATTTCATCATTTGGCTCCTGATCAAGACTCATTGGTCTTTTTTTATTCGTCATTTATACTTTGCTATGTTTATTGGTTACATTTGTTGGACTGATTTTGTTACTTGATGTATGGTGAACTCACCCTAACAGCTGAGTGAAGATGCATAGTTTTGCATTTCTTTATTCTTTTCATTTGATGTTGTAGTACTTTGCTAGATAAGCTTTGATATTGCCCGTTCTGTTGAAATCTAAACAAAACTGTTACAAAATAGGGCGAAGTTTATTGAGATAAAGGACAGAACATGCCAGGCTATCAGAGCTTGTTTACTTAAGCTGCTATTACTTTATAAAGGATATAGGTCTGTGGTAAACCCGCTCGTTGGCACCACACAGAAAAGTTCAAATTTCTCTGGAGCTTTATCTTAGTTGTGAGTTGTACTGAACACAACATCAAAGTAAAAGAATAAAGAAATGTAAAACTATGCATCTTCACTCAGCTATTAGGATGAGTTCACCATAATTCAAGTAACAATCAGTCCAACAAATGTAACCAATAAACATAGCATGTAACCTGATACAGGTTGTTTTTTTTGTCAAATAGGAGATGTCAGACTGTAATTTAGTTCTTAGATGACTGCTGTGAACAAAACACACTATTATTTAAATTGAACTTTGTTCATTCTACATATTTTTATTTTAATGAATACTTGTATTTCCTATAGGGAAAAATGAATTCAAGACTTTAAACATCAAATATACATACATACACATACATCAACCATACTGTATTTAGTGATATACTGTATATGACAACATTACACACAAGTGCTATGATAGTTGAGGTTTCTTGAGCAGCTAAATGGTGTGTGGGTCAAAGTGGTGCATCATATTTTACAGATGTCCATCAGATGGCTACAATTCTTTTATTTCTTTGTTATATAATATAATAAAAAATATAATATCAAAGACACTGCCAAATTTCCCCACCACTGAGGTTGGTTATTCTGTCACTTACCCTGCAGAAATGTCTGCCGTGTTTACATCTTTCACAACATTCAATAAAAAAATTATAGTTTTGGTCAACAATGAATACTTTTTGTCTCGAAAACTCATGTGATCCTCCAATTTTGTCAAACCCAGAACATTGTGTAAGAAGGAACAAATATCATACTACATACAAGATATCGTCTAAATGATATCAATGCTGATAGCATTATATGTACCTGTTTTCCTTGAATAGACGGGTCAGTGGCATGTTTAGCAACTCTGAATAAACAAGTGGCAGAGTACACATACGTTTCTATTATGACTCTTCACTAACCCTGCAGCGTGATTGACAGCACTGACCTGTCTGTACTCTCTAAGCTTCTTATCACAACCTCACTGAAACTGCTCTTTGTGCAGCTGTGATGTTTAACCAGCACCCTGAGCTTTTAAACACTGATTTTCTTTTCATCACAGAACAATCTCTTGTCTGACAGTTTTGGCTCAGAAGTTCAAATACCTCTGCATTTGCATGATTTTTTATTTCCCACAGTTTCCCCAGCAACAAACCATTTTGGTGACCCAGATTTAATGAAGATGTAATGTTAGCGGGGATATTTTAAACTTTGGTAAGATTTATTTGTTCATACTTTAGGAAATGAGCAATGTAAAGCACAGCTCTGTAGTAGACATCAGTTTAAATGTCCTCTCCAGTTAGACATAGTTTATCATATCATATATATCGTACATATCCCAACCCACATACTGTATACGCATTTTGACATAGTTTTGTGAAACATGAGACTTAAGTGAAGGTAGGTGTCAGGTAAATAATTTTACCGTAATACAATTTTCATTGACTCGCGGCAATACAAAAGGAAATCTGTCTTCTATTGGTTTTTTATTTTTATTTATTTATTTATTTTAAATCCTGCTTATATATTCTTACCACAGCAAGTTTATTGTACTACACTTGCACCTATATGTTGGCAGTCAATTGTTTTTCAGCCCAACATCTCAAGATATCATACTTCTGCTATTAGACTTCCAAAGAATACAACGGAAGTGGCTTTCTGGGTGAGACGAGTTAAAGGCTGTCTTCCTTATCTGGGTATGAAACGCTGCTAATTTGTCAAAGTCTAAACAAATGCAGAAGACCTCGGGGGAAGATGTAATGGCACTGTTTGGGCAATTTAATGGTTCAATGTGTAAGATATGCCAGAATTTAAACTTAAATCATTAAAACAATGAACTAACATTATCGACAGAGTGTGAAGAGGGAACAGTGTTGACGTTGTGTCAAAGACGTCTGTGTGCTGTGTTGCAGAGACATCTACTGAAATCAGCATCTAGCTGACTAGCTCCGCTCCGTCCAGTCTTGTAATACCACGTGTTCCTCTAGAGGCGATAGTGAGTTACTGTATCGCTATCTGATCCCAGAACAGAGGGAGAACAAGTACAGCAGCTTGACTCGGGCAGACTCAGGCCAACATACAAACTACCCAAAACTTAACGTTACATAGACAGTACAGCCCTCAGTGCAACAGTAAACACACAGATATCTAAGCCCCAAGATTATAAAGCAGCAGTGTTAGTTAGACCGGCTCTCAGAGTTTCAGCAGTCTGGTCTAATGGACTGACTAACTGACTTACAGTAAAAAATACACAGTGAACATATCAACACTAGAAGAGAGCGATGTATGACTGTAGAATACAATACAATATAAAGAATACACTCTAAAACTTAAAATATAATAAATATGACAAACTACTACAATTAAAATATAAACAAGATAAAATGCTCTAGTTGTTTTTTAATAATTTATTTTGATGATTGATGATTTTAGATTGTATTGACCCACTTTAGAGGTGAAATACTGCCCCCTATTTCTTTGGTGGCTCGAAATTACACATTAAACCTTTTAAATGTCTTGATCTGGTCTGGCATATTTATTGGCCCACCTCTATGTCTCGTGCATACCTATATGTTGTAATAATACAGCACATTATTCTCAAAGCTGCTGTGCCCTTGCTCAGCTGTGTTGCTTTTTAATGCTTGTAACAATAATAAAGTCAATTGGGCTATAATGGCTTTAAAATTACCTGGAATCTGTGAGTGCTCATGAACCTGTCTTTTATGGTTTGAAATAAAACAACATCCCACACACTGAGCAAATCTTTATGAAGAAATTACGCAACGTCACTGAGAACCTCTGGAGGATTAAAGCATGGCTCCAGTTGTGCTGATGAACGAGTTGTGTTGAGCTCAGAGAAGACACTGTGACAGGCTAATAAATATTCATCACAAAGGAAAAAGTGACAGTGAGGAAGAAAGCTGATGCAATGAGAAGCTGGGAACAGGAAAAGTGGTTTGTGTCGGATACAAAGAGAGAGCATCATTTTTCAGGGTAGAATGCATTGTGTATGCAATTGATGAAGTTGATTCCACACTTGCCATAAAGCACAACCAGCAAGGCTATACCGGAAGACTATTGGCTTTACACAGATGCACAAAAACCACACAAGATGTCAGAGGTGCTATCACAAGAGAGGCGTCAGACAGAAATCTGAGAGGTAGAACAAAGGAACAAAAGCGTTACTGAGACTCAACATAGCAGAGCACTGAACTGGTACTGAGCTATAAAGTACAATAATCCAGCAGAGGGATGTTTTCTTTCCCTGAAATAATCTTTATGTCAGTCACGTAAGGTCCGTTTAACTCAGAGATTCAATTTTTCTATGCGCTTTTTCTATTTAAAAAAGTGCATGGATGATTAATCGAAGCCTTGTACTTCCTACGGTTGTTTTTAACTGTATTTGTAGCAAGAGGAAGGTTGTTCCAATATAAATAAGCTTTGTAATATATATATATATGTTACAATGCAATTAATAAGATATATTAAGTCAAGTTAAATCAATTTCATTTATGTAGATCACAAATTTGCCTCAAAGCAGTTTACAATCCACATGTGACACCCTCTGTTCCTAGACCCTCAATTTCAGACAGGTAAAAACTCACTAAAATTCTGATGGGAAAAAAATGCAGAAACCACAGGCATAGCAATAGAAGATGTCAGATGCACTGAATGTTGTATAAATTAGATTTATGTAAAAGGAATGTCACTTACCAGCAGAGTGTAATAAGCTTTTGAGTGAGTTTTGTGCTCTGAATTTTACACAAACACTTGTTAACTGACAATATACAATGTGATCCTGAAGAGAATACGAGACAGTGTTAAAGCGTTGCTCACACGAATCATCCCCAGGAAGTACTGTTTCTTACACAGTGGTATCTAACTATACTGCAGATCGTTTTGGTTTCATATTATGAGTACTTCTTCTGTGGCTTCTTCTATTCCTGCAATGGCTGCAGATTGATGCATCCCATCTTACACACACACACACAGAAACACAGCATGACATACAACACAGTGGAATGGAGAAGAATTTCAGTCCAGCTTTACAGAAGACCTTTTAGTGGCACATGACTGTACAATAAGTGCAACAATAAGTTTAAGAATGCATTTGAAAATACTTGATATATGATACATCTTGTATTCATCATCATTCACATATGAATCATGTTTTGTTACATAATACCCATTTCCTTTCACTGCTAGTGAAAGACTACATGTCAAACGTTATAAACACGCGTCTGTAAACAGGATTTTGTTTTACCTGCTCTATCTAATATACTGTATGTAACAGCCTATAATAATGGATGGGAGGAATGATCTCCCCCATCAGCACACAGCTGGCTGCCATTGATTGATGTGTAACGCTAGAGACCGCCAGTGAGCCATGTTACGCGCATGGCTCTGGGCGAACGTGGATGGTGAGTCAATGTGCCTTATCGACTGTATGGGCCTATTGGCTGTAATGGCATGATGATCATAATGAAAGCACACAGGCTGCTCGTGACACTGACACTAATGAAAAGCTCTATAAAGGCTCAACACGTGAGCGAGAGGTGAAACGTGTGGGCTACAACTTCGGCAGTTTGTGCGTAAAAAGGCATTTCTATGCGCAGAGATGCACACGTGAATCCCATTGATTTTTGACTCCACAGTGAAAGCACCGGTATAAGGATGGTTAATGATGAGGACTGTTTGTAAAAAACAATATGAAATTATGTCATTTCTGGTTCACATTACCAGCTATACTTCTGTGTTCACATGCGCTCTTTTCATGTCACAGAGCAGCGGCAGTCTTATAGATACTACACTGTATACAGCCATAGAATCGGTCAGTCTGTCTTAACAACCACTATTATTATGGCTACAACCAGCCTGAAAGCTGTATTTCATGGCCATGGGCGTTTTTTTTTGTTGTAAACATGAGCGACACTGGCCTATATAAAAATACGAACTGTGCATAATACATATATTATGTATTTCTCTTCAATTGTCATCAAGAGCTGCTCATCAGTGTGTAGTTTCGGAGTGAAAGTGTGCGCAAAATGTCTCTCTGGAGCGTCGGATGAACAACATCACTGAGGGCGCACGGATTCCTCCCCTCAGCTGAGTAGACGACCTCCTCCCGACTTACTTCACGTCACCCCGCCCGTCTGCCTGCCGTCTCCTCCCTAAAACCTTTGCTGCGACCATCCCTTTGAGCGTCTCTGGGCTGAGAGAGAAAAAAGAGACTGAGAGAGACAGAGGGAGAAAGTGAGAGACAGCACAAAATACACGCAGACTCCCAACATCACCTACCTGCTCCATCCAGCACAACAGGGAGGAGGACGCACAAGTGCAGGCGCGTCCATGCGTGCCAGCCGAACAAGACAATAAGCGGGCAAAAGGACCACAAATCCAAAAATTGGAATAAGAGTTTATATAACAGCCTAAATGAGTACATGGTAAGAAGAGTCATGCATCTCAACAGAGAAGAAGATAACAGCAAAGGTGAGCAAAAAGATTTCAGCGGCCATCGGTGGATGGTTTTAAACCAGACTCTGTATAGTTCAAAGCTCTCGCGTTGGTTGCCAGATGCCCTTGAGTGTGAAATGTTGATGTCAAGTAATGATGCTGGGGGTCTTTCCAACAAGCTGATGGTAACTGCTGGGATGGTTCTGTTATTGCTCGTCAGCCTTTCACCAAAAAAAAACCTTGCAAGGCAGCGAGAAGGGCTGTTGCATACACCCAAGGTGGCAATGTGGTGACTGTCTGCGAGAGACACTTGAGCACTTGTTGTGCCCGATTCGGTCATTTTCGCACGAGGTGACCTGAGCTTAAACGCACAAGGTCATCCATTCTCGGTCAGATTAACGAGCAGCGTGCCGTGTTGGTGTAGCTACGAGGTGCATGTGTTTGTACTGTTGTCTGTAATTGAGTCGCCGCGGATGTTTGTCCTCCGATGTGGTCGGAGGGGAGAATTAGAGAGCAGACGGTGTGTAATGACACGCACCCCTCCATCAGGACAAGTAATGATGGAGTACATAGCTTCAGATGCCTCGGCCAGAGCCATGCACAGTATGTTTACTCCCAATCTTTGAACTGAAGCCGAGGTCACCGGTTTAACACCTGATGCTGAAGGAGATTTGCATCTGAATGTCTGTCGACATGACGCAGCCTGTGTCTTTTTAAGCATTGTTAAATAACACCAATAGGATTTGTCTTGCTCTGCCACACCCACATGGAGTAAGTTAACCATCAGTGTATGTACAATATCACTGTTTAACCTGTAGATTCATCTCTTTTTTTTTTTTTTTTGTTTTTTTTCAAGTAATGTGTACAAACTCTCCAACTGCAAATGCCAACATAAGTGAGATATCAGCAGTGCAGTTCTGCCCAGAACCCCAGTTTTCTTCTAGTTAAAATAGTAAGAACACTGTAAGTGTTTGAAAATCTTTCTATAAACTCTCCTTTTGTCAAATCTGAGAAGCATGCTGATACTGATGTAATATTGCTGGCAAGGGAATACTACATTTAATTTTTTATGTGCAGCTGTCAGGCTTTATGGCCGGCTAATATCTTTGTTTTTTTTTACCAGCTGTAGAGCATGCTGTTTAGTGAGGAGTTCCCCATGTGGTGAGTGGTGCCCTGCACAGTGGCACTCTGCATCGTCCCTCATCCAAATGTCTTACGACCTCTTTGCCAGATATGGTTTCACCCGGGACAAAAGATGAGTCACCATCTGCAACTAGGAGTGATTTCATGCTTAGATTACAGGTGTGTGAGTGTGTGTGTGTTTGTCAGAGAGAGAGAGTGAGAGAGAGAGAGAGAGAGAGAGAGAGAGAGAGTGTGAGCATCTAAAAGTGAGAAGGAATGTGTGAGAGAGAGGTGTGCAAGTCAGAAAGCATTGATGAAAAGGTGAAATATAAGAGCCATACTGAAGGATTTCTTATTTTGAAAATATTGATGTAAAAGTTTTTTCTTCTGTAAATTCAGCTAGGCAACTTTGACAATAATAAATAACAGTGACAACAGGCTCCTACTAACGATAATAATAGAGTACGTTATTAATCACAATGGGAATAATGCAGCATTACAGCAGCCAATAATAATCAGAATCAGAAATCAGAATCAGAAGTCCTTTATTAGTCCCACAGCGGGGAAATTTACATGGTTACAGCAGAAAGGTAAAAAAGGATACAATAAAAACACACGTGATAATGGTAATAATACTAATACTAATACAGTATTCATCCCCAGCAGGTTAAAAAATAGCAAAAACATACTATCTCAATGAAATATATAGGACAAACTAATACAGTAAATAATTAAAATGCATAATATTAAAAAGTATAAAGTGCTAATGTTGACATTTTTATGATTTACAAATGTTCACATACTCTGGTAAACCTTGCCTTCAAATGTATTTCATCAAGTAAATATCTTCCATCAAACTGACCGATGATGATGAAACTAAAACAAAAGGAATCGTGAAAAGCTCTGAGCCAAGAAGAAGCAGGCGGGCGCTCTGGCAGCTCACCTGGTAGAGCGGCCGACCCATATGCAAAGGCTGAGTCCCTGCCGCAGCAGCCAGGGGCCTGAATGGACCTCTGCTGCGTGTCATCCCCCCTCTCTCCCTGTTTCATAGTTCATGCTTTACTATCAATAAAGGCACCAGAAGCCCCAAAAGTAATAAAAAAAAAAAGAAGAAGCAAACTGTAAATCTTTAAGCCTGACAAACAGCTGCTAACAGTGTAACTTACTGTGTGTGACATATTAAAGATGCTTGAAGTTAATGTTCTGTAAGGCTATAGCCTGTTTACCTCTCAAACCCTCAGCTGAAACAGAAAGTGTTTTATGCTAAAAGGAGACTGTCAAAATGAATCAGATTGATAGCTCAGATTCATTACAACAAATGCATACCCCCAGCCACCAGTTTTAATTGTCATGTTGCATTCGATTAGGTCTAGAACCATGTTTTCTTTAATGTTTGATGTTCGTGCTGCAGGATCCATTTGCTTGGGCATCTCTGTATTCTGTATTCTGTATTCTGTATTCTGTGCAGTGACATTATTACCTCAAAGGCCGATTAAACTTCTTCTCTCTTGATATCGATTCCCATACCTCAACTCAGGATATGTGACGATACAGAGTACCAATTTCATACCGGAGCTTTTGTTTGCACATTTACAATCTGTATACTTTCTGTGTGGAACTTATTTGGATAATGTCACTAAAAAGTGAGTCTCTCTGACTGAATCAATTAAACTTATGGAGAAAACACAGAATTACCCGCAGGGCTGCGTCTCCTCACCCATCCTCTTCTTCATACACAAACAAAATCACCTGCAATAGCAATGTACTGTCACTTTAAAAAATGATGATGACATGGCCTTGGTGGCCCGCCTGACATACGAGCTTTCTCTGTCCACATACAGTCGGTGTGTGGACTCCATGGTCCTGACACCCCCCGCCCTCTCTCTGGACCACTCAGGCTGGAGGGGCAGGTGATGGAAGAGGTCGAGATCTTTAAGTGCCCGGGCACTGGGATCGACCACCACCTGTCCTTTACTCATCATGCGGACGGGGAAAAGGCCCAACAGCACGTGTTTCTCCTGAGGAGGCTGAAATGTTTTATTTTCAGATAGGACATTTTAACAGCGGTATACCGGTCACTCATCGAATCAGTCCTCACAGTCATCATTGCATCCTGGTACAGCTTCCTCAGAGAGAAAAACAAGAAAAAAAAAACTCACAAGACACGTAAATTACCAGCACCACTCAAATCCAACTCTCAGACTGCACCAGAGCACCTCTGGCCATAAAAATAACTTACAAAAACTGTTTCATTGCCACTGCAATATCCATTTTAAACAAAGCCAAATTAAACTGTCACTAATGCAGCTTTGCACACCTGCTTTTATTACCCTCCGCCAAGGAGGTAATGTTTTCAATTTGTTTGTCTCTCTGTCTGTCTGTCAGCAGGATAACATAAAAACTACTGGCCTGATTTTCATGAAACTTGGTGAAAGTGTGTAGCAAGGGCCAAGGAAGAACCTATTACATTTTGGGGTGGACACAAATTATTTTCCACTTTCGTTAACATTGCAAGATTGGTCTCCGAGTGCCATTCTAGTTTATTTATGGATTTGTCTGTGTTTTAATGTAATTTTATGTGAGTCTTTTGTTGGTGGAGGTTTTTAGGTTGTTTGTGAACCCATTTTCTATCATTATGTGATAGAGAATAGAAGTATTTGACTCTTGAATCTTGGATTACAAACTAACATTGATAAAGAAACTTTCTTTTACATGGATCGGAGTTGCAGGAGTTTAATGAGAGATTCTAAACTGCTGCAGGTGTGAATGTGAGTAAAAGGTTGTCTGTCTACATGTGTTAACTTCTTGATAGACTGACAGCCTGTTAAGATTTGATCCTGCTTCTTGCCCACTGTGAGCAGTGAGAGACCCCCCCCCTCCCTCACTACCCTGCACAGGATAAGATGCGCAGAAGGGATTTCTAGATTTTTTTGTACCTTTTTAGTTAGTAGCAATATCGTTTTTCTGTATGTATGGCTTGGATTTGGGTTTGGCTTGCCTTCATGTCATCAGGATATAACATCTGGACCCGTCACATAATGAAACATAAAAAGACGGTAAATCTAACTGTTTGCAGTTTTTGATGGTGTATTCATAGTATTATTTATTCTAGTTTTCTGGGCCTCCTTTGTGTGGATGTCAGTCAAAGGTATTACATTTTGATGCCATAATGCTGTTTCTGAGTCTATGCTGAACAGAATGCAAAACTTGTAATCTACAGGATGTTCTTATGTGTTTCCTCAGAAGAGCGCAGTCAATAGTATCTCTAGGAAAAATGTGTGATAAACGAGAGGAGGGACTGCATTGTGCAGCATAAGGCAGAGATACGTTTCGTATAGTTGTAGTATTCCTGTAGTATTCCTGTAGTTGGTTTGTGGAGGTCCTCTTGCAGTGTTGCTGTAATCTCTCCAGAGCAGCCCAGGTGTAAATGTCAGGCCTCAATTCAAGGTGCAATAGAAAATCATTATTAATCCTGCACGTGAACAGTCGGGGATAATTGCTTAATATTAGTAGCATTCTGATTCAGACGTTTAATTATGTTATGGTTCAAAACTAATGGGCTGGAATCTTATTAGTGGTTTGAGACAAGCTGCGAGAAAGAAGAGAGAGACTGAGCAGTAATTAATGAAATATGAAACAAAGGTATTTATATTCCCTGCTCACCACAATGTTGCGAAGCAAGCGACTCAGATTTACAGACTCAAGGGACGAGACGCTGAGGCCATGAAAGGGGAAATATTGCTGTGTTCTACTTAGCTGCACACATACTTACAACCAAAGAGGAATATGATAGACGATCACATCAAAATGATAGCTGAATAGAAAAGTCAGACAGGAGGAGGGGGGGGCCAAAAAAGAGACGATGTGTCACGGAGAGGGAGACAGGTTTGTGTGTGGTGAGCAGGGCTCAATGAATACATTCTTTAGTTTCAGTAAACTGTCAAAACGATTTCCTTTATGGTGTACAATTCGAAATGAAAGAATCAACAAAAACATTTATTTTTCTCTGATGAAAGTGTCATGTTGTAACACGTCAGCACCATTATTCTCTCTGTTAGTTGTAAATATAATCACCAAAATGTGAAAGGTAACTCTTTTTTTTTTCATGATTGAAATGCCATTTATTTTTCTAGGCTAGTGCTGTAACATACATCAAGTCACCTCTCCAGATGACATCGTTTGTCCGCGCCCTCTAGAACGACACGCACAGTTTCTGATCTGACGTCTTTATTGGCCAATTTTGCAAGTACTTTTGAGACGGTCCCTAACTTCAGCTTGCCAGTTACTGTTATGTATATTAGAGCACGTTCAAATACTGTATTTGCATTGATTCACATCCCAATCGTAAACCTGTTTTGGCAAAGACAAAGACATTGCAATATTTAGTGTATATTTGTGCATTGTGTCATTGTTGAGTGGTTACACACGCCTGTGCTCTTACATAACTCTGTTGCAGCAGCGTGTCCATGCTCAAGACAGAATCCTAAATGTTCTCCACATTTGCCTGGCTCCTGTCTCTCCTCTCGCTTGACCCTGTTTACCATCTCGTCTGGGTTTTACTTTGTGCCTCGCAAAATAATTGATAAGTAGTAACACGCGAGGAAAACAGACGGCCAGAGGATGGCGGAGAAGAGATTTTGGAATCTGGGTGCATCAAGAAAGTAGCCTACCACTGTACTAACAGTGTGGGTTGAAAATGTTACTGGCAGATATAGGGGGCTGGTGGAGAAAGACAGAAATAGATAATTGGAGACAGAGGCAGAGAGAGAGAGAGAGAGAGGCAGTCTAGATTTTGAGAGAATAGCGATGTAATGCTTTGCAGTAGTTAGTACTTTTGAAGAGGAAGCGAAAGACGTACACAGTGCCTTTTAATCAGTGAACTCATTGAAGCAACACTGGTCTCCAGGCACTGTACATATTGACAGTAAAGAGGTGAAAGACACAGGAAAGAAAAAAAAAGAAACTGGATCTGCCCTTTTTTGATGCTGATTTATTTTTTGACATTTGGAGAAAGATGCTCTCCACTGTTTGGTAAAATGCTGACAACGATGACATCACGATTATGTATCTTTAAAAAGAGTTTGTTCAACTAAATATAATCAGTCTGATGTCTCGATAAGACTCCTGGAGTGAGACAGAAAGACGCCTCAGTGTAGAATTAACATACATGACAGATTTATTTGAGCATTGACTTGAAGGTGTGATGCCACAAGTGTTGAATCTTCACATGCACGCACCTTATTTCTGTCTTCACTAAATAAGACATAGTGTCAAAACGCACTAATATACTGTTCATGTGAGTGTTACCTTTGTGGTAACTTTTATTTACTCCTCAGTTTGGAGTAGCCGTGTCCCGTGTAAAACCAAAAGTCAACGTTGGCTTATTTTAATTTACGTCCGTAACTGAAATAACGTAACAAACATACTTATTCTAAGCCAAACCATGATCTTTTACTAAACATAACATGAAGTAGTTTTGTTGCGTTTTTGTTTTGTTTCAATTCACGTTAACCACGTGTTCAAAACTGTGACCGTGAAAATAAGAAAATAAGTTTCCCAAAAAATGTAATTGACAATCAAGTTTACTTGTGCAGGAACATAATTTAGCAGGAGACAGGCTTTAAAAGTGTTAGTTTCCCAACCCTTGCCAAACGTCAACCATAGTTTATTTGCAATAACTATGATCTTTCCCTAACCTTGAACTTTTAATAAGACGTCGGCTTTGTCTGGCGGATGGGTTGCAGAAACGTGAACAAGGCGAGTTGATCTTTGAAGTACTACGGCCACGACAGCTTTGTTTTTTTTGGCCTCTGCGCTGCCCGGGCACCCGTCATGCTTCTCTAACAGCTGAATGAACAGTAAAGCTTCTTGGAGTTCGCACTTCTCACAGGCCCTCTTATTGGCACTGTCTGTTGATCTCTAAGTTACTGATGGAACAAAATCTGCCTGGAAACCAGGTGCCTGCAACAACAAACTTAGAGTGGTGATTATCTTATTTTGGTAGATACGTATGATAGGATATACAGATATGTTTTGGGATTCCTGTCACAACCCACAGTAGCCTTGTGTGACTCTGAAAGGCTCTCAGGATGAGTAAGGCAGAGGGCTATTTGTGGTTTGTACTCCTGCCCAGAATGGAGGCTTAAGAGAGGGAATGTCGCATCCAGAGTAAGAGTGTAACTTAGCTCCCCCCTGTAGTATTGAAAAGGACACAAAAATGAATTGTTTAAGTAGAGGACTATTAATGGCTAGCTGTAATAAAGGATGGATGACAAAGAATAGGATATAACCCAGAAGATACAAGGCACAGGAGAGGCGAACAGGATATTATAAGAACAGATAGCAGCAGTCTAGCCAGGAACAGATGGAGAGACGGAGCTACACACAGACAGGATCTTCCTGCCAATACAGAGAATAGTGTCAGCATGTACATGCACAGACACATACACATACAAACACAGTGTTAGACACCCAACCCTTCATTATCCCTTTCCTCTTTTGTTCGGTTTCCTCTCCTCTTCAATGCTCAGCTACTGTACGGACCTTCATCTTCATCCACAAACTCTCTCCATCCACCCTCCAGTTTTTCTTCATTGTGTCACTTTGAAATGTTATGATAATGCATTTGAACACTAAACAAACACTGATGCCTGCACTTTCATTTGATCCAGTTTTGGATTCCTGTTCCCGGCAAAAACATTTATGTCCGACTGGTAAATTATTCATTACAGGTAGTAGAGAGGCAATATAATTAAATAAGCTAATGCAAAGAAGCTCTCAGGGACTATTAAATGTAGCACAAATGTTTAGTTCACAGGTAATTAGGTTTATACTTTGTCTGATGCACATCAGACATCCTAACCAAAGCATCACCCGGGGGTAGAGCAGGCGCCGGCTTGTATCCAGGTAGCATCTGGAGTCCTGGAGGTCTCTCGCACAAATTCCCATGTTTCTTTTCATGCAAACTTTTACTCATTGTCTTTTGAAAAGACTCAGTAGGTATTTGCTTTTAAAAGGTGTACAATAAATGATTGACAAGTATTCTCCTCGAGTGAAACATCAACGTTAACCTTTCCTGCACCTGGCAGGATAAATGTAGCACTAGCTGGGCTGTCGAAGGTCATCGCGTCTTCAGAGCAGCTGTCCTTGGAACGATGTCTTACATAATTCACCACAATCGGTTTCTGTCAAAATCCGGGGTGAAATACAGGTCATGCAGTTGCGGAAACATGCTGGATTAGCTGCTGTACTCTTAGTCTTGTTGCTTGATAAATGACATAACCTTCCTATTGTGTTCAGGTCGAATTTGACCTGTTTTCCATTTTAGATGTGTAAAACATACCTTTAATTTTTTTCTGATCAAAATATGGTTTCATTACATCTTCAACAACAGCCTGCTAAAAAAAAAAAAAAAAAAAAAATACATTTGAGGCCTTTATAAATAGAAAAAACTTACATCTGTGGTGTTATCGGTCAAATTTGACCTGGTAGTAATTATGGGTTGTTTATGAGAGAAATACTCCCCGCTGAATCCCAATGTCTGACCTGACAAATCACACTTCGTAGTGTGAGAATTTGAGATGCTTCGTCAACCTTCAGCAGCCAGTTTCACTCGGCACCGAGGCCTGCTGGCGATCCTGACTTTTCTCCCCCACTGAAGAAAGCAATGGCCTGCGATGCTGGATGAGGACGGAGGCCTCAAGGATGATGTCTGCTACGGCCTTCGGCAATGTACGGCTGCTGTGTCCGTCTCATGGCCACTGAGCAGCAGCTGAAGATTTTACAGTGTTCTCCTCCAGAGGCAGCGAGGGCATGGAGGTGACTCAGCCTCGCTCCTGAGGAACAGACAGGACAGGCTGCTGCAGAGGCACTGAATTAATTTAAGAAAATCCTGAGCAGGTTGCATCGAAATGTACTTCTCTCGCTGAATTCCCATCCGCCTCTTCAGTTTTCTCGTACATATCCTTCCTGATTGTGCATTAATCTTTTACTTTGATATATGTTTTATTTGTGTAGTATGTATTCCCTGCGTTACCATTAACTACAAATATGTATTCTCTCCTCCCTTCACTCACCAGTAGTTTGCTCACTCTTAATGGACAGCTCTTATCGTCTGTTTTATGGCCAGTACAATGAGAAAGGGTTGTGTTGTATCTTACAGTGGATTTATGTTTGAGGAGCCACAGAAAAGACAGGAAGGTTATAAATAAAATTGAAAGTATAAATGCACATACATAATATGAAGTGCTTTTAAAAGCCTGGTATGACCCGCACAACCTGTCGATTCAAGCCGCCCATATTTTCCATTACAACTAAACGCCCACCACCTGCCACTGATGAATGTAATTGCCATATTGTTGTTATCAGCTATCTATATACGGTTTCCTCCGCAGAGAAAATGAGATGGAGAAATATGATTGTGTTTGTTTACAGGTTAGCAAAATGGAGGGTCCCATCCCTTTGTAGATGAGGGTGTTTGCTCATGCATATGGGTATGTGTCTGTGTTTGCAATGATGTGTGACAATGTCCGCATAAATTTTTGCATCAGTGTCAAGCTGATGTTTTCCTGCTCCAGCATCACTTCTGTGGCTTTCTCCTTCAATTTCCTTCCCTCTGCATTTAATGGATTGTTTTTTTATTTATTTTCCCTGTATGTCTAAAACTATTGTACATTCAAAATGCTTAAATTATAGTGATGGAAAGTGACCAAGAATGGAGAGGGAGGGAAAGGAGGAGGATGGAGCACAAGCGTGGCACTCCAGAGCATTCTGGAGAGAGGAGAGGAGAGTAAGCAAAGCGGAGGTGATCTGATGAGTAAGAAAAGATCGATTTGAGGAAAGAGGGGAGTTAATACATCTGCATTCATCTAGAGTATGAAAAACTGAAAAAAAGAAAGGAAAAAAAGCTCAAGGCTGGGCCAGCTGAGACCCTTAATATGTAATAGTTCTACCGTCATGCACGACTGAGCTCAGACATGTTCACTCCTCTCAGACAGACACAGTGAGACCGGATACAACAGTGTTAGCCTGAATCAACATGTCGTCAACATGTGTGTGACTTTTCTCCTGACCCAGGTTTAACAGGGATCTGACAGGCTGCTTGGCTTCAACCTTAAAGAGGGATTACCATAGGAACTAAAGGATTATTATAGCTAGACTTCATGGCAGGGTTCAGTATATTTACAATAAAACTCTGATGTGTCCTCCCTGACTTCAAGGTGGCGTTCTTTGCCTCCACCTTGTTTATTCACTTTAAAGAATCAGCACACCTTGTTGTGTATCATTTAAATTACATATACCGTAGTGTCATTTTTTTATTTGTATTGATTTGCAATGGGAGAGCAAAGTTTTGCATTTACAGCGGCGACCCGTTATTGAGCTGTGGAGCTGGTCTCTGGCATGTATGTGTGTAACAAATTTCATGACAATCCATCCAATAGTTTTCAGTCTGGACCAAAATGGTGGACCAACTGACAAATAGGCTGACATTGTCGAGCCGCAAGCTTGCCTCAAAAATGTAGGAGAGAATTATTGGAAAAGGAAGGAAAGAAAGGTGGAGAGAGTCAGATTCATGCAGAGGTACAGTGAGCAGAGCATTAATAACAAAGGTTTGGGGCCGGTTGGAGAGTTTTCTGGTTGTTTACCTGGCTGAAATGATTGTTTGCTGGAGGTTACAGAGTTACAGGAGAGAAAACCAGACAGCTGGGTACAGGCCCAGATAGTGTTTATTTATAAATAAATGCTTTGAATAATTTAGAGAAACCATCAAGAGACCACGTGGGATATTCCCAAGTTGGATAAGAAGAGGATACAAAACCAAATTCTGAATTTTTCAGGCTACTCTCAGGTTTGTCATGTCCTCCAAAAAAAAGACGCACCTGAGGAAGAGAAGCTTTGTTGAGTCTCATTGGAAAAAAAAATGCTAAGTCAATTTCCCAGACAGATAGCAGATAGATATTATGGAGATTAACTCAGATAACATCATCAGACTACTGTCTGTCCCCTATCTTCTTAAAACTGTGCCAGCCAAAAAAAACACGTTGTAATCTCTCTATTCATCAATATTCCCCCCTCTCTCTGTCTGTCTCTTTGTGTCTCTCTATTCTACATATGCCACAGTATTTGCAGTGTCTGCTCCTTGTGATGTTGTCCTAGATTGCTGTGGCATTGGGGCCGAGAATCATAAAACAATGGTTTGCTTCATAGATCAAAGGAGTACAGAAATCAGACACACAGAGATAGACAGCAAAAAAAAGTAAAAAAAGCAACGGAAAGAGTTAGCAACTGTGACATGGAAACTGTGTGCATGGGCTTGTGTGAGAGGAACAGAGGTGTGTGTGTGTGTGTGTGTGTGTGTGTGTGCTGGGTAATGGAAAAAAGGGAGAAAGTGGGTTTTAGGGACACTATAGAGGAAAAACTGAGATAGATAGAAGTTAAAGAGGCAAAATGAGCTCTTTTCCTTTAGTTGCGTTGCTTTTCATCCACAGCTGACAGATACAGTATGAATACAGAATACAGAATACAGTATGCAGCTCTGTTGCAGAGTTACAGATCTCTTCCAAAAAGCTAAAAACGCCACCTTAAATCTGTAAATACTGGTAGACTTCAAAACAAAAAGCAGTGAAACAGCATCTTCAACTCAGCACTGGAGTTTCAGTAAGACTTTTACAGGCTTCAGTAATCAGTCGTTCTTTTTCTACTGTCCTCTACGCCCCAGAACAAGTTCTGACTTGTAACATCATCCATCCAGGTTCAAAGAGAGACTGAACGCTGTGACTCACTCGTGTTTAATGTTCACGCTCATTTATCATATAGTTTGGATTCAACACTCACAAACAGTTGAGACGTTACCTAATATTCTCTCACAGGATACTATATTAGTTAATAGGGATAATATACGTATATATATTTAATTTAAAAAAAATAAAAAATAAAAATAAATAAATAAAAAATAAATATATATATATATATATATACTGTATATTAGAGGCTCAGTTACATCTGCCTTCTGTGCTGTAGATAGAAATGTTATGTGACCATATTCAGTGGTGTGTACATCAGCAGTAAGACAGGATGGACAGCCCTTGGTGGACAAACAAAGAAACAAGGAGGAATAAAAAACTAATTAAAAAAAAAGTAATGTTTCCATTAAATATTTGTAAAAATGATTGTGCGTTTATTCTTTGACCCTCTGGCTTCTTTCTATTTATTTCTATTTCTAAGATTTTGTTATTAAAAAAAACCCTCTAAATACCCATTTAGAAAAATGGATCATAGTAATTTAAAGTTGCTTCATAACGCTACTGATCTTCAAAAACTCCACAGGGAACATATCTGTGCAGAGATATGAACTTTTAGTTTACTTGTTTTGTTTATTCATAGCACATTAGTACATTACAGTCCAAATAGTTTTGCAATAAGTATTTTACCCTGTGAGGCAATTTTTTTTAACACTTTATGAAGTAGCTTTATTTTATCCAACTACACACAATTAGCATTAGCTTAGTTTAACTACTTTTCTCTCTGTGGTTTTATAGTTTATCCTTCAGTGTAGCATGTGGCAGCTTACTTAACTGCATTTTAAAAGTAGCTGCATTCATATGTAACTTAAAAAGCTACCAACCAAAGAAAGATTGTATGTTCACGTTCTTATTTTGCTAATTGTAGCTCATTATTTAATTTCCCTTCCCTGAAATCTTTCAACCGCCTGTCTCCCCATCCTGCTGTCTGTTCTCTTTACTCTTTCTCTTTATCTCTCACTAGCCTTCCCGGCTCTTTTGTGAGTCACCTTGCATGTCTGAGTAATTATACGCATCCACAGGGGCACATGAACAACAATGCAGACATAAACAAACAGAGTATACAAGGCATACTGTATTTATTTATAGTGATGGAAAATAGTTCAAATAAGTAATACATAAAAGTTGGATGACTATATTAGGGAAACCACCGTTAAAGGCAAAAGATTTCACTGCTAAGTATGTGTTTAAAGATATCAGCGGTCAAATGTAGTTCGGTATCAAAAATGAAAGAATTTAAGGCAATCACCTAAATAATTTAAGAAGAAAAATCTTGCAACAGGAAAAAGATAAATCCCCTCTTGATATTGATCAATTGTCAAAAATGATGACGTATCTTCCTCGATTAAACCATCTTTATTCAACTCTAAATTGTACAGACATCAGCATGCAGAGAACATAAAAAACGATGAATAATTTAGCCGTGTATATCATTGGCCAACGCCGTGCCATGGCAGATGATGTGACATAAGCCTGGTTTCCATCTAAATGTATCGCAAATTTTTACCGAATTTTGAGAAAATCGGCAAAAGAAAAGACAAATGAATGCTTGCTTCCTACCGTTATACGATTATTATAGTTGGTTCATTGAGATAAGCATTAGGTGGCACCAATTCTCCAGTAGGAAAACCATTATATCATTGCAGAAGAAGAGGGTGCAACAAGAAGAACATTTAAAATGGGAATAAAAACAGCTGGATGGAAAAGCTGCGTTGTGGCAAAAGTTCAGCCAGGTTCAACTTTTTTGGTAGACAACTTTCTAGCTAGCTCGAAACTGTGTCGGCATCTCTGCTGAGTCAACAAAGTATTCTCATTGAAATTATCACTGGGGGTTCAGCTTTTCCTCTTTTGTCTCTTCGGGTGCTGAGGTTGTAGTTTCATTCTTAGAATCGCAGATAAATGTAAGTTTATGCTCCAAAATGTTCAATGTCAGTGCCATTGTCTGTCTGGATGGAGTTGATCCTGGGCCTGGATCCTCACAGACACACCCACAGCTCTAAAGAACACAGATAATCATCACTAATATCCAGCAGCTTCATGCACTTAACGGGAAGGTGCATTAGGTTACCATTGTTATGCCCCCCGGGGCGTTGCAAAGTACAGCTCAGTGAGAAGAGCTTGACTTCTCTTATGAATTAGATATGACATATTAAAGCATGCATTAAATTAATCATGACAAGGGATTCCAGCTCGATTTCAATATTAAAACGTTTTACCTTTACTAATGAATAATTATTTACAGGGTGCTACAGGGCCATGATTTTACAGCGCAAAACTCTTTTCTGCCTCGTACCCTCTCATTACCGGGTTTAATTTACAGAATGTTTCAATAAGACATGATGTTATACAGCAACTTAACCACTAAACACATAGTTTACTTTTTTTTTTCCTATTGCAAGTAACTTCAAGGTTGGAAAGAACTTCTTATTTTTCACAGTCTCATAATATATAGTTTGTATCAGCTTGGTACAGAAGAAGCTTTAGAGTGGGCAACATGGTAAAAAAGGAACTATAATGCAACAAATTAATTACCGAGCAACATCAAAGAAAACAATACCTGCCTAACTGAGGAAATTGGGCAGAATAAGGACAATTTAATTTTCAGTCCACCGTATTCCCCAACAAAGATCATCAGTATGCCACATCCAACATTTTATAATTATACTTCTGCAACAAATGAGGTCAGCGTGGCTGGGCTGGAAGATGAGGAATGAGAGTCTTATCCCAGCATCCACAGGTCTGTCTGGCTCCCTGTATGGTCTGATGTCCTCTGGGTAACCAATCGCCTGCAGATACCTCCAGACAATGAACCAATCACAAACCAATCAGGTCCTTGCTATGCTGCTCTGTTGTATGGGTCCTGCCTTAGCATGTGTCCCATCATGGGGAGTAAGGTTGGGCAATGTGTTGAACTTTTTCAACCTGCCACCGTGAGCCCAACAACTGGCAATTGCTATTAAATAAATCTCACCAAAATTGTCTCGGTTAGTTTTTCCACTGTTCCAACAATCACTAACTCTGTTTTGGTCAAAATAAACCCATAACTCACTGAGTTAGATGAGAAAATAAACTGGCTCTACACGCTGTTTTCCCCCCACTGTCTGTCCCTGCCCGCTGAGAAGCTGACTGCCGAGCAGTGGCTCTCACTCGCTCTACGGGGGAAGAATTTTAAATCAGCAAAATAAAATCACAAAAAATTGCATCCATCCATCCTGCTATCCCTTTTCAAATGTGATACTTGTAATCCATGCTGGAGTCTATCCCACCAGGCTCACACTAACGTTCACACTCACATTCACAGCTACTGTATTTGCAATTTACATCCTTTCCAATTCTCCAAGTGAGATTTTGACAGGTCAGTAGGCAGGTCAAAGATAAGTGAGCAAAACCAAATTGGTTACTTTATGAAGATAAAATACTGATAATGCATAACTGAAGTTTCACTTTCATTTGCTTCTGTTATGCTTCAGTAAAACCTATTATGATTGTGCCAAGTGTGGAGTTCCTTTATATAAGGATAAAAGATAATGGTAAGGCAATGTGTAGTAACCGTCTGATAAGGAAACTGGTTTAATGCCGACACAGGTGGGTGAGATTGTCAAATTGAGAAGAATCAGATGGTATTCGCGGTGAGCAGATGGATAATTGACGAGTCCATGCTGAAGTGGATGATGCAGAGATAACATGTGGAAGATACCAGAGAAAACCCACACAATCATGGGAGGAACATGAAAAGCAAAAAACCCAGGACCCTCATGTCTTGAGGAGACTAACTACTGAGCTACTGTTCAGTCCATAATACTGAACATGTATTGTTTGAATAAGAATATCTAATCAGCTGTATTACGAGTGCATGATCTTAGTGGGCAGCTCATTGAGCTCTATCACTGAAAAGGCTGGGATGAATGAGGTGTGTGTGTGTGTGTGTGTGTGTGTGTGTGTGCAGTGTGGAGCGAATTCATCACAGAAAATAATATTTATAAACAGGGCAGGAAGTTAATTATTCAAATGTAATTTGCAGGCTGGAAAGATATCTGTTAATTCCACAGGAAAACCAGGAGCTGACATGTTACTGATGGTTGCGTGGAAAAATTACAGGCTGTTGACCTGATTAATTAAAGGTAATAACCCTGGTGACCGATTTCAATGCAGTATTCAATTAATTGGGTCCCTGTTACAGGCATCTGGAGATTAAATGAATATGTGCTTCGGTGCACAAGGTTAAAAATAAATTGCGAGTCTGCAAAATAGTGAAAGCTTAATGCAGTTGGCACAAATTCAATTAATCTAAATTTAAAATATATCTAAAAACATAAGTATCAGACAGTTTGTTTCAAGGCTGAAACTGTTTTTTACAAAGCTTTCCGTGAAAACTACGACCATATGATCAAAGAACCCAATGTAGAAGGGCAAAAAGTTAAAGCCTGGAACAGACTGCAGGAGTTTTGAAATCCTAACTGATATTGAAATTGGGTTGCACCACGCACATGAGGAGGAACTTCACAGATGTTCTTCTCAAACATGCGCACACTACAAGATTAGAAAATAATGACGCATCACACACTAAAAGATATTATTACAATATTGTGCCAGAGGCAGCAATGAACCATCCAATACGTTGGTAATTTGAAAAAGCACTAATCAAAACAAGAACAGAAAACAATGACATGAAGTCTTTGAGAACAAATTGATTGAAATAGTCATAAAAATGTTTTACGATATGACTAAAAGTAAAGCTCTGGGGCTGCGGAGACAACATTTAGGATTCAGGTTTAAGAAAAAAACAGTGTGTTTAACTGCTCTAATGTAAGCTGCAATCATTAGCATTTCCATCTAATTAGCTCACTATTAAAGTAGTAACAGAGCGTCCAACCAAAGAAGCACATCATTAACTAGGTTACATTTGTTTGTTGGATTACAGGTTGTGTGTATTGACTACAACTTCCACTGTGTAGTGTTTCCCCACTGTGTGGAAGCCGTTCCTGGATTTTATTAGGTAAATTTAGCTGTGTGCGGGATTTGTGGAAGTTTAAGCTCCAGCTACCCCAGTTTACATTACCCAAGATCGTGTTAGCCAAACACTTCAGTTAAAGTTAAGTGTGAAACTAACTGTTTGGAAATACAAATTTCCTATGTAAGCTAAGTAGCCAAATTAGCTTTAGCTTTGTTATTTTAGCACGATTTCATGTAGCCATCAAGTGAATATTTCACACAAACTTTTAATTTAAAAACGAGTCAGCTGGGAACATTAAAAGTCAGCAAGAAACAGCGTTTTCGAAACGTTCATGGAGCTAACATTAGCGTAATTAGCATGTTAGCTACAGCTGATAAAATCTGCCAGTGACAGTTTTCAGAATTGATGGGCACGGTTAGGAATGAGAAGCTTTCTCTGTCTGAAATCAAGCAACCAACAAAGAGTTTTGAGTGGTAAATCTGCCACTTTTATCTCTGTAAACTGCATACGTGCCATGCAAGAGCGGAAAGTTTAACGTAGCAACAACGGGCCCGTGATTGCCCAGTAATCAATTGATAAGATGTCAATAGGCTACTGTTAAAAGTTCCCTTCGAGTCTTGCAGAAACACTTTGAATGGCATGAAAAATGTCGCAATAAACAAATACATAAGCAGTGTAGTTTTCAGACTGGAGTAGACACAGTAAAATACACTCAATATAAATGCCTTGGTCCAAAACTACTTAAAATTCTGGGACATTTGACATACATATTAGACTAGGCATTCCAGTCTTTGAGGACATTCTACAACTCAGTATCAAGCAAGCATGTGTTGAATTTAATCCTTATTTAGAGGAAAAAAAGAAAACAGCAAGGCGTAAGTCACACTTTTGTCGCTCAAACTGTTCAAGCCTCTTTAGGGATTAGACAAGATTAAATAATTTAGTGAGGCTCACACATTGGGGCATGTCTCACGCAACAAGTATCCACCAAAAGTCTAAGAGCAAGTGAAGAAAGCCAGCTGGCTGGGAGGATGAAGAAAAGTGGGAAATGAAAGGCAAGATGGGTGGACTGAGGGCATGGAAAAGGCATCTTCACAGATATTAGATTTGCAAATGAAGTCAATGCACTTCATCTGATATCTTGTGGAGTCTGTGAAGTCTCCAAGACTGTTAACAGCTGCAATACATCGTCCTGGACTGGAAACACCTACTGATTTCTAAAAATAAATGAGGTTAGAACTAAGAAATATCTAAGCCTGAACCTTTTCAGATCAAAAAAAAACAAACATGGCACAGCATTCATGAGTTTCAGAGGGTATGTCATGAAACTCTTTTTGGAACAAGCTGATGAACCAATGTACCTGGCTCAGATTTCAGACAAAAAGTGAGCTGAAGGTGAGTTTTGATATTGATCATTAATGCCTTAGTGATTCAGGCCTTCCAGCAACCACCAATATACCTTTCCTCTGCGTGATAAAGTGAAATTGCTTTCACTAGACTGCACCTAAGCTCTTGTAATTCTGTCGCAACACCAAAAACCATCTCCAAAATCAACAACATCGCTCTCTCTACGACAACAGCTTAACTGTTTTGGCTGACCAGGCGGAGTTGAAACATCCCATCTAACCATCACAACACACAAAGTCTGTTATTTCAACACTTTTAGAGTGCAGCTATTAGCTGGATGTTGTCTGCAAAATGTAGAATTATTAAAGGAAAAACTTTGACTACGGAATTCTGCCTCCATGCCCAACCAACAAACCTGTCCTAGGTATATGTAGATTTCTTTGCAGGTCTAAAGATAAGTACTGGTTGCTAAGTTGGTTGGTCCGTCTGTCCAACAAACTTTTGGCTTTTAGGCTTTTGGTGATTCCCTAAACTTTCATCTAGTCTAGTGACACTACCAGCTCAAGTTATGCAACAACTCCTTGGTCCGTGGCAGAGTATCGACAGCATTTGATAGATAAAGTGCTATTATACTTCCTTTGGATGCTCATCATTCAAAGACGAGTAATCCTAATGTTTTAGGTGACCTGTAGAACTACCATCAAAAAAAAAATCACTTTAACTTTTTGATAAATGTCAAATTGTCATGTCCAAATTATTCAAACAAAATCACTGAACACATTTATACTCCGAGAGGACGAAGCGGCACAATGAACTTTCCTTTAGTTTCACTCTCAGGACATGTTAGCCCCATGACTGGTGACTCAGAATGAAGAAATACTTTATTAATCTGTTTTATTTTTGAATATTTGATTATGCAAGCACACACACGCACACACACGCACACACACACATTCTTTCTCTCTCTCTCTCTCTCTGTGCTCTCTTTTATGTAAACATCTCTTTATGTACAAGTCTGTAGGTCTGATTTCTGTTCGGTTAAAAGCCTGACTTTGGCCTTTTAAACATACGTTCTGAATGTGTCAAAGTCTATTGATTTTTGTTGAAGCTTGCCTATGAGGCAGCATATCATTAGTTATTCCATTCTTCATATTTCACACTTCTTTCAGGCTGTCTACAGAGTCATACTTTTCCATTTATTTCCCTGTAAAGTTTGATAAACTGCTTTTGAATACCTGTCTCTGCGACTCGCCTGTCCTACATGACACATGGCCTTTGTTTTATCGAGACATTTACCGCCGAAAAAATGAACAAGCCATTCTTTTCCCCTAAGATGTGGGTTAAAGCTTTGCTCCAAAGAATGACAGGATCCTTCCTCTGCTGCTGAGGACTATAACCAATAATGCTCAAATTAATAAAGGATACCACATTTTCATGTATGGAATTTTAAATATTGTTCCAGTGTGGTAATTTGATTTCCATAATGTCTAATTGTGCTTATTTTGTAATAAAGAGCTACCAGTAAATATTCATAAATTGTTTTTTTTTGTTTGCTTTTTTTAAATTAGGTTTGGATTGCATACAAGTTTCACAGCTAAGATGAAGAAATAATAAAAAATGTAAAGAGACAAGGGACTCTCAAGCCTAAATGTTTTTTATCCTTATCTGGGTTCATCTATCTCAAGCAACAACACTCTCTTAAATGCCCGCTGGCTTGCCTTCAAGTGGCTTTTAACCAGGAAAAATCTCCATGCAGGTGAATGCAAAATTAATGCAAAGCCAATATAAAATGCCAAAGGGTGAGTCAACTATAAAAAAGGTTGTCTGTCTCTGGTGCCTTATCTTTTCCAGAGAAATAATCTTTTTTTAATCTATTCAAATTGAAAATCCTTTTATTTGTGTGAGATCCAAGCACTGAAAAGTGTTATATGCTGAATGTTGAATGTTACATTTTAATACATCAAAGTTAGGCATGTTGTAATTCAGACATGTGGATTGGTATTTGGTTCTTGACAGGAGGAAATAAATGAGCTGTTATTATCATCTCCATTATTGGACAAAACACCAATTAACACCAACTATATTGATTTGTCACTCGCAGACTGGAAGTACAAATATGCGCCTCATAAAACCCACAATATCACCTCATTTCCTGAAAATGACAAACTACCAGGCTGGCATAAGAACTAATTCAATGCATCATTGCATTGATTGTTAATCATGTTGATTCACCTGCTTTAATCGGCTAAAATAAATATAATTAATGACTTTTACTTCAACAACAACCTGTATGAAATGCTTGAATGCAACTATTCTTCATTTCAAAAGTATACATTGCATGTAGGATGCAGTGTTTTTGAGTTTGATCCATGTAGGGATTAAAACTCTTTTTGGCCTCTGCTGTTTGGATTTCTCCCACGATATGTCTCTTATAAGTCCACCATCTTCACATTTTTAATCATGCATGGTCAACATGGTTGGACTCGAACTGGTGACGTCAAAGTTCATGATCAGTGCCTTAAACCTGTTTTGTATTCCTTTAAGAAAATATAATAACAATCATTTCTGTTGCCGCATTTGACAAACAAAAAAGCCAAACAAAGTGAGCAACCAGGATTTAGTTGTTAAACTCTCATTTATCCATGTAGTGTGATGACCTTCTTTTTTTTTTAAGTTAAAGACATTTTACAGTTTATCCAAATGGCAAGAAAATCATGCGTTATTTTTCATGCGTTATTTTTTGTATTAAATACCAAATAAATTTAGTACATTTACATTTGAAGGCGGCTTTCAGTAAGGCGGCACTGTTTTGTTGAAATAGCTTTACATTTTCAGTGTTTGGCAAAAAATGTAATCACTTTTGCATTGAATCTCCATGAGTCTTATAGAATCTCTGTTAATATAAGGCTTGACTCCTCTTCTTACCGCTGCATAAAGCTTCTCAGATATTGTTGTTCAGACAAATAGCATGGACATAAATTATTGAGAGTTCATTGGTGAGCTACAGTAGGTAAAGGCATCAATACAAGATACTGCAGCTGAGTGTGAAATTCTGGGATTTTTATGGAGCCTTGAGAAGTTCTGGTCCTCATTCAACAAAACATCTGTAATGGAAGTTGCCTACTTGATATACTGTATTTCTTCAGGGTTCATTGACCCCATTTTTCACCTCCACCAAGGCTGGGTTTTCACTTACTGTCATTTCAATATAACACAATAGACACTTCCTCTCATTCTTAAAGCCGCATTTTAGAGACTAACATGTCTTTTTCATCTCATTCAGAAGTGTTCATGATGTCGTCATTGTCTAATAAGCACATGCTATCGCAGCAGTAACTAGAATGGCCTTGGAGAGCTCAGACTTCCACAAAGGCCAATGGTGCATTCAGGTGCTCCTTGGTTGGTCCCATTTCCTGAGTTGGGAAGTAATTATTCTGACTTTATTTGTTCAGGAGCTTTAAGTAATAATCTGAAAACAACATGGCCATTACAAAAACAAAGTGTTGTATTTTATTGCTCAGAGCATTTAAACAACAAGTTGATAGTTGTTTCCCAGTATTTGTTCCGATTTGAGGAGGCATTCACGTGAATTTCCCAGTAAGTAATTTTTTGGATTATTCTGACACCACATGAATGCATCACAAATATCTTGCTATGTTAACAAAAGTGAAACATAATTTTTGTATACAGACCGTGAATCGGATCCTCTCCAAAATGTAATGGGTTCCTTCTTGACCAATGCTACACCCTCCCACCAAGCTTCATTAAACAGGGTCAGTAGTTTTCCCAGAAACCTGCTGAAAGACAAACAGACAAACTGAGACGACAACATAACCTTCTTGGCGGAGGTAATGTCACAGGGTCAGCAGAAAACAATGCTGTGGTCCAGTCCCTGTCACTGATTGTGACCTTGAAGCTGTGCCGTCTCTAATAATTACCATCTTTTAAAAGTGCTTGCGATGTGATGGGTGATGAGGGCGTCCCGGGTGCTTGTTAACGGGTGCAAACTGGAGCAAAGAATGACAGTACAGCTCCTCCATGAGCAAGACCTTCTCTTGTCGGCACTCGGTCAGACTGATGATCTGACTTGTCCTGAGGCTGTTTGGAGTCCAACCGACTCACCAGTGCATCCTCAGACACACACACACACACGCACACACACAGACACACACACACACACACACACACACACAGACTCCTGATCGCTCTTCTGCACAGCTGTCTCCAGCTCCACTGGTCCTTGTACTGTACATCACTACCTGTCTTTGCCTTGCATCTGTCTGACTTCATGCAAGAGTGCCTTTGTAGATGTTTCCATGCAAGCTGCAGATGTCACTAAAAAGAAAAATTAAGCCAACAGCCAACCTGTGTGACTTAGGTGGAGATAAGAAGAGCAGTGCCAGAGCCGCCCAGTCAGCCCCCTACAGACAGTCACACAGAGGGGCTAAAGGAGGTGTATCCATAAGGACTTCCCTGTCAAAGCCACTCAGCTGGGCAGTCCATCATAGTGCTGTGGGGCAGGGTTAACACTGTTCTCAGGTCTAAGTGCCAGTAATGAAGTCATAAAACCCTCCACACAGGAACCCCAAAGTGATGACACTTTCAGAAACATCGTCTGCCACCACCAGTTGCTGATTACTTTACGACTGAGTTGATAAGGCCTCTGCTGCATGTTTACACGAGGTGGACTACGTAGGGCGTAGGGCAACACTATTTTCACCGCTAATCTAGAAAAGGGTACAAGGGCTTGTTATACAAAGAAGATAGAGTTCAATGATCCTTAAAGTGTTGCAAGACCAGGTTCCATATTCTGAAAATCTTCTGCAGATCGATACAGTATATTTATGACAGACTTTTAAAGCTCTCAAATATCGACATTGGCATCAGTGTCATTGGTCCTACAGTATGAATGCAGTATGTGTGTTTCCAACACTGGGAAGTTACTGAAATCCTTCACAACCAGCTTGCATACATGTTCTGTCTGACATTAAACCTCTCTCAGCTTTACATTCTTTCAAATCAGTGTGACAAAGCAAAGAAAACATGTATAATACATGTACTATTTACTAGGTCCTGCCTAATAAGCTTTGTGTGGTATAGGCTGTATGATGTGGTGGGCAGTATGTAACCACACTCAACTGCTAGTGGGGTTTATGTGCTCTGCTTGACTCTTCTGTCCCTACCTTCCTCTCTTGTTTATGTGATTAAGGTGGCAGTCAGAAAAAACTGCCAGTCTCGGTGCTCCAGGGCACGCGCTAGTAAGTATGCTACTGAGCGGTTGTTGCTACGTTACAGCTGAAGAAAACAGTATGTGGGTGACAAGAAGTTGACAGTGTTAAACTTCAGGAGGTGCATGTTTTCTCAGAGCCTCTTTGAGCCTGAATGCCTTGACAGATTCTTTTGTACCAGGTTCTCGATCTGGGGATGTTTTGGATATCATTTTGGAGGATTGGGTTGAATTACGGGATAAGAAAAGAATATTTCTACAATACAGTTCATCATTAGCATGTCTGTGTTTAGCCATGCTAGCGCTGAACGGTCAGCCGGTCTTTGGTCCTGACATCCATGGTGCTCACTGGAAGAAGGTCATTTACTTTAGTCATGTGATCCTCGGAAATTTCCTCAAGCGCCACCAGCAGATAACATTTTTCACATATCCTGTGAAATATCTCAACATCTATTTAAATGGATTGGCACACATATTTGTGCAGACATTCATAGTTCCCAAATTATATATATATAAAAAAAAAGATAAATTCCCTGATCCTTTGATCCCATGTCTTTTCATCTGGCACCGACATCAGGTCAACATTTTTATT
>CALSCE010009344.1:5180261-5190413 GCA_943593645.1 Bovichtus variegatus | reverse complement strand
TTCAGAAACTCAAAGTCACTGATGAAGATAAAAAAAAGAAAAAAATACAATACTTACGGAATAATGAGAAAAAAAAACTATACAAAACGTATCAACAATGTACAATGTTCAATACTTCTACACAATTCTAAATAATAAGTGACTCAACAAAACAACTTGGCAGAGGGAAATTGCTCTTTGGTTGAAATGTTGACCGCATCCTTTTAAGGCTCTTAATGGTCTCGAATGAACGGCTGGTTGTCTGTCGCTGTGTTTGGTAAATAGACAGGATGTGGAGGGAGGTGCCGCTTGGTAACCTAATAACAAATCCACACCCAGCTCTGTAATATCTACAGCAAAAGTATTCAATTAGCTGACGATGTGGATGTCTGAGGGTGTAGCCTTATTTCTACAGCTATCAACTTTTAATATATTATTCTTTTTACATCTGACATGAGATCCTTAACGGATGCTCTCTTCAACATACGGTATATTGTGTAATGGGGACAATGTGTGTACAGGTGTATGTATGTGTCTTTGAGAAAGAAGGCCAGATACAGAGATAGACAGATCACATAGCAAGTGGACAGACAGCGGAAGAGCTGAGATGCAAGACGGATCTGATCGCAGTGATGTTATGCTGAGAAGATTAGGATCTGAATCCTGGCAGAAGTCCACAGCTCTGAAATGAAGGACACAAACTCTATAACGGTGAAAGTAAATTATACAATATATGATGGGAGAAAAGCAAAAAGAGAAAGGTTTTATCTCAGACTTTTAAATGGGTCTTTCATTGGGATTAATGATGCTAATGATGTCATGTGCAGGCAGTTTGTTGATCATAAGTGCCTCTGTTAAAATATCTAAATTTATATGCAGACTCCCGTTAGGTTGCAGCAAACTGGATGTTTTAATGTGTAAAGATCATCAGAAGTCTGGCTGCTCCATCTGCTCTTAGGGGTGATTGACAGCACATATACGGGACCATATTCAGGGATTTATTTCAAGGCAAAAAAAAGAAGAAAAAAAACTAGACTGGATTTTGTATTCAGACTGTGTGAGCACTGCAGGCAGACTAGCCGGCTGAACCCAATGCCAACTCTCTCTCCATCTTTTTCATTTCTTTGCCTTGTCTTTTCCCACATTAAACTTCTGTCACCTCAGTCAATTTTCAGTCTCTGAAGTATGATATTGGTATAATTTGAGACATTTTAACCCACAGACATAAACGTTTGCCACACTAGATAATCAACAGGTCTTAAACTCAATTTCAAAGTATATTCCAAAGGATCAAGTTAAAGCCAGGGCATTTATTTACAGTATATTATCAGTTAATGAAAGTAATAAGGTTTCACCATTTCAAAGCCCCACGTGACCTTTTAATATTCACTCTACTTGATATAAACCCTTAAAGCGACATGATAATTCTATCATTGTGCAGCTTCGACATCATTTAGTGAAAATGTAATGTCATTTAACATGTTACATGTACCAGTAGAAAACATACACAGATAGCAAGAATAATTTAGGACTATCAGTGTGTATGAAAGGTATCTCCGCAAAGGTTTTGTCAGCTTTATTGCCATTACAAAATACAGGATTCTACAATGAAATGGAGTTTTTTGGGGGTTTTAATTAATATATATATATATATATATGGCAAGGCAAGTTAATTTGGATAGAAACCTTTCAACAAAATGGCAAATTAATGTACTTTACATAAATACATAAGTCTTGACATAAAATGTACACTATAACTGTTAAGTTGGAGGTCAAAGAAACGAGGTAATAATTTGAATGTTGCAGTAATTAATTTTTTGGTGGCTTTTCCTGAGTTCACGCAGTGAAAGTTTGGTCCGGAGCTGTGGCCGCTCTCTGAGTATGGAGAAGACATTTGTTGGGGGAACATGTGAAATTACTTGTGGATCCTGATCACATAGGATGTTTGTTCACACAACAACAACAACAACAACAACAACAACAGTGGGCGCTTACAGATAAAGTGTGCGGTTAGCCTGCAGGCGGAGCAGAGTCATCCTGTTAGGCAAATTCTCTCCCCACCCGAGATTCAAACTTGGCTCTCTTCGTGCTGCTGCAGTGAAATGTATTCAGTTCTTTTTGCAAGTCTCCTGGCATCCTCTCCACACCGGCTTCAAATGGATTTGTATAGTAAAAAAATTTCTAAATTGAATTTCTTAGTTTCACCGTCACCTTATATATTTGGCTTCCATTTATTTTTTTAGCACACATCTGTTTTTAGGAAGGTAAAGGTGGTGCGCGTATTTGCCACTGATTGACAGGTTAGACAATACCAGTGTTTGTTTATTACATTTGTTTGTCCATCATTTCTGTTTGGATGGTTTTCCCTTCAGTTACACTGCCACGTTCTCTGTTGTTGGATAATGTTTTTTTTTTATTCAAAAGCTTGCTAATGGCTTTCTACTCCATAAATCTGGAAATATAGTCACTTATCTCATCAACCCCTTTCACATGGAGCAACCGCTGCATTATCATGTCAATGTTAACTGCAGCCTTAGCGGTTCATTCACACATGACATCACAATCTTCGAAAGTGGTGTTAATGGAACAATGGCCGCTACACAATGGGATGTGTGAAACTAGAGGCTGCAAAGGATATACTGGTTGAATTAAATAGCTGTACTTCCAGGGAACATGGACACAGCAAGAGACTAATAAGAGTGTGAAATTGGAGGCAGATAAAGGAAAGGGAACAGGAGATGTTTTGACATTAATGTGTGTTATAAATCTTATCCTTGCTCCTTTGTTTCAGACTTCAGTTCCATTGTATAGTTTATAACATTTTTATGAAAAAGACTCAACTTGACTGGTTTTCAAAATCCAGACTCTTCCAGTCCAAACAAATGTTGTGAGTCACACATTGAAGTGGGCCTCAATAGAGCCTTGAAATGTATCGGCCCGATGGGGGCTGTTACCTTTTGTGTGGTAATCTTACAGTTTTGTTTATACTGACATTAAAAACATCTTGACATCTTGTCCTTTTGTTGCCAGGATCTGTGTTCAGAAGCGTTTTTCTGTGTTGCCACTACGAGTTCGAGTGAATGTTATGAAACTAAGCTGCAAACTGCATTTCTTTCATCAGATGTAACTTCCATTACAACTTTGAAAAATAATTTAGGGTCTTGCTCACATAAGAATAGATATAATGAACAATTTTAACAACCCGGATATCCAGAAGCAAAGAGCAGCCAATTTCAATTAAGACGGGCAATGCTTAGGGCTAAAACTACCAAGACTGCTGAAATAAGGGATTCCTCTTGGGACTTTTTCTTAAATCAGCTATAATTCATATTTTTATACTAACAATGTCTCAAATGACAATATAAACAATGTGACAATGTGAAAGAGGTCACTCGTAGTGATGAACCTACAGAGAATTATCACCTGATTCTGTAGCTTTCCTCGGCTTTACACAGCCTAATAGTGAGTTTCAGCTTTATTTATAGATGTCATTTTTAGATGCACACAACTTTATTGTTTGGGTTCACTGTTTTGCAGTGAAAAAGCTCTAAAACTCCAACGTACAAATGGCAAAAAGGCACATTTAGCGACTAGCCGTTGGACATATTAGAGCATTTAGCAACAAAAGAGGTAAAAGAGAGTGAATATTGGACGTATAGCACTGTAAATGGTGGATGTGGACATAAGAAACTGCTTGCTAACAAGATTGCCGTATCATCTTACAGTAACTCTCTGACAGAAGAAGGTAAATGTTCTGTTAACAAATTGTTTCCGCTGTCCCCAAGTGACCAAAAATAAAAATCAATTACTGCAGGTTTAAAACAGCCAGTTAGTTAGCGGCTGTTCTTGAAACGGCCCCAGGCCTTAAGTGAGGAGGCTGCTGCATCATTTTGTCTTGTAAATCAGCTGCTGCTTCAACTCTCTAAAAACACAGAAACGTTGTGTAAGATTTCAGAGTGAAACATGCATCTGTGAAAAGGGCTCATGGGACTGCTTTCCTTCATCACAAACGATAAGCTCAAGCTCAGGCTAGCCAAGTAGGCTGCAACATTACAGCTTACAAGTCTGCGTTTTCAGGGTTGGAGGAGCTGAAGGCATTGTCTCTCTCAGGCAATAGTGCAACAGGGAATTAAACTCGCACGAACCACAGCTGCAGCAGAATGAACAGCACAGATTCATGAAGCGCCGCAGAAACATTTATGCAGCCTGTGTGAGCTGTTCATGTTCAAAATACTGACGTAAAAGTCATGTGAGTTAGTTCACGTTCACGTTTGACCTTAATATTATTTATTAATACTTTATTAATCGTCACAGAACATTTTGTAATGAATGTGTTAAAAGAAAATGTTTGATGAATGTAAACATTTACGCACATTGTTTATACTCTCAGGTATTTAACTCTTTAGCTTCGTTTTTACTCTGATTCAAACAGTGTTGTGCGACTTTAACAGCACTTGTAAAGAAAATGTGTAATTCTTGTTTCTAATAGCATTTAATCCAGTTTATTTGTGTCATTAAACCCATAGTTTAGTGTACAGCATATTGTTTCCTCTTCTTACTATTGTTCATCTTCAAGACCAGCAGTAAAATGTATCTACTCGTCTGCTACATTAAAGGATATGAATGTGTGAGTCCAATGTTTACCTAGTTCCCTATCAGCTCCACCCATATATGTTAATGCTGATGACATATACAGTATGTAGAAAAACGGGTCGTGAATATACAAGTCGATACAAATTTTCTAAAACAGCTAGTCGCTGTAGTTTTCAACTAAGTGTCACTCAAACAGCAAAATACTGCATTTGTTTGGGAGTTTTTTCAGCAGTGGATTTGGTGCAGTAGTGAGTATTCACAGCAGTGCATGAGGGATCGACTCAAAATCAACAGCAGCGGCTGTGTTCATCGTAATTTAGGAACGTGTCTATGCAACAGTGTGGCTCACTGTTGTGTTTTTAACAGTTGAGTGAGATATATCAGCCTTTACAGAAAATACTTGTTAGTGCGATAAATCTCTTTTCATTTGACTCGTTGACCGTAACAAAATGTAGATTATCAATAGCTTTAAACTGCATTAAAGTACATTATCAGATCACAGCATATGAGGAATTGCAATATAATGATATATTTCATGGTGTTGTGTCAAACTTAATCAGTAGGTAAATAATAATGAAACTCTCTGATAATGAAGATTGATTACAAAGCTCACTTATTGTCCTCGCCGTGCTCATACTATGCTATACTATATGCGTTTTCGCTCCAAATCTACAGTCCTCCACGTCTTTATGAGAGTTATTTACCTCTCCTTAAGAACACATCTTTCTCTCCTCTTCTTCAGCATCTCTCTGTGAGTCATAATGACTCTTCAGCCGTGTCCATTCACCCATAGCCTGCCTTGTCGCACACAGTAAACCTCCGGATCCTCCTCATTACGGACAACAGATCACAGTTCTTACAGAGACACACTTTGATGGCTCTGCCTGCAGACTGTTACGATGTTTTGCCTGGATAAACACACCTGCCAGTCAAGAGTATTAGGTTATGAGTCTGTCATGGGTCTGTGGTGTTACGGCCCTCTGAGACAGCAAACAACAGCCTGTTTGCTGCACTTCATATGTGCTGAAACAAAACACATGGCGCTCTGTGTATAGTCACTGTAGTGAGCGTTCGACAGGAAAACGCATGAGTGTTTGTTTTGTCCAAAGTTTCCCTCTTTACTTGATCCCAGCTGTCTTCACACATCTATCTTGAAAGACTCACATGTCGTTTATTGAAAAGAGAAAATACTGTTTAATCTGGAAAAACGCCAGTGTGATGGATGCCCATCCCCTGTGGGGCTTGGCTTGGTGAAAAAGCAGGCAACAGAGCGAATGCTTTGACGTTTCCGTTGAATAAATTGCGGGGTTACAGTTTCAGTGATGGTTTGGCAGGAGTGTAATGAAGTCAGCTGGCATGCGTTAGGGAATGATGTGAAAAAGGAATGTATGGTTTCCTGAGACAGAGGGGAAACAAATAGCAGGTGGGATGGAAAATTGGATTTACTTTGAACAATATGAATGCACGTGGGATTCGTCCTACTCATGTCTCATTCACAAACATGTGAAAGATAGCTCAGTGCAATCCTGTTTTTCAACTGGAACGACAGTGTATGGCACCCGCATGTTGCACTGTATGATGGTAAACTGTGCTTCCACTAAACATTCTTATTTAGAGATTTTACAACCGACATTGTTGCCGCTTCTTTAGTACTGGTCAGTTTTGTGTTTGCACTCATTCCTAAGCAATAGGAGTAATCATAAAGTCATATCAACTGAACAAACAAATAGAAGCATTTTCTGATCTGACACCTCTATTGGCAGGCGCACACCACGAACGAACTGCACCAGTATTTGCCTGGAACTGGACCCATGAACGCTTTCACACCATCTTAAAGGGGACATATCTAGAAAAACTCACTTTTTCAGTGCTTGTGCACATACATTTGGGTATCTGGAGAACTTAACAACCCACAAACTGTGAAATAAGGTAACCCAGTCAGGTTCTTTGTGAGCTGCCTCGGTCAGAAAACATGAAATTCAACAAGCCATTCAGATGTTGCTCCTCTTCCAATGTCACATGCAGTCTCATTAGAATATGTCCCCCCCCATCTGAGAATCTTGAGAACGACCTTTGCCATTTTTCTAACTAGCCAATCAGAGCAGACTAGGCTTTTTCGGGCTTAAAGAGACAGGCGCCAAAGCGTTTAAGTGTTTAAGACAGAGGGTGATTACAGGTATATACAGACAGATAATATCATATATTCACTACATTAACATTACAGCATGTAAACATTTTAAAGTAGGAACCGAAAATACAAGCATGAAAATGAGAATAATTTGTCCCCTACCAAACCAAACAGCCAAGTAAAGAAGAGGTGTGGAATCACTCTTTGTAATCTTCATTACCGAGGAGTCTTTGTTCTTTTATTCAGTACGTTTAGTTTTTTTTGGTTTCGGAGCAGATCAGAATACAGTGATGTCCCTTTCTGACAATAAAGAAACAAAACATTTTAGTTATGCAGGAATGACTGGTCCATGTTTTGCACTTCGGTTTTTGGTTCATGAGCCCAAAACATGAAAACATATGAAGCAATGTGTGAACGATTGTGGAAAGAGGTGATGTCTACTTATTGACATTGTGGAGGAATCTCTAGCACGTGATAAATGTCCGTGAGCTGCTGCTCTTGTGGGCCAGAAATACAGTCGGCACTATGCCTCAACCACAGTCGGCCACAGTATAGCCATTATCTTGACCAGCAGCAAATTAGTTTTAAGGTTTTAAGCTAACTAATAACCTTAAAGTATCAAACAAAGTATACATAAATTGAACACTGACAATTTCCAATACTTCTCAATATCTAGATTTAGCACCATATCATATAAAACCCTGAGGTGTAGAAATCCATGTCAGGCAAGTCAGGTATCCTGACTTAAGCATTTCTTTTGATTATTCAAAGAACACTTTTTTCTCTATTACTTGTAAGCATGTCATGCTTCAGGCTGTACTTTGGGGGGAAAGCAGTGGAACAAATTTGAGTGCCCTCAGGCAACCAGTGTTTTTGGACGAAGATTTAGAGCGAGAGTTGCTGGGAACACGAAGTCCAGAGGGAGTTAAGTGATGTATAACCAAAGAATAGATCTGCGTGATCAAATGCAATACAACAAAGGAGTACATTTATTGTATGTATAAATGCTTACCGACTAATCAACTCAGTCAGGTGTAAGATAAACACAAACCTGCTGGGATGTCAAGATTGAGCCGGCTGTCTTCTCTACCTGCCAAACTTCTCACAGCTTCTTTTCTCTTCACTCTTGCCATTGACACTTCATGGGGAGTAAATAATGTCATTTTTTTAGAGTTAACCGTTTTTTCTTAGAGTTTTAATCCTTGAAATGAGCAGTACAGGAAACAGAGACTCTTAAAGCCATGCTGAGCTTTGATACAGCTGTAGTCTTTTAAACAGAGACATGCTTTTTTTTCTTTTATTCCCCTTTGGTTTCCTGTATAATTGGATGCCCATATTCCTCCCACTGGTCGCCACCCTGCTGGCAGTGCGTCTGTTGTGCCAGTCAAGGGTCAGCTCCCGTGGTGGCAGCCCTCTCCATGTTTTTCCGACCTACGGCAAGAGATGCTCCTCCGGAGGTCTCCGGTGACTAATAGTGCTTATTCTCTGTGTCGTGCCAGTCGCTAACACCAGGGGTTGAGTGAATAGAACACAAACAGATAAGCACAGCAGGTGGGAAGAGAGGAGCTGAGAGAGAGTAAGGGCCACAGTGAACAGAGAGATGCTGGTGCCCACAAGAGAAGAGAGCGTGGACTGAATTAGGAAGGACAGAGTGGGAAGTGTTTGAGAGAGAAGGTGTGCCTGCTGAGCCTCATCTTAAAGGATAATTACAGTTATTACAACTTATTTTCATAATCTTGGCCACCCTTCCTATCAATATTACAAACATACTCAGCAAGTTAGCTGCTGGGATATGCAAACAAGCCAACATCAAATCAAACAGCTTTTAAAAGAATAGTTCGATATTTTGGCAAAAATTCAACTCTCATCCCTATTAGGTTTTACTGCAATGCTTGAGACTTTTTTTCACTCAAGTAGAATCTGAAAACAACAAGCTGAAAGAGGCTAAAAAGCTCAGTGGAGCTGCAGAATCTGGTGATAATTCCTCGTAATATCCTCGCTACAAATGACCTCGTTTTACATCGCACAAAGCCATTTCATTCAATGTTAACATCAGAAATATTTGTTAACGATGATGTGTGATATATGTTCAAGGAAGCAACACCCTCTAGTGGGTGAGCTGGTAGCTATCTTACTGGAAAAGCCTAAACATAAAGAAGTTAGCTGCACAGGTGTTTTTTTTGCCAGCTGGAACTCGTTAAAAGTACTGGAAATTGAAATTGAAATGTGGGGTTGAGTTAAAAGGGGATTTGCTTTTTTATTTTGGATCTTTCTGAGAGGATTACATAACATGAAAGCAGCAAGGCAACGCCATGAAACTGGGTTTGCTGGGCAGAGGTAACATAGCACACGCTATCCCAAACTGATAAACTGCACATACAAACGGGGAGTCTAATTATTACCTGTGTTAAACTGTGGAGAAAGTGTGAAATAGATCATTATGACAACTTTTCTGGTTTTGCATTTGGTCAAAGCATTTTTTTTTTTTCATCAAAAAATGCCACTACAACACGGAAGGATCATTTACTGTCATTATGCCACACAGGATTAGTCATAGGGCCTGCACTATTAATAATTTATATGCTTACATACATTGTGTTAGACAAAGGAGGCGACTGAGAGTAGGTAAACAAGGCTATCACAGGCAAATACTATCAAAGTAATGTGAAGTCAATTATACATTTCAATACAGAACGTTTCACTTTAATGTAGCTAACAATAACAGATAATAGTCTATAAGGAATTCTTACACGTTAGCTTGTGCTCAGTAGCATATCATTATTAGTTTTATGTTGAGAAGGAAACATATAAATTATTAGTCGGTTTTATTAACAAGACAAGTCCAAACCTGACTATAAACCTTCTTAATATAGCCTTGTACTTGAGTGTTATCAATCCTCTGTTGTAAATTGCTGCAATATTTTGAATAATAGGCGTGGGACTGAGGGGAAGAGAGGGGGCTGCATGTGGGGGGAGAGAGAGAGACTGTTTTATGAAGGCTATTTTTCTGATGAGCAGTTCTAATCAATTTAGTTATAAATTATATAATTACCACAAGTGGAAACAATGCTGTGTTGGCAAAGAGACTGCAAGTAAGAAGGTGGTTGACAAGAATAACAATAGGAGAATATGGAGAACGGCACTAAACTTCTGCCTGTAATTAAATATGAAAACAGTCTACATGCATAACGTTTAAGGATTATTAACTAAATAATCTTAGACTACATGCAGTTAGAAGAGAGAGAGAGAGAGAGAGAGAGAGAGAGAGAGAGGGAGAGAGAGAGAGAGAGAGAGAGAGAGAGAGAGAGACAGAGACAGAGACAGAGAGGGAGAGAGAGACAGAGACAGAGACAGAGACAGAGAGAGAGACAGAGAGAGAGTGTGAGAGAGAGAGAGACAGAGAGAGAGTGTGAGAGAGAGAGAGAGATAGAGAGAGAGACAGAGAGAGAGAG
>CALSCE010009344.1:5127700-5180161 GCA_943593645.1 Bovichtus variegatus | reverse complement strand
AAGAGAGAGAGAGACAGAGAGAGAGAGAGAGAGAGAGAGAGAAAGAGAGAGAGAGAGAGAGGGAGAGAGAGAGAGAGAGAGAGTAAGAGAGAGAGACAGAGAGAGAGAGAGAGAGAGAGAGAGAGAGAGAGTGTGTACTGGAAGAGTCTCTTGTTTACACTTGGCCATGGGAGGTACCCAGTATGATAACAAACACAGCACAGTAGGTACTGAATCTGGAGGCAATCAAATCCATATTTATTTGACCTTCAACGACCTGACGTTACATTATTACATCAGTAGAGAATGTAGCCTACTATTTTTATTTATAAACATTTTTTTAATGAGACGTTTCACCATGAAACTCAGAGCGTACATGCAGTGCATGCACTAATCACAGAGGAAAAAGTAATGAAATACACAGTTTAGCTTTCATAAATACAGACAAGCTTTTCTCAAATGCAAGGGAGGTTTTCAAAACTGTGTTTTAAAGATTATTTTAGATTAGCATTCAAATACATTTTTGACCTAAGGAACCGAACAATCGCAATTCAAGATCCACTAACTAGCTTTATTTTGAGTTTTCAACCATATCACGCAGTCTTCAGTGTTGCTACATGATGCTTAACTTTTAAACTTCCTATGAAATCAAAAAAAGATTGAAGTTGTTTTATCAAATATGTATTGCTCTGGCGTCACCTATACGCAAGTATCTGGCCTAACAATGACAAAAAAAGTCGTTTAGTAGTCGTTCAGTAGGTATCCTAATGGTATTTAAGAGTTTGTAATTTCCTGGAAAACGCTACATAATGCTGATGACTCATCCTGCACTCGGGGGCGTGTAATAATTTTGCGTCCAATTTAAGGCTTTAAATATCGACACACGCCTTCCATTGGGATGCCTCAGCTCCATCCTGGGGGTGAGCATGCGTCTGTCCTTCACCAGCAGAACTGCCGACTTTGGATCTTGGGCTCGTATGTGTAAGGCCTCACACTCCAGAAACGACTTCTTCATGGTCGTCTTCTTCCTCCATTTCATCCCGGTCCGATACGTCGTCAAAATCCGCTGGCTTAAGTGATGGTGGAGGCAAGACGTCCTCGACAACCAAGAGCAGGTTGAGCGAGTGGCTGAAACTTGGCCGGGGGGGTCAATAAGTCGCTCCTTAGCTCACTGTTTGTACATGAATCACGTGAATATGCAAAATCAAAAAGCACACTGTTTTCTGTTTCATGGGAACTTTAAACCAACATGGATGAGAAGTCTTAAAAATACTATGGATAAAATCACAACAGCCACCTAACTTGCATGACAGCAGATCACTCTTCATGACGACTTGGCAAATGTGATTCGGTTGAAAGTTCTGAACAAAAAGTGGACCTTGAGTTGGGGTTGTTGTGCGAAATGATTCTTTGGGTGTATACTGAACGCATAAATAATGAGAATAATGTGTAAAATCGGATGCAATCTCCGACCAAAAAAGTTAAATATACACACAATGGCAATTCATGATCACTGAGCTAGAAACTAAATCACCCAAAAAAGGCACAAATCCAAGGCCATAACAGCCATAACTGAAGCCACATTGATGAGGCTACTTGCTGCCGTTAGCTAATGTCGTCAGCGATCAGCTGCTTAATTGATCTAGATTACATTTTATTTAGCTCCAACTGAACTGGGCTAGCCAAGGAACAGCTTCATGCAGCCAGATGGAAGATGTCCATCTTGTACTGTCCCGTTGTCACCCTGCAGTCAGTGGAGGCCACTCCAACTCAAAAGAGAAGTATTCTTTCCAGGTGGCCGAACCACCTCAGCTGGCTCTCTTCAAAGTGGAGGAGCAGTCGCTCGACACTGAGGCCATTTTGGTTCACTGAGCTCCACGCCCTGTCATGAATTGTTAACACTGACGTAACCATTTGCTGCTTCCTTTGAAATGGAGCTCTGCCATCCGTCTTTATGAATTTGTTCACAGCATATTTTATGATGACAAGTTCACTGCAAATGCAGGGGCGATCAACTTTATCAGTAAGACACATGGAAAAACCCAGTAATAGCAGTTGTTCTAATGACCTTAAAATGACTTAAGAAGCTCAGATTGTTGGTCAATAATGATTAGTACATTTTAATGAGGATCTGTTGCATTAAACTGGCCTAAGTAGTTCATTTTGTGAGAGGTCACAGTGGGTAGTGGATTTTGGAGGATATGAGCTCACTTCTTGGCAAAGATCTTGTTTTCAAGTGAGGGTAAAAGAGGTCATACAGATTGCTAGTGGGGCGCGGCAGCCGAGATAATACGAGTGTTGTATCGGGCCATCACAGTACAGTGAGAGCTCGACCACAAAGCATTGTTAATCATGATGACAAACGATGAGACTCTAAATGAGGTTTCTCTGTATGTATGGGGGTGTTACTGTTGCAATATTATTTGCAAATGTGTGTGTGGAGAATTGTGAAAGTGCATCTCAATCTCTTTGTTCAATTTGTGAATGTGTACCGGAATCTGCAAACGTGCCAGTGTAGGGGTTGCTGGCATCTCTATGTGACGGGAAACTCGTGGAAACATGCGTGCAATCATCTTTGGGTCAAGATTCAAAGAAGGCATTTCAGGGTGATATAGATTCATGAGCCACACATTCTTGCAGGTGACTTGATATGTATTTTATATCTGCACAATGAAGACAACAAACTTGCTCCTCAGCTCAGGCCAGTTTGTCCACCTGGTGTACAGATCTCTTATTTAGCCCGTGGGTGGAGGGCTGTTAGGGATGGACGCTGTCCATGGTGCTGAACTGTAGTCCTATTGAGATATGACTATTCCAGAAACGAAACGGCCTCAATTGGCAAACAAGGTTGTGCCGATGATTTTCCCAAGAAAATTTGTCAATTTTTAGAGTAAAGTTATAATCTTTATTTTTGCTTGATTTGGTAAGATCTGTGCCCGCTGGTGTTTTTCATAACGCAAGTCCTGGAGTTCATTTTGAAATGACGTGTGTATCTACCATTCGTTGCAGCAAACATGCATTGAGCGGCTAATCTATCAGATAAGCAACAACAGAGTATCAACTTGCATATATATATATATATATATATATATATATATATATTTTTTTTTTTTTTTTTTAAAGTACACCAAAACAAACTGCACTGAGAGGACACCTGTTGAAGTACAAGTTTGATTCCCTTGAACTTAGACTTGAATTTGAATGTGCAGGAAAAGTGGATTCCACCAGCAGAAGCAATACAAACTTTTATATAGAGATGCAATACAGAATGCAAAGTACAAAAGTAACAAAACCATATGATTTTCTTGCATGTATGTCATTATCAATCATGATTGCCTTGTTCAATTTGGGTTGTAAATACATATATAGTATGTTTTGACTTGTGGAAAAAGTCCCTTTTAATTTCTCGTGGGTTAGTGCCGGAAATCATGAAATCTCCCTGCTGATAACACCCCACCAAGTGAAAAACTGTCAGGCTTGTGAGTCCACACACGGAGCTCTGCCAGTCCTAAAAGGAAAGTCATTCTTCTTTACGGCTGCTTGTGTTCTCTCCAGCTAGAGAGTATTTCAGCTTCTTTAGCGGTTTCACTTTCAAGAGAGATCACTTTCTGTTTTTCCTTTACGTGTTCCTCTAAATTGTCAAGGAAGCACCTACAAGATTATGACCACTTATCTGTAAAGTGTTGAAACACTTTTGAAAGCGATGTTACCACAGCACTTTCTCTGCTGCCAGAGTGAAAGGCTCAGAACAAATTCAACCCTGTAATCTCAACGGCCACCATATTCTGCCATGTCTAATATTTCACTATTCAAAAACAGATACCTTATTACGTTATTATTATTTAATTTGGGTGAGGCTGGTTGGTAAAAAGAAGCTAACGCTTTAATAAATGGAGGAATTCAAATGCAAGGATATAAACCTTGCATAAATGTACGCTAGATGAGTCTGTTGGAGACATACAAGGATAGATTCAATGTTAGGTTGTATTTGTCAGCCTTGCAGTTAATTATGTTTGTGAACAATGAGAAATCCCTTTCTAAACCCCTCTCCTAATGATATTTATTCAATGCCTTGTGCCTCAAGCAGTGCATTTCAAACTTTTCTTCAAGTAACTTTGTTTTCAAATTTTCCTTTCTATTCTTTTGACAAAAGAACATTTCTTTTTAACAAATTAACAAAAAAAGCAGTAGGCACTGATTTTTTTTTCTCAGTTTAAGCATTGTTAGGCTTTTAGTGCCTTTTATTACAAAGTTGGCAGTAGGGAGAGATACAAGTGAGAGGAACGAGAGGGATTTCTAATAACATGCAACAAACCAGGGTGCCTCCAAGTTAACATTGTTTTAATCCAACACGATAATGCCATATTATAATAATAGGTATACTAGAAATGTTTGTAAAAGGAGCCGGCATCTGATGTGAATGAATCAAATAAATATCACAACTTAAACATTTAAACTTTAAATGGCTCCCTGAGCTTTTTGATATGTTTATTGATCTTTTGTACGACTGAAGAAAGGTAGAAAAATAAATGTTACCGGAGAATATAAAGCGTACAGAAATGTGTTTAAAAGGTGCATCATGCACCTGAAGGAGACGAAGAGAGGAAGTTAATAAAATGTGAAGGAAGAGGGTGCATAGGGATGATTAAATTGGTTTAGCTAATCCACTTCCTCTGTTTGTTGGCCTGTGGAAAAAAAGTATAAATGTTGAGCATGCTCAGGCATGGATGAAGAGTGAAATGAAGGGATAAAGGGAAGAATCAGCAGTCAGATGAATGTTTCAGGTAGAGAGAGAGAAAGAAACCCTCCTGTATTGTTGAGAAAAGGGATCTGGCACAGTTATGAGATCATTGTTTGCAGACATTGTTTAGCCAGCGTGCCTTTGCATTTTGAATTACTTGGCAGACAAGGTGCTAGACAACTGAATGAACGGCATCGTTGAGAGGCAGTAATTGAAAGACATAGAGACGAGGAATAGAAGGCTGTGGAAGAAGTTTTCATCTGTCAAGACGGGAACAAAGTTGCTGAAGGATTTACGAGATAGAAGAGAGAAAACGGAAGCTAGTAATTGCACGGCTTCTGGCCCCATGATATTATCTCTTCCTGACATGTGCGCATCTCCTATTGATACATGCAGGGAACATGAGCATGAAGCAGTTTCAGTGCCTTTATGTCATCTCCCTCTCACTCCTGTTACATTTATCTTTGTGTCTTACTGATGACAGATGCCAGCTGACAAGGATGAATGGAGAAAGGAAGGAAGGCACATTACAAGGCACTGCTCCTGATTATACCTACAGTACATGTTCTCCTAAAACGGGGCGTTTTGTCACACTTGGTACTTCTACACCAGCATAGACTTGTGGGGCGTTTCAGCGGTGAAGTTGAACTTTAAATAACAGGAACATCAGCGGGGCAAGTGTTTATATGAAATGCACTAATAACCTCCTCTCTCTGTGTCTTTGTCTCTCTCCCTCAGGCTCAGTGTCTCTCAGTGTATTCCTGGTGTCTGTTGCCTCCGTAGTCTGTGCCGTTTGGCTGGTAGCTCTATGTGGCGTCTGCACCTGGTGTCAACGTAAACTGGTAAGTTACAGTGATTATTATTCACATTTAAATATTGACTTTTTAAAAAAAAAAAAACGTTTAAGAGAAAGTTATTCAATTCTGTGAACCACAAGACGTTTGGGATTTTTTGTGTGACTAAGTTTGTTTCTGTTTTGTTCTGGGACGACGGGAACAGAAACATTTCATAGACACAGCTGCAATGAATAAAGAGAAGGAACATCTATTAGACCTGACATTGGTACAATTGATCATGTAACATCAATTGTTTTCTTTATTGCTTGAATTCTCCCTGGGAAAATGAGCATTTATTGATAGTCACTAAGTTTACCTCAGTCACTGCCGAGTCATTTTTTGATGAATCGTTTTAAAACAAAAACGTTTTTAGCCTATTTTCTTCCATCTCTTCCATGCACAAATGTTTTTGTACATTTTTAATGCGTTGAAATGTTATTGTGGTTCTTTATTGTTTTTACTAAATAATTATTATAAATAATAAAGTATTTTTTTGTCTTTTTATTGGACAATAAGTAGTGATAAACAAGTTCAATCCACTATGCAGATGGAAGGTTTTTATATTAATGTATTCTGGGGTTTTGGACTGCTGATTGGAGACATTAAATTGGGCTTTAATCACAATTTTCTGTATAGGCCTTATGATCAAAAGAATGATTAATTAAATAATCAAGACATTAGCCATTTGATTAATGGATATTAAAAATAGTAAAACGTAATTTTCTTTCAACAAAAGAATCCAAACGCGCAAATATTAAATGCTCTTAAACAAATGAACGTAAAGCAACATTATGTAACTATTTTACCTTAAAACAATATCTTAAAAATCATCTTGATGCGACACTGACTTGTAGGAGGCAGAACATTGTCTCTGTCAGTCCTTGATGTTCGGCTGTGTTAGCAAAGTTGTCCATCTTTGATAATTCATGAGTATTGTAATCATAACAAATGCACGTAACGTTACAGCTCTCCATAGTTATGACAGCGGTGTATAAATAAATTGCACTTTGAAACTGTAAACAGAACTTTGCCCATATAGCATACTGTCTAAAATGTGAAAAAATGATTTTAGTTGGGATCTGTTTGATCAAACAGCAACTAAACATTCACTGTCAGCTTTCAGTACTTTAAAGGTTTCGATACTCAGCGCTACACACACACACACACACACACACACACACACACATTGCAGTTTTATACCAAAACAGTATTGAGGTTCAATACCCTATGAGAGCAAAAGTAATGGCTCTCATGAAAACGCATTCCTCCACACATTACATTGTACAGTCCTCATACGTCTTGAACAACACTATTCCAATGAAGATGAACTGTAGCTGTGTGGGCAGTCAGGTTTGCTTTTGATGACACTGTGACCTTGAATTGAATGTCTACAGTGATTGCCTTCTATGTCTTGTTGTTGTTGCTGAATAGTGTTTTCTTCCTGTGCTCTGTGGCACAGGAGCCAGAGAGAAGCCGCATGTTTGGCCATGACAGCAAACATGTTCAGAGACCTCAGTGCTCTCTGTAAACATGGCTTTGTGCGCTCTGAGCTTTGTGCATCATGGCTGCTTGCCTCCAGCCTCCAGCGCCATGCTAATGATTCATATGCTAATGAGCATCACTCTGAGCTATTGGCTGTTGCTGGAGCAACTGTGATTCCTTCTATACATTTTGATCCTCTGGCATTTCCTGCACTCCCCCCTGCCTCCCTTTTGTCCCGCTCTCCCATCTATCTGTCTCTTGGTTTGAGGAGTGACCGCAGCACAGCAGTTGATCAAACATACATGAGCTGAGAGTTAACTGGTGCTGCTCAGAAGAAAAACGGCTGGTCTAGATGACACGTTTCTAGTGCGACTAACGTTTTTAATCGCTGGACTGAAAAGTCTGTTAAGTTCTCCTTAAAATCTAAATTGCTGTCATTGATTCGGAGTAACAAAACCCACTGAACCTCAAACAAACCCAATTCTTATCTTCGTTTACCTTCATGTTATCTATGTCTCTGTCTTTGTTTTTGTGTCACCCTCCTTCTGTTTTTTATACCAAACAGTCTGGTTTGGATTTGTCCTTTTGTCACTTTATCCTTGTCCTTGTCAGAATGTCACTGATTTCGTTTTCCGGGATGGTCCTGCACTTCTCTCGTCTCGGCTGCCACTGTAGTTCCTCCGTTGGGTCCTCAAAGCTTTTTTTTCCTTCCTCTTACATATTATTATCTTGTTTGTTTTGTGTGTTTCACACCTAAAGGATAAATAGATAAAAAATAAGCAATGTGCCTGAGGTGAGAATATAAAAAGGTCAGATATAGGGCTGCAAATAATGATTACTTTTGTCATGAACTTATCTGATTTTTTTCTTCTTGATGCATCGTTTAGTCTGTAAAATGTCAGAAAATAGTAAAAACTGTCCATTACATTTTTCCAGAGCCTGCGGTGCCGTTTTCATATTACTTGTTTTGTTTTGCATATTGTTTTTATCCAGCCAACAGTCCAAAACACAAAGATATCAAATGTGTTATCAGACTACAAGGGCACTGGAAGAGCGCAGACCTCCGCCAGTAGTTTTTCTGTTATCCTGCGGACAAACCTCAATGGAGGTAATAACACAAAGAAAAGGAGCAAATCCTCACATCTGAGAAGCGGGAACCAGCAAATGTTTTATCATTAAAGTAATTATTTGAGCAACAAGGCCAATTATCAAGGCTGTCCGTTCATTTTCTGTCCCAGTTTTTAAAAAGCAAGTAACTGAGTGAAACTTGGTTCATCCTCCAGCCTGTTGCGCTGAAAAACACCAACAACAGAAGTAACACACTAGTTTATAGTCAATATTTAGACCTGTGAATAAATGAGTTTGGATCAGAGATCTGTGTGTGAATGTAATGTCAATCAATGTACGTTGACATGAGGCAGAGACTCGTTTTAAGGCTGAATATTGAGGGAGGCATTTGATGACCAGTAATTAGAAACATAAGGATGAAATGTGGCCTCCTGTCCCCCGCGGTGATTACACCCTTGGTTTACTTATTAACAGTTAACCCGAATCCACGATCTTCCCCTAACCTTAACCACACTGCTTTTTCCACTGAACATAATTCAGGCAGCAGTTTCGTACAAAAAGTAATATGGAAAACCGTGTAGTATATAAATATAATTGCTAGGCTTAAATCAGGTTTTGTGTGTTTCTTCACTTATTTCTCTGATGAATCACATCAGTGTGAATGATATATTTCTGACCATAAAAGAAAAAACATTCATATTAAAGACTTCGCTCCAGGAGAGATGAAGCTGTCTGGAACTGGTCTCATGCCATTGGTTGTTTTATGGGAGTGGAAGTGGGAGGGAGGAGAGGGGGAGGCGGAGGGGAGGGACAGAAACAGCCACAGAGGCATCCAGGCAGACGGGCAGGAAGAGAAGGCGACGCTGGTCAGTGATGAACATCCAGGTGTGGGACAAATATGATGACAGCAGGACCACACTGCTCTGACCCTCTCGCATGTCCAGTACATCTCATGTGGCATCTTTAAGTTCCCCTGCGCAACTATGGCATCTTCATTATCATGGTGCCTTCAAACCTCCTTTATCCTACCCCCCCCTGTTATGTTTCTCACTTTCCCCTCTACTCTGTTTCTCCCCGTTCCTCTCGATCTTCCCTTCTGTTTGTCACATCCACCCACACTCAACACTGTACCTTCTCCACCCTCTCCTTTGCAGCCTCCCTCAAGATATTATGATTCTGTTTAATGATAGATGAGCTGCACTCGATAGCATGGTCTTGACTGCTAGGAATCTATCCTTCTCAGAGTCCCTGAATTAAATATTATTCTGCCCTGTGTGTGTGCACTGTACAGTGTGTGTTTACAGTGTAGTGGCTGATTGTACTGTAGTCACAGGTTAGGTCAGGCCCCAAAGCTTCGCTCTCTATTGAAAATGTTTGCGCCGAGCTGGACACATGAGATGTGACATGATAAACAATAGTGTATTGTGGATGCGTTAGAGAGAGATACAGTGTAATAATAAAGAGGCAAACCTGTCTGTTAGACACTGAAAGCTGCGTTCAGATACAATTCAGCGCGCTCCTGCGTCCGGAAGCCTCCAGACTACTTAAAATCCTGTTCAGTTTTGCATCCATCATCGAGTTTAAAATTGAGCAACAAATCTCTCAACCAAAGAAATCCTCTCTCTAATTCTGTTAAGAAAGTCAGTCCCATAAAAAATAAACATCAGCATCAGCAATAAACATTTGTTTTCCCTTTTCAAGAATCTAAAGAATTGTTCAGATTGGAAGGAAAATGGAACTGAACATGATAGAAGTAATAGAAACTAGAGAAAGTATTGGTAGTTAATTGAAACACTTAAAAAAACCTTTTGTATTTTTACTGTGTTTGCAACGCTGGCCAACGGTGGAAAACGTGAACAAATCCTATTTTGACGCAAGGAAGCACCTATGCACGGCTGCATGTAAACAGGAATATTACTTTTTATTCACCATGTTAACAGTTTAGTATGAATATTGTTATTATTTTTGGAATAATGGCAAAAAACGGAATATTTTGTGCATGTATTCCTAGTCATTGTGGATAACAGTGACAAGTGACCTGTTTTATTGGTTTAAGTTTGAGGGAACTAGAAACTCGTCGTGTTTTTGTCTCCATCTGGAACCATCTGTTCTGCAAGAGCTTGCATTAAAAACAATCCAAACATTATGTAAACCTGATTTTACAGAAGGTTTTACCAAACCCCCTCATGAATACCTTGTTTTTTGGAGTCTTGTCAAAGCTTCTATAAAGATCTCATTCATGTAACATGGTTTGCACTCTCATTCCTATGGTTATTATTATTATTATTATTCCTAGGTGTCATAATACCATTTATGCTTTTTTATTAGCAAATCTGAACGTGGCTCTTCTAACTATCATAAAGTATTAAAGGAACACAAATCCATCCAGCTAAGCAAATCATGATGTCAGACTGTCCTCGTTTTTGATGTGGTCTCCCACATGGCTGCATAGGTTAGCTTGCACCGTCACTTACATCACAAGGGTCCAACCTCGGTGTGAACCCACTGACTGCTCAGCTGGGGCTTTTTAAATGAGCATATTCTCCCTGCATGTGTGTTGGTCTCTCTAGTTTCTGCAGGTCAGGTGAACTGAAAACTAAAAATAGCCTGTATGTGGAAATATTGTACAGTTGTGACGTGAAACAGATATACTGTAGAAGATGTGACTGCACACCAATGATGTTCCTGATGCAGGGGCTAAACCCCCTACACTGCAAGACAACCATGAGTAGACACTGTTTTGTAAAAGATTTTTATAAAAGGGGCATTGTTAAAGTGACTCAACTATAAAATGGCCACCTGTGTCTTGTACACAGCAGCAGATGCTGATAGCAGACAGCAGAAACAGAAACCAAGTATAAAACCACCAATAAAAGACAGATTTCCTTCTTGTGACATTTAATATTCAAAATTAACATTTAATAGCAGATTGCATCACTTATTTAGTATCATAATGCCTTCTACTGTTCTCTTCTTTTGAACGTTTTGCAAGGGCTTATTTGTAGCCATTGCTGAAAAATGTCAGTGTTAAGGAAGAGGGAAGGAGCTAGACTTCAAAGGGTGATATTATGAACTAGTATGCCACTGTGTTTGACAGTTCTTGTGAATTTAAAAGGAGCAGGATTGAGAGTTTGAGGAGGAAAACAGGACGCACCTTTATCACCAAACGGCTCTAAAACGGACGAGATGAGCAGACCTCTCTCTGGATGTGCAAGTAATCAGGGTTTCTTCTCTGCTACTTGAAATGAAAGTTAAATAAAACTCATCATTCGTCTCATATTGTAGTTTGTTATCCAGGCACATACTCGTAAAAGTCTTTGACTTTTATGTTGAAGTTTCAAATTTGAATCATTTTTTCTATCTGTCTGGCAGAATGTGATATTTTCTTTATAACTAATATGGAGGAGTCATCCAAAGTACTGCGTATTTTGTCAAAATATGGCATATGGGTTTTGAAACTCAGTCAAGTTGATGGTGATAATTATCTGCAGCAACAGATGGTAAAGTAGCTGAGCTCTCCAAACATTATCAAGTCTAAAATGTTGTTCAAAAACTTCATTTGAAAACACGTTGAGAAATGGAGAGTTGTCTTTTCTATTTAGTGGACAATTGATGGCATATGTGCTCTTTATGTCCTTGTTGTGAGGTTTCAAGGGAAAATATTATGTAAGAGTGGAGGGTCTGTGTGACTCAGCTGGAGCGAGCTCAGTGTTATCACCCTCAAGAGTTCAATGAATGTAGAGTTCAATAAAACGTAAAGCTCAATAACTGTAACTAGTGTATATTGCTCTGCCGAAAGCACGCTCCATTATGTGCTGAAAATGTGCAGAGAGTAAGTAAAGTAAGCTGCATAATATATTACGATATAAATGTATGCATAGCTCGACATTTTCTCACCCTCCAAGTTATCCTAAAAGATTTGGGAAGAAGACTTTTTTTGTAAAGTATCCTATATCTGGGTGGGGGGGGGGGTCATTGTTTCCATTTATTTAAGCTGGGTTTATACCTGCTTTAATGACAGTTCAGCTGTAGACACCCACAGCGTTGTGATATATAGTTCAGCGCCAGAGTTCACCCATTAATAACGACACTACTGTAGATGGATGTATCGTACATGAACAGGCTGCGTCCTGCGTCCTGCGTCAGCTCTACACCCCACAGTAATTGTGTTTAAATTGTTTTGTTTACTGAGATAGAGAGAAACTATCGTGGTGAGCAGGAGATTTGCAGAGGAGTCATTGCTTTGCTCGATGTGTGTTACTGCTACCACTACTAAGACTGACTTAATGTTGTCTACACAACATTGGAGACTCAACAAGCCCAAGTTCACCAAACACTGTTATGGCCTTTTTAAGGTGGTGTCACTGAGCTGCTGTAGCCCCGACATGTAGTTACATTTTTGAGGAGGAGTGCAACAGCTGCAGCGATAAAGCTAAAGCATCTCTGTGCTTAGGGTCTGTAGCTATGCTGTAAGCCCTTAACGCATAACTATGAATATAACCTTAGTCTTTATAGGGGTAATACACCATGGTATGACAGCTCGTGTTTAACCGTAGCAATAGAAAGGGTTTGAATAAATGTATCGTTTTACATGTCTTCCAGTTTTAAATTATTATATATATATAGACATTTCTGTGTAGTTTTGGATCACAGTATCTTAAAGTGCCTGATTTCCTTCTGTGTCTGATGTACAGCTTAAGCCTGAGACAGTGCATTGTGTAAGAGATATGTGCATTTCCTTTGTTTGTGTGTGAAGACGTGTTCGTGCATGTGAGAGTGTGTTTTTGCATCTCATTGTAGTTAAGTGGTCCCTCGTCATGATTTGATCTTAAGAAGGAGGCTGTAGACCTGGCATCAAACCAATTTCTGCTCGTCCCTCATTTATCATATTTTACAACATGTTTTGGACCTGATGCTGTTCCAAAGCCTCTGTAATGTGCACTTCAATTGTAAAAATGCTTTTGTAAACGATCAAACCGTCTCTGTCTCCCTCTTGTTTCCAGGGGAAGAGGAATAAGCCTGGGGTGGAGGCTGCCAGCTCTCCAGAATCTGTGAGAGGTCGAGGGGAAAATAAAGCCATCAAGTAGGTGTCAGAGGGTTTGGATGGAGGCATATGGAAATGATCTATGATATGGTGATAGTATCGCATTTTAACAGCCGTTTCTGATTGGAAAGCTAATCTTGTAGCCACCCCCCTTACACGGTCGGAAATGTCCGCCGTGAAATGATGCCCTCAAGACAGTGTTAGAAATGTCTCATTCATCAAAGAGGTTAAATTGTACAGTCTCTTCAGAACAAAGCGGAAGTTACTTGTATATTCTCTTTGTATAACTCAAACGTCGGACTACGGATGAATAAGCTTTACCTCCAAATGGCATTTCTTTTAAATTAGTTTGGAATATGCAAACATAACTGTGAAAAACATGACATGTATGTGCAGTAGTCACACATTATTACAGAACACTAAAACAGTGTCATTTACAACTTCAAGTTGAAAACAGTAAATTCAAGAAATGCACAATATTCACTACTCTAACTGTCTTTATGAAATGACTGGGTACGTGAACTGTGCTGCCATCTTGCATAGCTGTAGTTATATATTGTTTTGGACTGTAATATTAACATTAGGAACTAACTTGGGAAGCTATGTTGTTGTATTATCATTAAAGACTAGGGGTGCTGAAGCGTAGACACTGAATGACAAAGCTAAGTATTTGTCATTTATACCTCTCATTTGTTACTATTTTACTTCTTGTTTCTCACATTTTATTCTCTTAGCTCAGATCCAATTTGTGTCTTTTCAATAACCTGTTGTTTTTGTTGTAAACTGACTTTTGTACCTGCTGTTCTATTTGTTTCCTCATCTCTGACAGAGTGATAAAACCTGCAGGTCACCTCTTGTTTCTCCGTTACGGGTGTTTTATTTATTTCATGCTGTCAGGGTTTTGGACATGCAATTTGGAAATTACAAGAGACCTATCTTAAACCTCCCATTTATCCTGTGGAACCTTGTGATGAATGTAAAGTTATACTCAGCTTACATTTTATGAACAAATGTATTCAGTATCTATGTTTAAAGAACTGTGCCATTTTAGAATATAACTTTATAGGCATTGACATTATCAAATGTTTCCTATTTACTAACAATCTCTCCCTGACCTTTTAGATTTATGAGACAGTATTCTTAACGTTGCTATTTTTATGACGTTTTTTTCTTAATACTTCTCTCATCTGTCATGGAGTTCTTCTTCATAACGGTATTTGATTGCTTGGTGCTCCTCTCCTCTCTCTCTCTAGCCACAATGACCTGGACAGAGACTTTTGGAATAACAATGACAGCAGCAACGTGCAACAGAGGTGGAGCTCCTACCCGCCCAAGGAGTTCCTCTTAAACATGTCTCCCTATGCTCCCTACGGAGACCCTCGCCTCACGCCCAAGTGAGTCTCAGTCATGGCTGGTAAGGGACCCCTCAATCTGGGCAGGGCTGTAATGAACAGGGGCTTGTGTGCACCTTGGAAAACTCCAACAAAACTGTATGACTACTTGACATAACAGAAATTGGGCCTTATTATCACATGAAAGATGTGTTTGCACACCAAATTAAAAATAAAATAGTGGTCTGCTATTTGTGTGCCTAAGTATCTAACAAATGATACAAAATATACTCAGATTCAAAGGCAAAGGTTGATCAATATATCACTCTGAGCAGTGAAAAGGTCACATTTAATAGCCTGGAGGGGGGCAGAAAGCCTCATTTTGTAACGCTGTCTGGCCACATGTCTTTTAACAGAAGTCTCTTCTCATCCCTGGTAATCCTCATGTTTTGCTTTCAGGCATGTCGACAGCGTGGCGGTGTTTAGTATGCACTGCTGGCCATGCAGCACCTGATAGAGATGTGCAGCACCATCCTTCAATATTGCTGTGATTCCTAGGACTGCCCGAACATTGACAGAAATTATGACCATTTTCCAAAATGATCTGTCTGCCAACAGCCGTATGAAATTAATGGATATATCCTATCTAAAAAAAGAAAAGAAAACAGGCTTTAAATTATAACTGTTTATAGAGGATTACAGAGGGAATCAAATTTGTGTTGGAGACCCTCCTTTTTGAGTGGTCAAAACTCCAAACGCACAACAAATCTGGGAAATAACATTTTAGTTTGCACAAAGGTTTGATAGCCCCATTCCCTACAGCCCTGCTAGCCTCATCAGACCCTCTTTACCTCTCACCTGCAGCCCATGGAGTGTTACCATGGAGACGGACAACCCTCAGAGAGCAGATCTCAGTGTTTCACCTGAACCTTTTCCCTTTAATACCACCCAGCCTCTCCACCCCAAATATCCAAATCTGCTTGACTTATATGTATACTTATCGAAGCCATTAGTGTTTCCACAAAAGGTTGACTGACGTGGCTTTTTAAATGTCTCTCAATCTTTCAATGGGTTGGTTTAAAGGAATAGTTCCCAAAATGTCTCCGGCAGAGAGTTAGATGAGAAGAGCAACCGCTTTCTGTTTCTCACGGTTTGGTTCAATACAAGGTAGATTTAGATCTAATTTATGTCTCTTTTATGAGGGACATACACATTTATTTTCATACATATTTTCATATTTGATCTTTTATTTACTTTATTTTAGAGATTTTTCCTCTCTTTCTGGTTTACTTATTTTTGATAAATGCTCAACAAAACATATTTGTTAATTATAAGGTATATAAGTATATAATACGGTGGCTGGAGACAAGGGAACAGCTGGCCTGGCTCTGTCCAAAGGTAACAACATCCACCTGCCGGCCCCTTTAAAGCCCACTAAGTAACATGCTATATCTGGTTTCTAATCTATGCAAAGAGCAAACTGTAAAAAATGACATTAGCTGTTTTACAGGGGTTATGTGCTAGACCACAGTATTTATTGGCCAGTACCAGTTGCCATAAAATAGATTAGCAAATTTGACATGAAATATTGGTGTAAAAATTATTTTATCACCATCTCCAGAGTCCATGATCAGACTTGCGTCCATAGTAGCTCTACATAAATTACAGACCGTAGAAGGCCGTAATTGACCAAACAGACTTCAAGTATTCAACAAAGCTGTGTAATAAGCTGCAGCTGGCTGTAGCTTTATTTAGCAGACAGGTATAAGAGTGGTGTGGGATCTCTTCATCTAACTGTCTGCCAGAAAGCTGATGAGCACATTTCCCAAAACGTTCAACTGTTCCTTTAATGGGGTGGTTTGTGTTCTACTTTTATCACTGTCGTGCTGTTTTTTTTGTCCGTGTGAAGTCGTGTGTGTGTTTTTACTCCTCTCACCTCTTCCTCCACTTGCACTGTGTTTTCTACTCATTTGTTGTCACTACTCCCACTATCACTCATAGTACTGTAAGTGCTTTAAGGCTGCCTGATAGCCCTCTTGAGTCTGGTCTGTTGTGCCCTATTACAAAAATAGTGACAACATCTCCGCTGTGTATAGTACAGCAATTAAGTGTTTGGATGGTAAAGTGTCTGTTTCATATCCACCTCTATTCCATCATTTCGATGTCACTGAGGAATCACAAAGTGAACCTGTTGATTCTCATCCTCTCTAATTACAACTCTGTTGACTCTTTTTAAAAACCACGGGGTGATTGATTACTCTGTATATGTGCAGGGATGTTAGAACTATTGTATAATTAGTGAGTATTATGTTATTGAGATCATTTATATTTGAGTGGCATTCATTGGACTGATAATATTGGACTCACTGATCTGCTATCACATATCTCAGAAATGCCTCTATTCTTTACTCCTCCTTAATGTTGAGATAATTATACATTTAGGCAGCTTTGTTTGTTTATCACCCTTTCAAACTCAGGCAATTGAAGGTGAATTACATACAGGTAAAGAAATGCGTTAGAACAATATTTTAAAACACAATCAAAGGGAAAATAAAATCAACTAGAAGGGCACTCAGAGAGCGGCGACCTCTGCCAAGGCCATTTCCATAAAAATAACACGTGCATCAGCCCTGTGATTTGGATCCGCTCCAAAATTTAATGGGTTCTTCTGTGGCTCATGCTGCTAGTTTCATGAAAATCAGGCCAGTAGTTTTTCCGTAATCCTGCTAACAAACAACAAACCAAACCGAAAACATAACCTTCTTGGTGGAGGTAATAAACATAGAATGACACGACAAAAATGAAACTGAATTCCACTTTTCGTGTAGTGACCGTTCAATTACAATTTTTGCCCCAAAGGAAACGCAAGTGCAGTCGAGAAATGAATGAAAGAGTGTTTACGGTGCTGAGGAATCGTATGTGAGAGCAGTAAGGACATGTTGATCACAACAGCAGTCAAGGTAGAAAATATGTCATCGTTCAGTGAGAAATCATTAACGTTACAGTCAGCCTACACTTAATGTCTAAATGTTGTTGAAGACATTGTCCTGGTGTGCAGCTCTGTGTTGTGTAGTTTGTCCTCACTCAGTGGAAGGTCCCTGCACTGAAGTCGACGTTCTGTCTGTACTCGTCTCTGTGACGTCTGTAAGTCGAGGGTGGCCTGGGGTGGGTAAGGTGGCACGATGTTTACTATCGAAAAGTTTTACACGAACTCTTTAGACAAAAGTGCTGCAGGTGAGTCGCTTTGAGATGAGAGACGTTAGTGTTCTGTCATCATCACCTGCACGTTAAAATTTGACGATGCACCTGCATTGTTTCTCAGCCATAGTGCCCAAATGCCAGCAGACGGCTCAGTGCTGTCCCCTGTTTGCAGTGAAATAAGTTCAACCTGCTGCATCTCCAAACTCCTGAAACTCTGTGGACTATTTATCATCTGAAATATTTTCAAAAACAGATTTTTTTTTTTTGTGAAGTGAGTAACTGCAATAGAAAAATGTCCCCATAGGCAATGTATTCCAACTCTTTACTTTGCTGTATTTTGCACTATACGAGTGCATTGGGCATTACAAGTTGTCTTACAATATAAACGGATAAATTAATCCATTGGCCATCAATTCTGTGCAGTTTTGAACAGAACTATCGTACTATGGAAGAAGTGTTTGTCATGTATCCACAGAAAGTGTGGACTGTGTTCTCCAATTTACTCAGAGGGTTACACAGTAAATCTCAGCCCAGAACCTCTTCACTGCTTTTTTTAATGACTGTCTTGCTGACCAGCAGCGGCTGCTCAGGATTGTTGTTTAATATTGAACACTTGTGGCCGGACTGAGAGCTCACAAAGTGTCTCACTCACCAGTTTCACTAACTTTACTGATGATTCTTTTGCTCTCCGGCTCTGTACGTCTGTGCGTCTGTCTCCCGTCTGTCCGTCTCTCTCTGCTTTGTATCCTGGTCCTTTCTTTCTGTCTGTCCATTCGTGTTTCTTTGTCTCTGATCCGGCCCACTATTCCTCCAAGTGGGGCCGTGGATAAGGGTGGGCAGGGCGGTGCTGGACCCTCGCCGGGGGCCAGTGACAGCGGGGGTGGTGCTTGCTCTGGGACTGGGGCGGGGCCCAGTCGCAGTGACAGCGTTCGGAGCATGGTGACGGGGGGCAGCAAGGCCGGCCGCTGGCAGACGATCCAGAGCCACATGCATGCCGGAGGCCTACGGTTTAGCAAGTGAGTGGCGCATGGTGACAGGGGGCACGCATGAGGGGCTACAGGGGGCACAACAACAGCATGGCGTGGATATCAAGGAAGAGTGTGAGTTTGTATAAACCTAGTGAATGACATTGTTGCATGTACAGTGAAAGATGGATATCAACAGAAGCTATTTTTGACACCGTGCAGATGAAGATAATATAACGACAGGCTGGAAGAGAAGCCAGCTGCTTTGCAGAGTGTACCTGTGATGCATGAGTAACTGTCGGTCTCTCGACTACAGAGAGCTTCGTCACTCATAAACAAATAGCATTTTTATGTCAGCTGCCAACCGTCCACCAGCTGATGTCGGGACAGTCTCAGACAAAGTGAATCCACACAGTCATGATGTTCATCTGCAGTCTTTCAAAACAAAACAAATGCTGACACCTGAAGAAACAGCTTTTTAAATTCAAAGTGGGTTGCATAAAAAGGAGAGCAGTTTTATTAGGCCAGAGATGCTAAAGAAAACCTTTCCTAAAACATTGTTCAATGCAGCTTTATTTGAACCAGAGTTCACTGTGTATCAACCTTTGTAAAACGGCTCAGAAGTGAAGTTGCTTTCACTCTTGGGTTTGTACAGCAACCAGCTAATATTCAACAGGATCAGCTCATAGTGTAAACAACAGCGATTGATAATTGAGTTGCGAAGTGAGAGCGGCTATTTTAAGCATTCTTGAAATAAATGTCTCATTAATTTCTCAATACTTTTTAAACATAATAATAAGAATTTCTTTATAATTTAATTTTTTTTAAATGGCAACATAAACACCTCTGGAACCAGCAACTGCTTCCACTTCTCAGGTCTATAAACATTGTGTGACATAACCAAAGACAGCAGAATCGCCAAGATTAACCACAAATATTATTACATTGCAGGTAGTTTAAAGCTTAATTAAGTGACACATGTTTCTAATTAATACAAATGATTTCTTGAAACTTGAAAGTGTTACTGTTACTCCAACAAAGCAACATCTCCTTGTGACCCCTCATCTTAGATTTAAAACATTATGCAACACCAATGAGTGATTGTTTGCACTCACGGTGTAACTCCTAAATCCCTGAAAAAGGTAAAAGTATTTCACAAAAGGAATAGCAACGATCGTAGAAATGCTGACAAAATTGTTTCGCGGAGCAGAATAAGCTTTTTGAGCCAGTCCTTTCCAATTTATTTTGTTGTGACCACTAACATTTATTTTGCGACACCTCTGGGGATCACTAACCCGAGCTTGGTAACCACTGATCGAGTACATATGGTTGAGCCCAGCTCTTATTGCGAACTTCAGGCGGCTGATCCCAGCACACAAATCACATAAGCTATAGTAATACCAGAGCAAAAAGACTGAAGTAAACAAGTGGCTGAAGACAAACATTTAGCAAGCAGAACCCAAGGGTTTGTTATCATCACCTCCTCATCTCCGCCAGAGCCACTATCGACTCTATAAATGCGCTCCATTCAAATAATGATCTGTTCCATATATGCGAGTTGGATGTGAAAAAACTAATGGTGGTTGGTGATAGCTGCATATTTTTTTGCAAATTGGCGGGACTAATACATATTGAATGTAAGATTTCTGTGTGTAAAAAGCAGTGCTGACAATCAAAGTCTCTTGTATCGTATCACTTCATCCTCCCTTCATTCATTCATTCAATTATTCATTCATCTGTAGTCAACTTTGTATCTATAATACTGTGTGTCATTGTTATGATACAGTAGATTGATTAGAAACGAGAGCCAAGCTCTGCCTTCTGAATTGATATGTATAGACATTATAAATTGCTTTCATGCATAATTAATTAATCATTCTTCATGGTTGACTGATTTTCACAAAGTTTTTAGTAAATGGTATAATAATACAGTATGTGGCTTTTTAGCAACATGACAATTAGACTTGCAAAATAATTTTTGGACTTGAATTGTATTATTTTTCACTCCTGTCACTCCTCCTTTCAGATCTACCTGTATTTCCATTTCTCCTCTGGAATTGCTTTCTATTTTTGGGCATTTACCTCCTCTCCACCCTCCCTGTCTCTGTCTCCTGCTCTCTCTTTCACTGTTCACTGTTTTTTGTTTTTTTTCACTCTGACTCTCTCTCTCTCTTTGTTCTTCACCCTCCTCAACTTCCCTTAATTACAAAATCATTCAGGGTTTATAGTCATCTTAATTGACTTTCAAGCAAGAAGAATTGTGAAAATAACCCTCTAAGTCGGGAAGAGAATACAGCCGATAAAGAGGGCTCATGCTCAGAGAATATGAATGACTGGTGTGGGAGACAATGACTCTGTACAACACCTGAAAGCACAGGTAGAACTCCAATCAAGGAAATCACTGTCAAGAAAGGACTCTGTGTTGTTGAGCCTTCAAAATATTTGTCTTTGCCAAATTTATGTCACTGAACAGACTGGCACAATTTATTAGCTCATGGCCCGGCTCCCAGCTGTCGGGCTTAATGCCACCATGAATCCAGCCAGATGTATTGATTTATCATGATGTCAGTTATAACATGTTTGTTGGACCCAGAAATAACGTGCAACACAAAGCTTTCTACGTGTGCCACTGGATCCTTTAGTAATTCTTTATATGCACACTTGATTGTACCATAGCTGCGGTGTCAAATAACAATAGTTTCTTTGTCATGTCTTGTTACGCTTTAATGCATTTTTGTGAACATTTCATTTCACCTCTGTCCACCATTCCTCGTGGCCCATGACACGTCTCCTGATTTTACAGGAGGAACAATACATCATGTGGAGGGAAAAGTGATCTTGCCAAAATTGAAACAAACAAAAAAAAAAATCATTGTTGGGAGGTAAACTCACAAATGTATAACATCGATGCTTTAAGATCTTGAGTTCATTGAAACTCAAACAATAAGCTCACATAAAATGAATGACTTGGAACTTTATATAGTGTTTCAAATTAATTGCGCATGAATGTGCATGAAGATTAATTGAGTCGGCTCCAAATGAAAGTGCACACAGCCATCAATGACAGAAAAAAAAGAATTGAAAAATCATTGACATCTTGCATACAGAGTGGCAAAGTGTGCCGCTGTAAATAATATTTTCAGTTTTCCTTACTGCTTCTCAACAGTCTCCTGGATCATTTTAAGATCACATAGGTTTATTTTACGGACATCAGAACTAATTATTTCAGCTATTTTCATGTATTTTCCTTAAGTTTAGTATTGCAACATTACCAATAAGCCTCAACTGTAGTTGTTGTGGAGAAGAAGCCAGAGGTGCAAATCAGAGCTGTAGCAAATTCAAAACATTTCACTGGCTCAATTGACAAAGAACACATAACTGAAATGATTTTTGTTTTAAAAAGGAAAATTAAAAAGACGCTTTAAGCTACTTGAGTGCATATTTCTCAACAAATCCATCTTAGAGTCTTAGTCAACTTCTCTACCTTTTGTGTGTTTATCAAAGAACCAGATATCCTTTGAATGCAGCTGCTCATCTTTTGTACCAATGATCCAACCTGGAGTTTGATGCAATCCTTGGAAGTGCTCCAACTAACCGTTGCCTAACCTTGTGTATGCAGAAAATAACCTTAACCTTAAATAATCTTACCTCTGGAACCCTAAATGACCAAAATATCTCCTGCCGCCTCAAAACTCTATGACACGTCTGCGCAACAGAAATCCATAATCTTCAGCAACAACGACTTTTGTACATTAATTCACATTTATTCAGTTAAAATATTATGCACAAGTAAATAAACATTCTCATCAAAGCCTATCCTGAGGAAAAGCCTAATGGCGTGCAATGTGTGTGTGTCTGTGCGTGTGTGCGTGTGTGTGTGTGTGAGAGAGAGAATCTGCATGCATGGTTGCATGTATATGAGCTCAGTCTTGTATTTACTTGATCCAGCATTGCTCTGCTCCTCAGAGGGCTCGTCTCCTGGCTATCCAGCAGAGTTCGAGCCGAGTTAATACTGAAGAGCGAGCGCTAACGCAACTCAAGTCCAGGCAGTAAATCCTCCCTCACAGTGTTCGCTCCAGATAGAGCTGTTTAGCACAAGCTTACAGTTATCAGGCAGGGCAGTGATTGAAGTGAGGATAAGTGGTGAAGCATTATTACAGGATCGTAAGAGTAGCAGACCAGTAATTAGAAAACAAACTTAAAGAACGGTGATTGGAGGTCGTGTGGAGATAGCTTGATGAGAGGGCTGGGGATGGAGGAAAGATGAATGGACAGAGGAGATGGAGAGCAGTTGAGCTCAGAAGCACAAAGGTAAAGGGGAGGCTGGGAAGGGAAAACAGAGCAGGAGCAGACAGGACCTTAGAGAAAGACTGGTGGGAGCAAAAGGAAAGAAGGTAGAAGTAGGTCAAGGCTAATTAGGGGAAGAGATAACGTACAGAAACAATTTAGCGCTGCAGATGGAGAACACAGACTCAAGTGAAGTGATAATGATACTTTAACTGGCTTGTATTTAATTCCACTTCATCTGCAGAGGTTTGTTTTGACACCAGTTTGGAGAAAAATAATTGAATGTTTACACGTCACATACACATACTCGTACAGTGTCATGCAGCATACGCCTGAAATTCTAGTTGTTTTCATCCAGATGTTGAACAGTAATCTAAAGCTTTCTGACAACTCTGTTCTTCTTTCTCTCCCTCCTCTCTCCCTCTTTCACTGATCTTCTTCGTTGTTTATTCTCTCTTGATCCCCTCTCCCTTGGATATTCTCCGCATCACTGCATCTATATGTGTTTTTACCATTTTTATCTCCTGCGTCTTCCTCTTGATATCATGATCACGTGTTACCACATTTCTTTCGTACTTTTCATCTCTTCTAAATCCTTTTTAAAACTACCTGCCCTGTCCTGTATGTCTCGTGTTATCTCTAACTCCGATGTCTTCCTTGCTGTATCCATCTCTGTCCTTGGTGCTCCCATGTGTCTGCTCAGTTTCGGGGACGCTTCCCTCTCATCTGCTTCTACCCTGGAGCACATCCCGTCCTCGGCCGTGGCGCGCCCTCGTCCGCTGGTCCGGCAGCAGAGCCTCCAACAGCCCCTAACTCATCAGCCCCCTCCGGGCCCTAACGACCCCCCAGTCACCTCACAGAGCCTGGGCCAGCTGCACACAGGCCCTGGTGGCGGGGGGCATCGTGGGGGCCCGCGCGGGGTCCGGGGGAGTCCGGCTGGAGCCTCCCGGTACAGAGGAACAGGGGCAGGTCGATCGAGGTCAAATCCTGGCAGCTGGGATCACATGATGGAGCAGATCCGCCACAGAGGGCTGGACGTCAAGTCGTTTTTGTAAGTGTCATGAATGTTTCTACTCTGCGAAGTGGTGCTTCCTTAAAGCGTGACAGAAATGTTGAAATGTTTTTGAGGCTTTGCCAGAGATACTGATTCAAGTCAACTATGAGCATTTTTCAGGGTATATTTGTGGTGTTGACGTACGTATGTGTCAGATGTAACAGATTCTACTACATTATGCACATTAATAGCTAGTCATGCCAATATGTCCTCCATCAGTAGGTCATATCGTCTTCTCTCAGACACACTTTATTCCCTCTGAGTATGCCACATAGTGATTCTTGGAAGGACTTTCAGTCTTTTCTTTGTCATTGTGTCTGCGTGTGGGTCGGTTTGTTTGTGTTTGTGCACACTGGTAATTGAAAACAGAAGGCTGAATGCAGAGGTATAACATCTAAATGATTGTGCATATTGCGAATAACTAGTAACTCCACTCCTCTATTACATGAGTGGATCATCACAGCATGCATACATGAGCTGTGCAGGATTATTGTGAAATACGTGAATACGTGAAACTGCTTTAGTTTGCTCCAGTGTTTTTACCTTTTCTAATCATCAGGTCCGTTTTTTTTTTTTGGAGAGGAGGAGACCTCTGCGGATAATTCAGCTCCCGTTAAAAACCTCCTGAACGTGAGGATCATAACTTATCAGAGAAACAAACCGAGCAAACAAATCCAGGACGTCCATTGTCTACCGAGCAGCGTATGAGAAACACAGGTTTTTAACATTAAACTGCTTTTTTTTTTTAAATCACTTTTAATCACTCGGTCCAGAGGTCTCTGCGGATAATTCGGCTCGGGAGAAGCTGACTGCAACGACCGCAATTTTGGTGAAGTGAACAGCAATGATCCAAGGTTACTTCACGACGCCAGCAAATACCGTTTTTTGTTATTGTTTTGATTGAGAGACAGCTAGTGGTAGAACATTACACAGTTCAAACCGCGATTAGCGTAAAGCCACTGTCTCTCTTGATAATACAGTTTTTCCAACATAATTTCTCTCACAAAAACTAGAAAAAACATGATATAACGCATGATAAAACAACCATAACACTAACCCAACCAGCTTTCACAATAAATACGTTTTCTCACCCTACAGTTAGCAAAGATTATTGCGTTTTTTTACGATGCCAACAGTTCTCAGATTCATCCACTACTTAGTTGGACGGCTGCTGGTGTGCGAGGGCGACTGATTGTTTGAAATACCGAGCACAGAGATCTCTCCTCTTCCACTTGACTTGAATGATAGATTACAGACGATGTGCTTCTTAAGGCGGCATCACATAAACACCCTCTCCCCTCCCGCCCATGAACATATACACTCGCAAACATCCACACACGCAGCTCTATACTCCTGTACTTTTTGCATGTCTTCCCATTAACAGTGTCTGCAGGCCAGTGACCTCCCTGCCCATGTGAATCATCATTCAAATAAGGCTGGGCACATATAGGGAGGTGGCATCGCCCATTGTCCCTGTCCTCATGAATCTCACTGGACCAAACACGTCAGTTGTTGACCCTGAGGGGGGAAACACACTGCGGGGGGTATCATGTGATCAGTGGGGTATGAACGACCAAATGCAGCAGTTTCACCTTTCACGTGTGTCTATGCCTGTCACACAGTGTGGCAACTGAGCCTCCCCGCTTACATTTCAGATCAATAGAGCTGGTGGAGGTGGTAATGATTTCAGAGCCCTCTGGTTGGAGTGCGCGTGTCTTTTTAGGACATCTATACAAATCCATTCACCTGATCGACGGGCCTCATGTTGGTACTGTTTACACATCCCCAGTGGTCCCTCAAGTGCTAATGTGTTCCTCTTGTTGTCGATATTGCTCCAACAAACAGCCTCTTGTTAAGGAGGGAATACACTACTGAAAGTGACGAGAGTCTGGGAAATTAGATCAGAAGTGTGAGATATGAGAGACGAGAGGAAGAAGATCAGGAGAAAAACAAGCAGAAAAAAAATCAGTTTGAGGCAAATGATGATGACACAATCTGTTGATCATGTTGCGAGTTGATTATACTTCTTGGCTATGTGCAAAATTACACATGTATTTAGTTCTGCCTTATTATCTGGCTCATCTTTGCAGGATTTAAACCTTTACTTTTTGAAAGAAATTTGATATTGACGCTTCAAGAGCGATCTCTCAATTTGTTTTCTCTTATTAAAATGTTTGAGTAATTAATTAATGCTCTCTGTAAAAACATTAGGACCCTGTCATTTTATACCTGGTCAAGCAAACATCCAAACCAAAGTAAGACCTCAAAATAAAAATGTAAAATGATGCTCATTGTTTAATAATGATGCCTTTAAAACTGGCAGTCAGGTGATGTTTAAGGATGAGCAAAATCATTTTGGAATTGCCCTTTAAGAAATGACTGCTCTAAGTTAATACATAAAGGCTGTCCTTGGATAAGCATGCTATGTTAGAGGCTGTATGCAGAGGAAAAGCGCATGGTAGAGAGGAGAGTATGCAAGGAAAGAATAGTGTACAATATGTGCCTACATGTGGGTTGTTACTTTAGAACTGTGAATTACAAGGTTAGTTGTTGGCAATTGTTAATTTGTTAAGGTCACTGTTCGCGTGGCCTGAATTCACGGTGCAGCATATTTCAGTCAGACGTAATTTAAATGACTACAGGCATGTTTAGAGGGAGAATAACAGCTGAAAATCAACTTGATATGTTTCTTTGTTGCAGGTTTTTGTTAAGGCCACCTCAATTTCCATGGATTTCTTTCGCTTTTTCATCTTTTTTTCCCCCTGTATTGTCATTACAATTGCCTTTATTTTCTCTGTCTGAAACGGTCCAACCCCTTCTTTCAGTTTTTGTTTTTTTTGCTTTTCTATTATTACCACATTAATTGTTCTACGAGACAGATAACAGTCACTGAGGCATCAGTGGTTTTAAGCCTTTCTGCTAATGATGCTCATTTCAGCCAAACATATTCTATGACTATTTTATCTACAGTGGACTAAAAAAGAAACACTCATGAGAAATTGAATGCATCCCTGTACTTGTAAGAACACACGCTGCTCACTGATGCGTTATATAACCTCATATAGTGTAATGATGAATTATAGGGAAAAGCATCCTATTGACGTTGGCAAGCACATGTTGCCCATGATTAATATCTCTGGTATCATCCCCGGTAGTTTAATTAGACACGTTACGCTATAAAACGGTGGATATTAGAAAGGCCTGTTGTACTCTACTATGACCAATACAACGTGTCAGTGTTAAAGAACTAAAGAAAGAATCAACCCAGCAAAATAATCAGATTCTGCAGTAGAAAGTGTTCATACTAATGCTACAGCGAACAGAACATTAAGTAATCATGAGCACTACGCATTATCCAAAATGTCAGAATATGACTTTGTAGTAATTCAAAAACTGGATGGCTTTTAATAGCACACACTCAACTTCATAGAGTTGGTTGAGGAAGTGGTAAAGAAAAAAACAAACAGTCTTTAGATCTGCTTTCAGCGGCAGAAGATCTATTTTCTACTGACCTCTAATGTAGTCTAATTTGCAAATACAAGAGAAGAGAAAAAATTGCCACACCAGTGAGGGTTTGGTATAAATTATGCGTTTAAAGGACATTACCGGTGATGGCCATCGCAGATTAGGTTTTCCAATTATGATTATAGAATAATTTTAGATGAGTTAAAGAGTAATGTTAGCATTAGTGTTAAAATATGCACATCAGAGGTAATGTTGGTGTCACATCGAATAAGGGATAGAAAGCAAAACTCCCATAAACATGTGTTGTGCAGTAAAATGCAAAAGAACATATATTGTAAATTGCATTTCTAGGTTTATTGTGCACATACAGTAAACAAACGTCAATGTTTTCCATGTTTTGAAAGTGATAATGTTCAATTATATTAACACAAAATCGTCTGTAAGAAAAAAGCAAACTGTTTAATAGTTGGTATGCAAAACTTGCAAGAAGGAACGCATGCATTAAAGTTAACTGAAGGAACTAAAAAGTTAGATTATCAAAGTCCGGAGTGTATTTTCAACTCACTGCATAATACACAGGTTTGGTTGAGATGCACTACTGTGTGAATTATGGATTGAGTCTTTCATAAAAATGAAATAGTATCCTCAGTTCTACACAACCCACCACCTCTCTTATATGTGAAATTAATGTGTGCTGCGTGTGTTTCTGTCACTGCCTGTTTGTGTGTTTTTGTGTGTGTGTGTGTGTCTATTTGTCTACACACCCGTGTGGATTTGTGATGTCTTGTTTGTCCGTGTGTACAGTGAGGGGAAGATGGTTGTTCTGTCTCTAGCAATCGGCCTGGCAGAACAGGATGACTTTGCCAACCTCCCAGATCTACAGGAAGCTCCAGCAGATGAAACCACACCAGAAAAGAGGTAACGAGAGAAAGAGAGAGGAGATTATAAATGGGATAAGCTCGTCACAAAAATAAAACAAGTAGCCAAGGTAGCTGTTTGTCATAGTGGAGGGTTACACAGCATGTAATGACTTTTCATTCAAAGTGTTGCAGCACTATTTATCTCTGTCCATTTTATAGTTCACAATGAAAATAAATTCATTTACAAAAGGATTTATTTGTTGTAATTTTAATGTAAATTAGGGCCCAGAGTGCACTGAGCAGTGCATCAAAATGGATTTATGGAGCTTGTTTATAAAAATATAAAAAAAAGTGCCTCCCAAAGCAGGTTGAGTACCTGAGAGATCAAATGTTCATAGTCTAAAACGGTGAAGTCATTTTTGGGTTGCCCTTAAAAAAACAGAATAAATCTAAACCAGGACTGACTGTACTCTTATTTAAAAAAAACACCTTAAAATAGTTTGAATGTATTCCTTTTGAAAATCATGAGTTAAGAAGTTAAATTGCGATAAAATCTTTTCTTCGCATTGATATCAACATGGCTTGATAGTCAGGATTACTGATGTCACGAGTGTCCCCATGGCAACTTACCCCGTCTGTCTAGCCCTTCATTTTTTTCCTCTAAATTTTATTTATTTAACTAAGTTGTTTCAAAGCCTTCTCTACTCTGGCAGAAATAAAATTCTGGCCATGTTACCGCTGATGTAATTATATGTAAACTCCTCCTCAGGCCATTGAAACATGACATGACCTTGGTTTTGTCAGTGGTACCCTGCTTCATGCTGTTGTATTAGTTAGTTTGCTCTTCATCTAACCACCATGTTGTTTTATGACTTCCAGCACTGAACTACAGACTCTGGCTCAGAGTTTTTACTTCTGTTTTCCTTTTTGATATTACTTTCAGCTTTATGTTCTCACTATATTTTCTGTCGTACATCACATTTTGGGTCCTCTTGTTCCTGTTTTTTCCCTGTCCTCTGTGTTCTTCATTCAGACCTTTTGTAAGTCTGCCCTTCACTGTGTGATCTGCAGTGTTGTAGGCTCAGGAGAAGGGCACCCTCATTATTTAGTAGTAAGGTTCCTCGCATGAAACACTCGTCTAAAAATATGCTAACCTCATCTACCAGTGATCTCAGAGCGATCTCAGAGCAGCTGTCAGAGACTAACACAATCTCAGCTGGTGAACAAAGGACTAAACCGCCTGCCCTCTTATCACAGAGTGTGTGAGAGATAAAGTGCTTAACCCACTGTTTTGGTACTAGCAGGCTGAGCATAAACCTGGGTGTAGTCCCACATAACACCATATAGATTTCTAGAAGTTTTCACAAAATGTCTGCAGTGCATCCAAGTGTGCTTTTAAACTAGGTCATCTGTGAATTTTTGGTTGATGAAAAATAGCCGTCTGTCTTGGAAGCAGAGAACGTTTGTCTTGTATTTGATGTTATTGCAACACTTATGACCTTTTTTATGCTTTCAAAATTGAATTTAAAATGTCAAAGGGTCAGTTGGGGGATGAGAACCAGCTTACCTCTTGTCTCCCCCATCATCCTCTCTCCCTCTCACTGTGTGGAGGTCTGTCAAGCACCTAACTGTAATCACAGCCAGCCAGCGAGCCTCTACCCCGAGGGGTCGCGTGGGCCAAGCCGTCTAGTGTCCTTCCACCACTAATAACAGCTCTCCATCATCATCTATGTCCGTCTCTCTCGTCTGTGTCTCTGTAGCTACCCGGTAAGCTCTCTGCGCCCGTCTGCTGGCTCCCTCCCGGCCGTTTTCATGGAGCCCAGCACTCTGAGAAGGATGATCCGGCCAAAAATATATGTGACTAGACAAGACGCTGTCAGACAGTGAAAGAGAGACAGAAAGAGTGGGACACCTTTGCTCTCAGCTTTGTAGAGAAATATACAAGATATAAATAGACACTCTCATCGAGGTTTGAGCTTCTGTTGATTTATTAATGAAATCAAATACAGCTCGCAGCACACATATCTACAAACACTAAATCTGATAATAGAGAAATGATAGCACTCTGTATAACATCAAGTCTAAATATGGACAGTAAACAAGCGGAACCCTATTGCTTTTAGATATTTAGACATTTATAATTGAAGCTGCAGAAAGTGTTTTTCAGAACAAGATGTAAACACAACATTGACGTTATTATATATATATATATATATATATATAAACATGTTGACAAACAGTTGCCTATTTGAACAACCACCAAACACATAAAAAGTCAAAGAATTGTTCTCTTTCGTAGCTCTGTTTTCGTCTCCGCCAACCCCTTGAGAAAACTAAATGGTGCTAAATGTCTTCTGCGTTCACTAGTTACTAACTTTGTCTGTCTGCCGTGTGGCGCTGGGAATGCGGTTTGCAGTGGATTTCGCTGAAAACAGCTGCCTGCTGCTGCTGGAAACGAGGTTGATGAAAGCTCCATTGTTATTAAAAATAAAATAATGATTAATGCAGCTTTAATGTGCTTCAAGAAGCCACTCAGTAGTCACTAATCTTCATCACAGCTATCAGGGAACTTGTATTCAGGAATGATAATTGTCTCATAAAACACTGCATTTGTGTCCCTTGTTCAAAGGAAAACAGCTTACATAAGTGAAGAGATGTATGACTTGTCTATTGGTATCGCGAATTAAGTGGAGATATGCAGGCAGATACTGTAGCGTGCGCACTCAGACGATGAGAAATGCTCATCAAAGCTTTTAACATAGCACTGAGATATGATCTATTTTTACCGCCTGTAACTCATTTAAAACCTAATATAAATACTCGCTGAAGAGCTTGTTTTCGTCAGCTGAACCCACGTGCAGAGAGGTGATTGTGATGCGACGGGAAAATCATCCCTGAACTAATTTACGGAGTTCATTATCACCAGTGTTTTGTGTTGTGTGAAAAGTTTAATGTTAATCTGGGATTTGGGATGCGGAAATAGCCGAAGCTGTTGCCTACAAAAGCTTCCTTGTACTTATTACGTCTTCCAGATAAAATCCCATAAAACACCAAAGCAGCTGTGATTACAGTTAATTATATTATCATTGTCGAAGGACACATTTTGTTTCTCGCTGATCTGTTATCTACAAAGCCAGTGTTCTTTTTTTTCTCTGCGATAAGTGAAAGGTCCTCTAATCTCTTATGTGGAGCTTCTTCTTGTTATGTAAGTCACTTTGGGTCACTGTGGTAGGCCGGCCAAAGCCCTGCGGTGGACTGGACATAATCACCCACCTGCAGATAACTATGATGGAAGCTCTGAAGCTGTTTGCGTTGTTATCATCTCACAAAGCTGCTGTTGCATGGCAGAGCAGCATCTTAATGAGCTTCAGATTCACCACACACAGAGACGCAACCGGGAAATAAATATGAATAAACCCAGAAGAGATTTCTTGCCCCGGACAATCTCCACTCTGAACACTAAGTTTGTAAAAGCTGTAAAACACAAACCAACGGTTTCTGAAATGGAGCACATCAAAGTGTGCTTCCATTCAATATAAAAGAAGAACATATTGTGCCCACACGGTATGTTAATGATGGGTTAAAGTGTGGACCACTTTCAATGAGTTCTAGAAGAACAATGTAGTCTTTTATTTTTTTTGCTTTCACACTTGATAGTCATGTCCTAATTCCCTGATACAGCTGAAAGGTGTGGTGTGGTATAATACAGAAAAAGGCTTTCAGTGCGGTTGACCATAATCTCTCAGATGAGGAACATGCACCATGTTACCACTACAAACCGACGCGTGAGAAGCTGGAAGCTCTTGTTGGGAAGAAAGAGACGAACCTCAGAGACATCGTCTTTGGGAAAATGTCACAAGAAATAAGAAAGGAATAAGTTTCCAAAGTCTAAACAGTGGGAATGAAAAGTAAGCTTTTCAAATAGGTGTGTGTGTGTGTGTGTGTGTGTGTGTGTGTATAGAGAATAAATGATGAGTAAAAATGTAAAAAAAAACATTTCTAAAACTTCCTTCTTGCTAAAACAACCTTCGTCAGACCTTCTCTGCATCACATGTTTGATGATGCTGTTGTTTACTTACTGTTTACTCTTCAGTTTTTTTTCTTTTGGAAATGTATCCCTTATGCTGGGATGTTATGTTTTTTTTTTGTTTTTTTTGTTTCTAGGTCTTTACTCAAATAAATATTGATGACGTTTGAATAGCTTATTTTTTTTTTAATTGTCACCCAAAATCTGAAGAGGAACATCTTCAGTAGATTATGAAAAGCTTAAAGATCAACCGTACGTCACACTTGCTGGGTCGATGGCCTCAGTGGGAATCATGGTTCTAATCTTGGCAGCGATAACGTCATACTGCACTCGCTGAGTTGCACAACGCCAGACTGTACAGTATTAATCAAGCAGGAAGTTGTTGCCACCCGTTATCAACTGGCATATCTGACTCTTTCAATCGTGTGTCTGAGCCAGCAATCACAGTGAGTCAAGCATCCTAATGACTCTCCAGGCCGGCCACTGGTCCCCATGGCAGCCTCTGGAGCCAGCAGTGGCCCGGGAGAAAAGATGATTGGAAAGAAAAAGTGATGTAGGTCAGCACAAACGAGGCATCTTTTTAAAAAACCTGTCAGATCTAAGTCTGGAGCTCATTCACCATTTCCCTGGTTGCTGCTTGTGGCTACGAGCAGGGAGCTGATGTAAGAGAGAGCATGAAAGGAGAATGAGGGGGACGTCACAGCGAAGGTGACAGTGAGCGCTGGAAGAAAGAGAAAAAGCTGTGTTCTCGAAGTCATTCAACACATTTTATTGACTTTCATCTCTAATGTTGAACAGGATATGACATCACCAGAGGTTATTTATGTATGGAGCATGATTTACAAAAACAGCAACTCCCCTGTGAATAAATCTCAATAACGAGGCAGCAGAAGTCTATTCAAAGAGCATCAAGCCTGTCGAGCACTGTAGATGGCTCCATTAGTTGTATTAGCCTGCGTGTTCAGGGGGGCGGTGGCCGGGTGATTTGTCCCTGTTGGTGGGGAGCGCTGAGTGGGCTGACATTGAAGCCGGGGCCTCATCCATCATGGTATGTGGAACCTATATTGTGTTTCATGGTCTCCTAGGGCTAGTGTATGATCAGCAAGACCCAGATACAGTAATGTTTATGGAGACACTTCCTACCCAGGCCTTGCTGGTGACCCTCATCCCTCATGTTCTCACCCGTGCATCCACTCTCCCGCCCTCGCTCACCCGCTGCTTCTCATTCCTCTCCCCGTCCCCTCATCAATTTCCTCTCCACCCTGCGCAGCCCTCATTTTGTTTCTCAATAAGACGTTGTCTTCTCATCTCTCCTTCATTCCGTCTCCACCTCTACCTTCTCTCAATCTCACCTCCACGCTTTATTTAATTGCATCCATTCAACCTTTTTTTTTTTTTTTTGATTTTACACATTTATGTCAGTTTGTTTTCTTCTCTTTTCTTCTTTTCCATTCCACTATCTCCTTATTCACCTAATCCGCTCTTTCCTGAGGGTGTTGACTGGAGTTGTGATTGGATGATGTCACAGTACGCTCCTCTGTCAGCGGAGATGACTGTCAGCTGGGCCAGACTCTGATAAATCTGCTGCTTGTGGGCAGTTTTCATGCATTGGTATACAGTATATCTGCTCACACGCCCATGAGCTCTCTGTATCATCCCTTTATCACTATTAAATGTCTTTACTAAAATAAGATTTGGCTCCATATGTAGATAGCCAACACAGTTTTATTCTCACCCAAGCTCTATTTCTTGGTTTTAATTTATCTAAATGATAAAAGCCAATATTATTTAATATTGTTTTCCCACATGAAGCCAGCTATGAAAATAAATGCAATAAATCTGTGTGCCTTTATAACTTATCTCATATCCTAAGGCACCTCATCTTAATTATGTTTGCATGACTCCTGGAGAATGATAACTGAAACTGATAGAGGGTAAAATACCAACAAAAATAGCTTTTTCAAATTAACTCTCTGATCTATGTTCTATGAGACACCTAGTTCTTCTTTTTGTGATCTGTATTTAGTTAGCTAGTACACAGTGGACCTAACAAAAATATTATTTAAAACAATTTACTAAATTCATACTCACAGAGAAAAAAAATGTTTTTTCAAGTTAAGTAAGTGTTTCAGTTGTATTTAGTCAGAGTGGATGACTTTGATACTGGAGACCTTTGACCAGCTAAGATCAAACTTATACTCAGACTTCAGATCGATGTCTAAATTCATCTGTTGCACAAAGAAATCTAGTTCTTGACTATCTTAAGTAGGACTAATTTGCTATGAATTCTGAGTAAATTAAGACTTTGTCCAAACTTTAAAAACATGGCTGACCAAACAACCCACATCAAACTGGTTGGCTATGTTCACTCCAGCAGAAAAAGTAAGAACTTCAAGAATTCAACCTTTACAAGGACATTTTACTGTGACAATTCAGTGGAGGGAAATAAAAACGTCCATTATCATAAAATGTGCACAGCTGAGATGCTGTGGCTTCCTAATGTGGCAAGGCTCATTACTACTGCTAACTCGTCGTTGTCTCTACTTTATATTTACGAGTCACTGCAGCCTATAAAAACGTTGTCCCCTCTCGTTACTCGCTCCGCAACATTGTTAACAAACCACAAAATATGTGTCATGTTTTCCTCTTTTTTTCTCATTTGGTGCCACTGGTCAGCAGGTGTCACTGATTAATGACTTAAAAAAAAAAGTCCATCTTTATTTTTGTAAAACTGTGTAACATATTCATTTAAGAGCAAAATGAAAGCAGGCTGCAGTCACTACGGACCAGTCTGCTTGTTAAACCAGCCCCTGGGAGTCCCGCATGTGGTTTAGTTCAGGCAACAAACATATGAGTTAGGGAAACATTTTGGTTTCACTTTAATGTTAACTCGGTAAACACATTTCGTCTCAGGCTTCGAGTCATTGTTGATTTTCTGTATTAAAACAAGACCAAGGACGAATCCTTTCTCTAAACTTAACCAAATGCTGCGAGTGCCTCAACATAACCAGCAAAGGTTTTATCAGCTGCTATGAGCGGATGTTGTAAGAAAACAGATGAAATACAACGTCAGAAAGAATTCTACAGATGCCTTCAATATCAACATTTTGAGACTGATTTTTAACAATTCCTCATTATGTTGATTTAAAAAAAATAATAATAATTTAATCCAGGCAGCATTGTTCTTCATCATTGTGGTTGTCTGCCAGAAGCTGTCCTAAATTGACTAAAGTAAAACCGCTTTACTCAGTGCTTTTACCGGTTTTAATCACCGGGTCTGTTTGTTTTGTAGAGGAGGAGACCTCGGTGGATAATTCGGTTTTTGGTAAAAAACCTTGTGAACGATAAACAATGAAGGAATCCTAACCGGCAGAAGCTGACTGTGAAAAACTCCCATGATCCTACGCTACTTCACAACCCTACCAAACTCCTTCTTCTGTTAGTGTTTCGGTTGAAGGGACCGTGGTGGCAGAATATTACATACTGTGTGTTTAAAGTGAAACATAAGTACACGTAAGCACATTTATATAGTGAAGTGCTTCAAATGGATCATTTGAGACACATTCTGCTGAATGTTCTCATGCTCAGCATTTCATATACTTTTTATTCCAATCACTTCTTAGGACCTCAGACATGTTATATTTAGAAAATAAAGTGTGGCTACAGATACTAAGGTGCCATCTTTAAGCAAACAGATGGCATTGATGGGCGTGCACAACAGACGTCCCGTTAGTGTTTTTGTGTCTCGGCTATGAGGAGGCATGTAACAGGACAGTATGGTTGCAAAGATTTGGTTATTACATGATTCAAATTCTTGTTGTCCAGTGAATATGGACTGCACATTGCTTTTTCTGCTCTCAATCTTCTGTGAGGACGTCGTCTCTTGCTCATGCTGCCAACCTCTCCTTCAATATTCTAATCCAGTCGTTACTGTAATTACTTGCATGATATACCTTCATCATGCCCGGGTGAATGGAGCTTCTTCTTTTCATTTTCCATCTTTCTTACAGACTTTCCAACAGACAGTACGTATGTGACATAAGAGGAGATAAGGTGTCTGCATGGTCCCCTGGGATATAACAACAGAAGATGGTTTACAACTCACTCCCAGGTTGAGGCCATGAGGTCAAAAGTCAGAGTTAAGAGTTTTGATGCGTCCGATGGAAGTGATCGTTCTCCGGGGACATCGCCCTCGACCTCCAGGACGATTGCACGTGTGTTTGCTCATTTGTTTAGTTTTATGGACTTGCTAGCAGTTCATTTGCCTTGTCGAAAAAAGTGAAGTGAGATACAGCTTGTTTCCGTCTGATGACCCAGACTGTTATTAGCAGGGGAAGAAGGTAGCTCCATAATTGCTCATTTCTGTCACTGCCTGTTTAGAGTATCATGGCTGGAGGCTGTACTGCACTTTTTTTTTGGCATTTATGAATCAGCCATTTTCAGCATAAGCTCACACATACCCAGGGGTGTGTGTTGTGGTGTTTTCGCAGGGTCACAGGGTTGGAGAAGTGTAGGTATGAGGGAAGAGTGTGTTCCAGGAGTGTTTCAAAGGCTTTCTAAATGTGTGGTCCCTTTGCCCTGTGGGCTTTTAGCTATTTTCAATATGTGCCCCTCTCTGTGGAACTTCCTTGGATTTTCACTGCCCTCTTTTGAAGGCTCCTGTTACCATGGTGACTGCAACCCCGTGTAAAATACATGATGGTAGTGAGTACAACCTTAAGTGGGAGCACACATTTCAGTAGTCATGGTTACAACAACCTCTAAAGAATGAATTATGTAACGGGTGTTTTAGACGAGATAGTCACCAGCAGGCAGAAAGGTGCAACTCACAGATATTTTTCCTTCTGTTAGGGCAAACGCCAAAGTTCACCACCGTGGCAGGATACATGCGCACTCATTTTTACTCTCTAGAATTAATATTTCTTTAGCGTTGTACAACATTTCTGCAGCACGTCATAGTTTTCTTTCTATCTCTCGGCAAAAAACTAATTTGAGAATGTTGTGTCTGGTTGAGACATTATTCAGCACCAGTGCCCTGCTGCAGCCTGCGTGCGTGCGTGTGTGTGTGTGTGTTCAGGTGTGTGTATATTTGACAGTGAGCAAATATGTATATTTACACGCATGGATGAACTCACCTCACTACCACACCCAATTGGTCCACGTCCCGCAGGCCATCGGCGGGTAAACAGTCTTGATTCGAGGACACTCTGTGCAGCAGCAGGCAGGTCTTTTATTTGCCTTTCATGTCACCGTACGCTAATCTGTGGTGACTACGGGAAGCAGAAACCACTCGTCTAATAAACAATCCTCTAGGAATGCAGGGTGTTGATGAAGCAAGTGTGTTATTATGTTGATTTATGGCTATTACGTTAATGTGTCTATTTGTGTGCCCAAAAACAAGTTCAGGAATAAAAGCAGCATTTCACTGGTTAAAAAAAAAAAAGAAGAGAATCGTCTCATGTTTTGATCATTTTGACTGCTGACACTTTTTTTGGCACTTCCTATTTGTAAATAACACATCATGCAAACAACAAGTAAACAATTGAACTTGTACACTCCATAGAGGATCCACAATGCAGCAGAAAATAAAATAAAATATTAAATTAAATGTTTTTTTAGCGTCCAACTTAAAATGAATGCAGGAGAAATGCACCCATGTCGTCTTATGAACTCATTACCTCTCTTAAAATATGCACATTACTGTTACACAAAAAGGGAACAACGAAAAATTGTTGTTACACAAAAATAAATAGGACGTATTCTCATTACTACAAATAATTTGGTTTAATTTGGCTGCTTCGTGTTTGTGGTTTTATCTTTTGTCAGTTAAACTTATGAGTCGACACTGATGAAATGTACACATGTTGTAAAGAGAAAGCAGCTGCACGGTTAACGATGCTACGGCTTTAGCTGAAAAATTAGGTCATCAATCTGAAGTGAGGATGGTACTTTGCTTTGATTTGCTTCATGTTACTTTAATAAAACCCTCTCTCCAGATTTCATTTTCGATTTTTTTATATTTTCTTCAGATCTTCAGAACTTGGTTAATTGCCAGTTTTGACGGATAATCTCCTCTCTAGCTTCTCTCCTTTTTTAAAATCAGTTATCTCTTGTCCTGTGTCTGTCTGCCCAGTGAGCTCCTAATCCTGTGTATCAAGTTAGACGGAAAGGAAATATTCAAAATATCTGGTCTATTCATTTTTTGCTAAACGTTTTTTCTTCTACTCATGCAACCGACAGTCTTTGAATTTACGCTGCATCAAATCTATATAAATATTATAAAAAACAGTAAGACTGCTTCAGTGCTCCCTTATACTGGAGCAGTGACGTTTTTTACTGTTAGGAAAAAACAACCTGCATGATATATGAAAGCCTGTATTAACTACAACAGTTTTATATGCACTGTGTTGAAGTATTGCATGTGCTCTGCATGGCTGAGATGATTTATAGCCAAATATTCACAGTAGAATAAAATGGAGAAAATTCCCGGCTGTGTTTATGTAAGGTTGATTGTTAAGATTCATGTGGTCTCTGTCTTGTGTGTTGGGCGTTGAATAAAGAGGGTTCAATCGGCTGTCATTGAGCCAACCCCTCCTACAAGTTAGCATTTATAGACTATTTGGGTAGAGACCCAGCTGACAGGCATATATTATGTGTCCTATAGTCAAAGTGTGGAATGCCTTTAAAGGCTCATATAGTGGAGCTCCAACTCAACTGTTTGAAGTCATCCTCACCTTAACAGCTTTTTACAAATGACATTTTTAAAGTGGTTGTTGTTGTGCCATGCAATCCACCTGGAAGTTAAATAGTGCAATAAGCATTGCGAAAAGGATAATGTGACTTTTACATTTTCATCCACTAACAGCGCTGCTGAGACTCTCAAATGTCAGAGGAGAAAAATGACATTCCAACAGTTTTAAAGCCAAAAATCCATTCAAGTCTTTAATTTCCATCCAGAAAAGTAAATCCCTCTGAGATTCTCTCAGCAAAGAACATTTGGAAGAATCCAAACCTGTCTGTGTCTATACGTTAGGGTCAGGAAACTTTTTTGTTCCACTCTAAACATAACTGGGCTCCTTTTTAACCAAATGATCCCAGCCCCATTCCCCAAAGCTTTGTAAGATGATCTCAGTCCCATTATACATCTATGGGCTTCAGATCATCTTTGCGTTATTGTAGACAAACTAATTAACGATCTCTTAAGTATTCCTGCAAAAAAAACTAAATCCTCATAATTCAATTTACAGACGCACACAATAATAAACATAAAACCGATAATAACAAACTTGATTAATTTTTCAATGTTGGTTCTTGTAGGCTGCTTTTAAAAAAAAGACAAATTCAGCCATGCTTTACAAGTTTACTCGTCTTTTAATGACGGGGCTAAAATAAACAGTTAGTATGAACCTTGAGCATCGAACCACAGTTCAGGTGGAAATCAGCGGCACAGCGTGACCGCCATGTGTTATGTAATTATTTTAAGGTAACACGTTGTTCCCTAATGTGTTGGGTTGATAATAGAAGCTGTAATTAGATATGTTCAGCTTTCCTGTATACATCCTATTGACCTGTTAGAGGAATAAGACAGTCACGTCTTAATCAGCTGATACTTACAATAGGTGGCTGTTTTTGGCTCTGAAACTGAAAACATTACATTTTGAATTAAGTCTGCGCTGCATTGTTAGCGCTCTGACCTGCAGATCACAGGAAATAAAAGCAGAGTGACAAATCAGTTTTTTACTCTTCCACACCATATCCCTTTCTCCTCTTCCCTCCCGCTCTGCTTTTACTTGTCTCTTTGCCGTACAAGCCCTGTCCGTCTCTCACCTCTCCTTCTCAAGCCTCCTTTTATTTTTCTTGCCCGTGTAACGTGTCAGTTTGCTTCCTGTACCTCTACTTCTGACTCTGTATCCAAACCAAACCTGCTGGGGGTTTTTTTCCCCAGGCTTATATCCGGTTTCCCTTTCTTACTTTGATTTCTCTTTCAGCTTGTGTGTGTTATTGTGTGTGTTTCACATTCATTTGAGTCCGTAGCCTCACTTTGTTCATTCTATTAATTCCCCGAATCTTAACAAAGACAAATCCTCTCCTTCACTTTTTCTCAACCTCTGTGCACAGATCAGTCTTCAAATGTATTTTTTGCTCTCAGATCATAATCCCCACAATACCTTCTTCTAATCTCACTTCTGCTTTCACCTGTGTGTTTTTACAGCTCACCTGCTCCCTCGCTCACTATCTCTGCCTCTCTGACTCTTTCTGTTTTTTTCTTTCTGGGTTGTCTCTCTCACAGCGATAAGTGCTCATTAGTCTTATATGTCAATACACCTAGACTGGTATCAGATCTTTGTATTTTTCCTGTTTACCAAATTGTTACATAATGAGTCAGGAGCCATTTTTACCCTTTACCTATCTTCGTATTTTCTTTTTTTCTATCTTTTTCAAGGACTATCTGTCAAAATATATTATTGTTAATTTATTAAGGTCTTGTTCTGTAAATTGGGTGACAAGATGGTAATGGAGAAAGTTTCACATTGGTGTAGTTTTAGTTTAAATTACATTACATTTCAAATAGAGCAAGAAATTGTTTCTAGACGACTGTTTGTATGTGTATTTATTTATTTAAACCCTGTTGCAGTCCAGAGCAGTGAGGCTCACCACAGCCTCTGTTGCTTGAGAGACATACACCACGTGGCCAAAAGTATGTGGACAGTTACACATTTAGCCTACATATACGTGAAAGTGGCATCGACCTTGCAGGCTCTAGCGGGCCTTGAAGGGTCCCATGACAGCCTCCTTTCCTCTACAACATTTTGGAACCAGGTTGCTCCCATTCAGAGTGTTAGACAGGAACGTGTTGGATGGGATTGAGGTCAAGTTCTTCCACACCAGACTTTGGAAAAAACATTTCTTTATGAACCCATCTTTGTTCGTAGATTAAATGTCCTTTTGAAACAGAAAAAGGACCCTCCCTAAATATGAGCGTGTTTATGTGAATGTGTGTGTGTTTGTGTCCATTTTAACAGGACTCCGGGTAACAAACCAGGCAGCAGCCCCAGAGGTCAGACCCCAGACGAGACCGGACGCCGCCACGATGCCAACTCTTCTGTTTCTGACTTGGCCAACTCCGTCACCAGTGACATGCTCATGGTAACACAAAACAGCAACACGGTATATCTGAAGACACATTTTACTGTTACACCGCTAACTCATCTGTGGTCTGTCTGTTTTCTGCATTGCTGGACTCATCTATATTAAGAGGAGGAGGACTGCTGTCAGTAAATCCTTTTAAATAATAATACATGACAAGTCTGAGAGGCTTGACTGGTGCTTCCAGATCATCTTTCCTAATCTAAGATGAAAGTTACATGCATGCCTTGAGACAAGAAAGTGGGTGGCGAACAAAACAACGTAAAAAAAAAAAACTCAAAATAGGACCATAACGTATTAGTGATAAATCACCATCATGATTTTGTTTTAATTAACCAGAATTATCCTATAAAGTCATTTTGGACAAGGTGTTTTACATGTATCGGTCTACCACCTACTGTAAAAAAAACACAGTGTTCTGGGGGAAGAAAGTGAAAAAAACAACGCCTACAAACTTCAGTTCAATTGAGCGATGTCGTATGAGAAGTATTTCCTCTTCACAAGTCTTTCATCGCTCAAAAAGTACTGTCTTCATCCCACTCAGCTCACCCACCTGTAGAGCATCAAAGTTAGTTTTTGTCATACAGTATCTCAGCTAACTGAAACATACAGTAATCATCACCCTGGAGTGAGACACTGCGAGCGCCTCTTCCAGCGTGGTTCGGTAATTAGCTGTGAAAGAACACGCAGTGCTGTGGGTGCTGCGAGAATATGGCAGCGATGGGTACGAGCAATGTGTAATTATGTGGGTCTCATGGTGTGTCTGAGGAATTCACAGTGGTGGCGCTTAATGATAATACTCATTCTGGGCAGTTTCGCCAAAGGCGTCTATATATTACACAACCCTCCTTTCATGCTGAAAATACCCATCCTGCACTTTTGAGCCACTTGTGCTGTTGTAGAAAAAGCAGCGGCAGTATATACGGACTACACTTCATAGACCATACTGAGAAAAAAGAGTGCCGAGAAATGGCATTGAACGTCAGAGTGTTTATATATATATATATATATATATATCCAACCCTCTCAAGCGTCTCAGGATAGAGGATGGGGGAGGATGGGTGGGGGTCCTGTCAACATCACATGGTTCTTATCAGGATGTACTCTGACACTGCTTTCATTTTTTGAGATGCTCACAGAGCCAGTGATAGTGTGGTGTGAAAGTGTCTTTGCTGTGTGTCAACGCACATCCACACATTTGCAGAGGTTTATGCGTGCTTCAGAGCCGGAGATCGCCTTCATTTTCTTACAGAACACGTTCTGTAAATCTTTAGAAATTGATCACGGATATAAACGTTCATTTTTAGAAAAAGGTTAAATCATTTCCTAAAGCAGCGCAGCACTGTAGCTTTTAAGAAATAATACTCAAACAATAGATGCATTTCTTAGGGACTATTTTTTATACTATTTACCAAACCAGGACGGTGTATGTGGGATTGACTCAAAATAAACAACAGTGCCCATTTTGTAAAGGAGGAACATGTCTGTCAGTGCAGTGTGTGGCACATTTTTTATAGTTTTTGGACAACAATGAGGGTCAATGGCACCAAGTGAAAAGCTTCATCAGGCTTTATCAACACAGACATTATTTGTTAGTAGAATCAATTCATTGTTGTTTTTTGTATGTCAATGAATTTCTTAATAACAAAAATATATTATATCAGCAGATTTATCCTTGTTGTTCAGCCCATGTTTTGAGCTCTGAGGGAATTTGCATCTACTGCACGTGGGATGTTTGAGTTTCTGAAAGAGAAATTAGAGAGGAGAATTTAAGAATCTAATGAGAATGGAGGACTCTAGGAAAAAGAGAGCGCCCAACACAGAAAATGGAGAAAAGCAATTTAGGCCAGCTGTTGGGTGGAGGACTGCATAATGAAAAGTGATCATATTCAGCATGGAGAATGAGGATGAGCAGCACCATCAGAAATATGTAGGAGAATACAGAATTGGATATTACATTTCTGGAACTGCTTCTTGAGTAATGCCTCTAGCTTTTCCCCCATCAGATAGAACTTTTTAAACTGGATTTATCTCACTCCCTCTAGGCCACGCCACCATCCGTCAGAGGGTCTGTCTACCAACAGATAATCTGCCTCTCATCTCCACACAGCCATGGACAATTTCTGGCTTTATCGCACAGCAAACAGCAGCCATGTGACATAATATTATGCTAGTTTGACAGTTAGGAGCTGGGTTTTTAATGTCGGAGTGCAGAATTAGCGCCACCTGTGGATTGGAGTCCAGTATTCTTATTTCGTTTTGGAATTGTTTCTGTGTGAGAACGTGCTGTAAACATGGCCAAGTTTGCAAATTCTCATGATGCTATGATGTGTACACTGTCCTAAAGTGTCAGTTAATTAGGTTCACCTGGTTAAAACTAATAACATGAATTTGTCCTCCCTTCATTAAGTTTTAACCATTCTTGTTGACTGTTTGAGAGGTGCTGATCCAACTTCATGGTTGAGCTTGACAGTTCATCCTCGACCATGGAAACAAAAACTAGACAAAACAATCTCAACACAAGGTCCGACTACCTGTGTTGTTCTGGAGCTTTCTACTGTATCACATGGTCTTCATCAATAAATTCAGTTTGCTCATTTTCTATTGAGCTTTAGATGTTCAAACTTTCCATGATAATCTGAGGACCTCTAGCGCTGCATCCAAAATACCTCCCTCATGCACTACACCCTATTATATAATACACTCAGGGGCGAAGTCACAAAAGAATTGTGTGGCTTTTGCGGCCAAACGCACCCCTAACTGCGCTGCCAGGCAAATAGTGTCTTGGAATCCTGTGCCATTTGCATGTGTTTAAACGAGACAATATGCATACATCTGGCGCAAAATTGGCCTCTTTCTATGCAAATGAGCCTCATTACAAAAACAGTCCATTTCAGATCAGTGCTAATAGCCACACGCAGTTAGAGTGAAGTATTAGCTTCTTTAGAGAGTTGGTGGTAACTGAAGCACATTCCTAAGGGTTGTCACGCCCAGACTTTTCAGTGATCATGGCAGCAATGATTGTAGCAAGGCGAAGGCATCGTCATGCTCCGCTCAAACTCATTTATTTTGGGATGCAGTGACAGGATGCACTGACAGTTGTGTAGTGATCCCTACATGTCATTTTTGAAAATGCATGAGTAAACATAGCACAAATTAAGAAAAAATAAGGTCATTATATAGAATAAACAAATAATTTCTTCCCTCTAGCTCAGCAAAAAACGTGTTTGTACTGTAATATCATCATCACAAAATCGGACTTTGAGATGGGGCAGATAGTGATGTGCAATTCATGGTGCTACCCATGGTGCTACCCATGGTGCGCCCGCATCCATTCTTTGTGAATTCTCCACTCTGTAGTTTACGCTATCATGAGCTGTAAATAGAGATTTCAGACACTTATGAATCATCAGCATTTGGCTTCATCACTGACAGATGTATTGAAGCTCGACTGTAATACCTCACATGTATAAGAGGCACTGCATTGCATTGTGGGATTTTAGAAAGTGCCATTGTGCCAGTGAAATGTGATTTGGTCTGATCGTATAGTATATTTCAGAGATTTTCATTGAATCCTTTTCTCCTCTGAAGATGTAGGCGCTCCTGAAAATTTTATGCGCATATCTTATGAACAACACTCAATTTAGATCTTGTAATATCTTGTTTCAAAATGAACCAGTAAATACTGCCTCCATTACAATGTAGCTACCACATAGAGTTGAATAAAAAGATAACATCACATTAATCTCCTCTTCCTCCTGTGCCTCGTAGTTGTCTCCAGGTTCGGAGGAAGATGATCACGAGGGTCCAGTGTGTGAGAAGCTGGGTCGTATTCAGTTCAGCGTTGGATACAGTTTTCAGGACTCCACCCTCACTGTCAAAATTCTCAAGGGCCAGGATTTGCCTGCTAAGGACTTCTCCGGCACCTCTGACCCGTTCGTCAAACTCTACCTGCTGCCAGACAAGAAGCACAAACTGGAGACCAAAGTCAAGAGGAAGAATCTGAACCCTCACTGGAATGAGACCTTCTTGTTTGAAGGTTCAATGGAGGAAGCTTTCCTGATACATACATAATACATGAAATACAATGTATATAGCACATGCAGGCACTCTCAGGCTGTTTCTGTTCTATGTGCATCACTGTGTCTTACTGTGTTGTTCTTCAGGGTTCCCCTATGACAAGGTGGTCCAGAGGACTCTATACCTGCAGGTTCTGGACTACGACCGCTTCAGCAGGAACGACCCCATAGGAGAGGTGTCCATCCCCCTCAACAAACTGGACCTGGCCAACATGCAGACTTTCTGGAAGGAGCTGAAACCATGTAGCGATGGCAGCGTGAGTAAGAAGGAAAATGGGGGAGGGAAGGAAGGAGGAAGCGGGAGGAGGGGAAAGAGAGGATGGGACAGAATGTAACGGGTGATGTCATTCCTGGCTGCCGTGACGCTCTCAGGGGAAATGTGGCAGCGAGCTGGGGGGGGGGGGGAGAAGAGAAAGAAGGGAATATGGAGAGGCTGACAGGTAGACGAGGCAACACAGTCAGCCAGAGGAGGAAACTGAAATACACATTAAGCAACAGCAGGGAGAACAATGTGAAAAGAGGATGAAAAAGTAAATAATTCGCTGTTGTTGTTTGCGATTTCTCCAGGGGAGTCGAGGGGATCTGCTGGTGTCTCTGTGCTACAACCCCACAGCCAACACCATCACTGTGAGCATCATCAAAGCCCGCAACCTCAAAGCCATGGACATTGGAGGCACTTCTGGTATAGATGCTCCTTCATCTCCTGTGTCCTTTTATTTTTGCCCTTAAACATCATTGCTGCTTTACAATGAAAATTTGAAAATGTAGTTTTTTGTTTACTAGAGAAAATCCCTGATGGTACATACAGGGGAACTACGTTCCATAATGGTAAACAGGAATGGGATTAAACACACTGGCACATTTCCCTCTCCTCAGACCCCTATGTAAAAGTGTGGTTGATGCACAAGGACAAGCGTGTGGAGAAGAAGAAGACGGTGGTAATGAAGCGCTGTCTGAACCCGGTTTTCAACGAGTCCTTCCCCTTTGACGTGCCTGCCCACGTGCTGAGGGAGACCACCATAATTATCACCGTCATGGACAAGGACAGGCTCAGTCGCAATGATGTCATTGGAAAGGTATCTCCTTCCCTCTTCTTCTTCTGTTTCTTCTTCTTCTTCTTCTTCTTCTTCTTCTTCTTCTTCTTCTTCTTCTTCTTCTTCTTCTTCTTCTTCTTCTTCTTCTTCTTCTTCTTCTCTTTCTGTGGTTTCCTGACTCTGTGACAGACCATTAGCACCTGATCACTGAGCCAGTCTCTACTGACCCCTGCTGGAACACACAGAGCCATCTTCTGCATTGTAAATGAATAAATGAGAAGAACTGAAAACACTTCATTTTGAGTGTGAACCAGTTGTTTTTATTTAGACCTACGCCAAAGACAAATAGGCATAACATGCAGGCAAATGCAGGAGCGTGCTCGTAGAAGGTGTGTCCAAATCCCCCCAACTATATCTTGAATATGCTTTTTGATGTTGATATAGAGCACATTATTGTTGGCCATTTGATGTCTGAACTTTTCAGTTATGATTCATCTGCAAAAGATCAGATTTTTTCTAAGAAAACGCCGCTATTGCCCTGAAGAGAATATTGGCCAGTTCAAAGGATCTCTTGAACACACCAAGACCAAAAGAAGCAAATTAACCTTTAAATGTTTAGAGTGTGTTACCAATATACAGTATGTGTGGTGGTGCTGTTGTTGTGTTTTTTTATTGGTTAGTTACGGCCTCTTACTTCCTGATTATTTCTCAGAATGTTTCTTGAAAACGAACAGTGTAACATGAGCTGATTATGGAGAACATCGAGTTTAGATAGTTGTGGTCAGTAACTTATCTATTTGCTTTCCGGAAGAATTTCTTTGAAAGAAATTGCTCCATTTCAACAAATAAATAGTAATTAATTATTCATTTATTTTTGGAAACTCAATCCTTCATATACGTTCAACTGTATTGTTGCCTGCACACAAAGTCACATGTTTGCATATTCAGCCGTTTGCATATTCAGGCTATGCTAGCTCAACAATTCATTGGAATAAATTAATTGGAAGTGTACCAATTTAACACTCAGCTTTAGCTATGATTATTGCCAAATTTCATTAAAATTCTTAGGAAAACTTCTTAGGAAAGTATTAGGAATTCACACACCCGTCAATTAAAGCATTGCCTTAGTTTCTGGCCATTCCATTATTGTATCCGCATCAGTTTTATCCCGTTACTGATTCACATATCATAACTCAACTCAAGGATCACATCAGTCTTGTGCATACTGACTGACTTGATTACTTAAACCTAATACTCATGTCTCTATAAGTAAAGATGGATACTGGAGAATAGAGCTCTAACACAATTCATGAATGTATCATTTCTGTATAAAATATTGGAAAGACCCCAAAGCTCAAATCAAATCTTTGTTCCTTCAGACACTAATAATAATCTTTGAGCTGTGTCCTGCATGGATTAGCTACTATGCTCTCTGTCATTCATACAAATCTCCAGTAATTGCTATCCTAACCACATATATTATCTGCCCACACACAGCAGTAATGATATGTTGCTTATTTTAACCACACTCATAAATAACTTGAAGCTGGTAGGAGGACAATGAAAACTTGAACAGTTTATTCCCTGTGACATGTACGGCTCAGGAGTTTCTTTCTACATGAGAATTACTTAAAGACTCAGGGTTTGATGTTCATTAGCGTCAGCATTAGCCTTTCTCAGAGTATTTCAGCAAGTGAAATCTCTTCCTCTAATGGCTCTTTTCTGCCCTGGATATGAATTAAATTCCGATTAGAGCTGCAGGCTTAGTGGTGAAAGCAGGGCTAGACTTAAGACTCACAGTGAGTTTTTTATTTATTTAACGCTTCCGGGGTTTTTTTGGGGGGGAGGGGGTCAGGCTCTTTACAAATAACATCAATCTCTGTGTGACATTACTTGGGTTACATTGACTCTCTTTTTCTCACAGATTTATCTTTCATGGAAGAGCGGCCCTGCAGAGGTAAAACACTGGAAAGACATGATGGGTCGTCCTCGTAATCCCGTGGCCCAGTGGCACGCTCTGAAGGCCTGAGGGACCCAGCAACCAACCTGCCTACAGTGTTTTTCCCCTCAGAATTCAGCATCAGCCTCTCGGCCCCTGCCTGCCCCTCAGCACATATCCCCCTACTCCCTAACTGCGGCCTCAAGCTGCAGACAATGTGTGTCATCTCTTTGTTCTCAGGCCTCTTTGATATCCTCCGCCCTCAACCCTCGTGACACCATCCTTAAATTTCGCCCTTGTCAAGTTTTTGCTTCCCACCTGACCCCCGTCTCATCTCTTCGTCTGAACTTAAAAATGTCTTTGATGTCTTTACTCGCTTCCTCCTTGTGACCTATTTCTATGAGATTTTTTTCCGCCACCTTGTCACCCATTCCCAGTGTTTAACATCGGAGCAGCACCTCTTGCCACCCATGAATACAAACTACCAACCAAAAATCATCAAAAACCAATATTCCAACCATTTTCTGTGGCGGCAAGACGGGCTGCGTTCAACCCATTTACCACCTACATCTGATGTTGCAGTGAGGAATCTTTCACGCTGCTCCTCGCCTCTTCTTTCAAGTCCTTTTCTGTTACTGTCATTATTCCTCCATACCCTTAAAACGCCTGAAAAATCAGGAAAACCGACACAGGCAATGGAAGAGTTATGGGCTGTATTTAAAATGGAATTGGACTCTTATCACTCAGTTGGTGTTTGATCTTTTTCACTTTTCACTCTTTTTCTGGCACCACTGTAATAATTCTCCCTTGGCTGGAACCCTTTGTTGTGTGTGTGCGTGCTGTGGGTGATGTGCTGTAACCCCAAATGAAGTTCGTCAACAAAAAAAAAAAAAGGATATGAACATTTAACGCTGGTCCAATAAGGCAAATGTCAAAAAAAAAAAAAAAAGTTCCTTTTGTTTTTGGAAAAGAAATCCCGATGGACAGAAAAAAAGAATCAAGTGATTAATGTTGTGTTTTCTTTTTTAGTATTCAAAAGAATTTAGAGAATCAACCTGTTCTTCCAAACACAGAAAATAAGCAAAAAGCCAGCTTCCATAGGTGTGGAAGTGTGGGTGAGCGTGGGTGAGCGTGGGTGAGTGTGTGTGTGTGTGTGTGTGTGTGTGCGCGTGTGTGAGTGTGAAGGAGTATTTTAGACTTGAACAGCTAAATTATGATAAGACTAAGATATTGTTGAAAACAGCCCTTGATAATGATAATGAAAACTAGATATTGTTAGAATTTGTGGTGTTAAAGGTAGCTGAAGGCGTGGGGAGGTCACTGAGGTTAAAGGGCCAGTCCGCCCAAATCACAGACGCGCATATAGTATTTTCTAACGTACCCCTTTCTAACAGTATATATGTTGTGGATGTGATCCCCTGAAATCACTGCTGCTACACCAGCGAGATGAATAGGATTTTATTATGATACTCACTGCATTTGAAATGGCTTTGAAAAATGTATCAACAGCAGCTTGTTTCCCAGAAACAATGTTCTGGTTAATCTAATAATCCACAAAACCTCAGCGAATGTTTTTTTACTGGGACTGAGAGAAATCAGTGAAAATCGCTAAAGTAATTATTTGAGCACAACAAACAAAAAATGTACCTCCATCACATTTCTGTGGTGGCAGAGCTCTCAGAGACACCACGGAAACTAAAACTGAAACTTCCTGCATGACTTGATATTACGAGGAGTACGTGGGCCAAGCTTGTCCCCATGACAAAAACTCAAGGTCCCCTTACTAGCTTTTTACTTGTGTTTTTTTCAACCACATCTCACAGTTTTCCTCAGCAGATGGAGTTTGCTCAGTTGAATCAAGATCACCTGGTGGTAAACAGACTCAACGGCTCACTTGCACAGAGTGGCTTTGCACCGATACGCACCAAACCAAAGACATCAGTGGCAGCGCCTAAACACCCTGAGGAAGACCAAATGAAAATAATTGGAAACAAGGGCAGGTCAGCACCGCCTCACAATTGGTGAGTTTTGATGCAGCACCACTTTGTGATATTTCCGCCGTCCAAAAGATGCAGTCAAAAGGAAAGACTAGAAAGTGGATCTTTAGTTTCCATTTTTTTATTTTTTTTGTCAACTACACACATATTGTGTGATTTGGGTAAGATGACATTTCATGAAAGCAGGCAGCAAATGACTTTGTTATGGTTATAGACTGTAATGTGTTAAGAAATCAGATGTAGATTAAATACATAAAAGCGCACTATCCCTGTCACCCATGTTACTATCTGTCTATCAAATGCATTAATCTGTGCATCAAACCTGGAATAGGCATTTTACAGAGCACTATGAGTCCAAGGACGAAATTACGCTTTATTTTTGGCAGTTTTTTGGGGTTTTACAGTAAGTACAAGTCAGTCTTCCAGGTGTTTGCTTCACTGCCCGAGTGTGACCTCCTCCACGTCCCATATAGACATTCATGAAATACATGAGAGTAATAATATTTAGGGGGGAAAGTCCTTTTACATTCCACTGTTCGTTTTTGTCTACTGGATGTGTGTATGTGTGTGAGTGTCAAATATTTGAACTTTAGTTTGTGTGATTGTATTTACTGTGAGTCCCTCTGTGTATATATCTGCACTGAGTTCTATTTTGCCAGTTTAATACAGAACGTTGTTTACCGTTTTTATTCTGTATAAACCAATCCAGATGTAAAAAGAAATGTGTTTTTTTTTTTTTTTTTTTTTTTTTTTAAAGTTGTCACTTCTTTAAGAATCACTGCACTTGTTGACGATGATGCTGGAACAAACCTCTCTTCATAGCAGGGTTTTTTTCCTTGTGTGGTTTTTAAGAACGCTTGGTTTGATGCGGAGGCAAATCTGTTACACGTGAGCTGCGAGTGAAGGTCAAAGGAACAATGTCACAGACAGGCTTTACAACAGATAGATGAAAACCTGCTTTCTTTTACCATCATACGTAGTTTTTAGTTCAGACAGAAGCAGCTACCAACATTTTGTCCCATCTGTCCTTCCGATCTGATTCACCAAGACCAAAAAAATGAAAGGTGGCACCTTAACATCACAGCTGACGTTCCTCTAAAACACCCCCGTCGTGCACACATGCTTTCTGGCACAAAGTGTTCTGTGTGTGCCTTATAAACCCTGCCAAGCCTTTGCTCTTCACCATATGTGCTCCCCCTCTCCGAGTGTCAGGGAGAGGGGGGACGGAAAAAAAGGTGAGACAGGAGATAATCATCACCTCTTTGCATCACTGTTAGCTACGTCTCAGGTCAGAGCAGAGCATCGGAACGTCCCAAAATAACCAGGAACAGTCACCTGTCTGTCCTGACGGCCCTGTGTGTGAAACAAGGCATTATTTCAGTGCTGCTGACAAAGCATTACATTCCAAAGGCTTAGTGAAAGTCACCTTAATCAATGCAACTTAAATATTGGTTAAATAACAGTCAGGTTTTGGTATATTTTAGTTTAAGGAAATCGAGCTAGATCTTGTCTGTCTATACTCTTCACTGGCCAAATACCATAAACTGGTAAATTTAACTGGACAGTCTCGCATTTCTGATTTAGGGCATTCTCTTGGGGGACTGCTTGAGACAAAGAGAGGTTAACCAGCAACATTTTAATTTATATACTGTACAAATGATTGTGAAGTGTCCTGTATGAAAAAAAATGAAAAAAATCATCAGTATTTACTGGGGTTGTTGATATCTGTCTGTCCTTGGTATCACTCAGCCCCCTCTTTCACTCCCTTTTCTCTTTGTAGTTACACATCCGTGGGGTGCACAATGTTAAATATCAACCATTTATTTTTTTGAAATCTGTACAGTGTATATAAAAATATAAATGTGTATATAAAACAAAGATACTTCTGGTATTGTTATGAATTTTTCCAAAGCTTGTTTTTTTTT
>CALSCE010009344.1:5106941-5127300 GCA_943593645.1 Bovichtus variegatus | reverse complement strand
AGTAAATCTAGTGGAGTAAAAGGTACGATATTTCCCCCTGAAATGTAGAGGAGTATAAGTATAACATGGAAATACTCCAGTAAAGTAAAACTGTACAGGAGTAGATTTAGGTTTCTTAGTTACTTTCCACTTTTTCATGTATCTCAACTTACCACCCTAAAAATGCTCCAAAACCTTGAAGATCTGCGCGTAAACTGAGAGACATTAAGTGCAGTTTTCATCTAAGAAACACATTTCACAGAGACGTGCCGCTATCTCCCTCTCAATCTTAGTTCTGTCTGATTTTGGCTGTTGATATCATCAACTTCTTTTATAGAAGTTAAATTGCAAATACATGGACTAACTGATGAAGCAACAGTTATTACACACACTGCTGGAAATACACATTTCCTCTGCATTTCCCCCTCTCTTCACGCGTGGGCCTGGATTTTAAGGGTAATTAACAGGGATCTTTGAAATTGGTGCTGATCTCTAGAATTAAGGAAATTGCTGCTCTGCCTCCTACGCGCTACGTTTGATTGCAACTTCAACACAAGACAACATCTAACGGAAAAACCGTGTGTGTTTGTTTGTGTGGTGTCGAGAAGGGGTGTGTGTTTAATTTACCAGCTTATCTAACACCTCAATCCTCAACGTTAAACCTGGCAGTAGTAAGCAACTCTTACCAGTGAGAGCAGTTTCCCTTTGCGCTCCTCTGCTCACGACTCTCCAGCAGACACGGAAAGAGGAGATGAAGGCTGGGGATACTGGAGGTGGAGATGGAAACAAGAGAACATTAGATGGAGTGAAATTCCAGGGGAGAAGAGGGTGACGGCAGGGCTGAGGATAAAACGGAGAGCTGTCACGACACAGGAAGCCGCAGTGGAGGATGACAGGAGCGCAGGGCTACAGATAGGCACAGTGGGTGTGCGTGGGCAACAAATACACTCCATACAAACAAGCCTCAGAGCAATAAAGACATGATTTGTGCTCCCCCTGCATGTGGGATCCACAGGTGGCATCTTTTTTCCATTGAAAGCAGGGAAATGTGACACCCAGCAAGCTTCAGATTCAACTTCTGTCAAATGAGTGTAGTGCGTAGTGCAGGACATTTACACAGGCACAATTAGGTGACAGAATTTGATTTAAACCTTTTTTTGTTTTGAATTTTATCCATTGAGAACAGTGGTGGAAGAAGTTTTCAGATCATTTACTTATAAGTTAAAGTGCTCATTCGACTTTAAAATGACCTCACTACAAGTAAAAAATACTAAATTCAAATTCCCATTGAATAAAATGTATTAGCAGCAAAGTGTAATTAAGCAATGCAATTTAAAAGTACTTGTTTCTGCAAAACAAAGAAAGGAGTCCGCCGTAACTGCTCATATATTACATTACATTATTTTTAGATAGTTGAGGTTGTTTTAATGACTTTATATGCAATTAGGTATTTTAGAAAGAAAAAAAAAGTTCTGTTACATGTTTGTATTTATCTTTTGGACTTTACCCTAAACGTTTTTGTGAAATATTGGATAGTTTTACCTATTCGAGAAAAGTAGTTTAATCTTGAACAAGGCATTATATTTAATAAGCGTATATATATGTTTTTTTAATGAAAATCTTAATCTTAAAAGAAACTAGTAACTATAGCTGTCAAAAAATGTTGTGCAATAACATATGTTGAGTAAAAAGTACAACATTTCCCTCTGAAATGTAGTGGAGTAAAAGTAGAAATTTCCAGAAAGAAATGGAAATACCAGAAAAACAGTTCTGTATTTGAATAGGCTGAATATACTTTACACCACTGATTCCTTTATATGGAGAAACAGATGGCAGAGAAGCAAAGAGCACGCAGAGGGGAACCCTTCTGACATCACCTTCGTCTATTTTAGGACAAGGTGAGAACATAAACCATGAAGGCTTGAATCTTACTCAACATATTTTCCCTTTTAAAGTGAAGAGACAGAAAATACACGTCAACATTTGTCTCATATCTGTAAGATTTCCTTGTTTGCGTAACACCTACAGTGGATCATGTGTACATTATGATTCTACGGGCGTACACAAGCCTGCTTGTCATCTGTTTTGAGATTCTGTGCACATCTCCTGGCCAGAGGGCATTTCCCTTCTGCTCTCAGTACAAGGTTCCACTGAACCGACATGACACACAGCCAGGCAAGAAATTTCCCCCACAGCCAACACACTGATCCAGCGGTGGAGGAGAGAATTATAACCTTGTTTACGTTGCTTAAAGCAAAAATATATGTGCTTTAATTGCGAACTCGGCTCGACAGAAAATGTTGCAGATACTTTGCCTCATAAGAAGCTGTAATAAGAACGCACTGACTATTCTATGGCTAGCGTCGTTTTTCATCCTTTAAATGCATTAATGTAGTAATAGTAGTAATTCTTTTGCTTTTTTTAGGCTTTGATCAACTCAGTTTTCATCATCTATAAGTCTCTGCATAAAGGTTCTCCGCATCCGTATAAAGATGGAAGCTGTTCGCTGATGTTTTCACATTGTATCCTGCATTAAAAACGAGCTATGTGCGGTATAATGTGAGTTGCAGGTGAACCATTTCAGGGATACCAAGATCAGCAGGTGCTTCAGTTTGACCGTCACTGAAAATAAGGTGATCTGCTTCCATCTGGTGTCCGTGTACTGATACTGCAACACAACCTTCATTATGCAACAAATACCGTTATATGCGGTCATTCATGGTCACCTCCAGCATGTTATTTTACCCTCTGGTATGTGAAAATATAAATGACAGAAGAAGAAGTAGACAGTAGACATCAACATTAAATAACCCATAATGCCTGTAATAGGCACATGATAATTCAACAGGCTCCGTTAATGAGTCAAAGTGTTTCTTTACAACCGTCGAGTATAGAAACTGATGATCAGTTTGTATGTATTCATCAAAGCTGGCTTATTCAGTATGCATTTCACACATGGAGTATTTTTAATATACAGTCTTAAATCAGAAATGTACAATACAATTCAATTCAAAATATTCAGAGCACCTTCCTAATATTGTGCTGCATCACTCTTTGCTCGATCCACAAACTTCCCTTTGCTTTGACAAATCTTCTCCCTGTGATGACTGACTGGAGCTAGCAGAGGAAATAGAGGATGTAGGCTTTCATGGGGAGAATATTTCATGGAGAAGTGTATAGTACGAGATGGTTAAGTGTTCTAAATATTTTCCACTTCACAATATTTTGTTCATTTCGCTGTGCATAACTGGAGAAACACAGCTGACCTCTGAAGGGTTTTTCTGGTGGGTTATGACACTGATATTTCACCCAGTGCCCCACCTAAAATGAGTCTCTGAGCAGGTCTAAAGGGTCTTGGACCTCATTGGCTTTCCTTTTCCAGGTACTCCAAGCTGGGTGCATCTAACCTCTGTTCATGATTACGGTTCTTTGTGAACTCCTTCAGCATGTCCATGATCTCTCCTTGGTAAACATCAGGGGTGGGCTGAGCTTCTGTAAGAACAAAGAACAGCTTTAATTATGACCGATGGCTGAAAAACAATGAGCACACAGAGGAGAGCCCTCTGTCATCACCATGGTCTATTTTAGGACAAGCTGAGAACATAAAACTGAAAGGCTGACGTTGGTTAATTCAACATCATCGTTTGCTCCTGCTCCTAAGAAGGAAAATTATTTGTTTTGAGTAAAGTAAGCAACAGCTTTTGTTTGGTTTTAAGGAGTGGGGCTGCCAATTGGACGTGTTGGTGCTATTCTCACACTAATTCTGTTTTTCAGCTGTTCCGCACAACAAAACAGACACATAATTGAATCAAATTAGAGAAAATTAGTCAAATAAAGGGGGAAAGTTATACTGGGAGAGTGAATGAGCTCCCAGGATGAAGTCCGAGCCAAATAAAAACGGAAAAAAAAACAGCGACAGAATTGAAGTTTATTGGTAAGCAGAGCACTGATTTAATTATTTCTGCATCATCAGCCATGAATGAATGGCAGTTAACAAAAACAAGTTTTTTTTTTTTGTTTTTTTTTCTCATTATACCCACTGGAGTTTTCCACATTTTGTTGTGTTAAGAACTGAATTTAAAAAGGAGAAAGTCTGATTTCTGTCTGAAGTGAAAGCAAATATTTGTTATTGGCAATTTGTGTAAACATTAATATTGCAAAGCTAAAATGTATTTGTGTCATTAAATATTTATGTGTTTTGCACTGAGTATATTAAGTATACCCAAATTCCCTTAAGTGTCTGAAATGCCTCTTGACTGGAGTCTCTCTGTTTCCAACTCTCTCACTAATGATTTTAATATATTATGCCTACTCTACTACATCACATGTCTGAGGAGAAACTACCAGCTATTCTCTCACCTGTTGCCCAGTAGTAGATGTCCCAGTCATTGCTCGGTTCATTAATCAGTCTGTCATACTGGTACAGCTGGTTCTCAGTCATTGTGTTCAGGTATCGCTTTGCAAAAAGGCTGCAAGAGAGATGGAGAATTAATTGGAGTCTTTTCTCTAAATGGAAAGTCATGGTAATTATTTGAGCGGCTGGTGAATGGACTGCACACTGGGAACGTCTGCTTCTTCTGTGGGTTCCTTCACGTTGCATTACTGCCTCCTTCTGGCTTTAGTCCTCGTCAATGTCCCTTTGTTTAGTGGCTCCCGAAAAAAAGTTAACATCCATCTTCTTCCTGCCCACTACCTCCATACTCTAAAATACATTTTACACTAGTTTCTGATAATCCTAATCTCTGTAGCTGTGCAACGATTTCTAGTCATTCTACTGGATACTGTCTACATGATGCAAGTACATGATTTCAGAGGTTCATTACAAATCTTAAGGCCCTCATTCACAGTTGGCCTGCATTGTCCCTCTGTAGATTTAATCAATTCCTAATTTGCTTCCTGAATATTTATGTGAATTTATCCATCTGAAAAATGCTGGAAGCTACTATTTCTGCTCTGTGAAATATTCGAAAGACTTACTCATGCTACCTGTCCCCAATTATTTTGGTATACTCATACTGTGATCTCAAATGTTATTCTCTGCAACTGTTATAAGTCTGAAACTTTGTTTAATGTGCCGCTGCCTGTCTTGGCCAAGACAGTCTTGTTAAGGAAATTTTTAATCTCAATGGAGGCTTTTTCTGGTTAAATTCATTTTAAATAAAATAAAATGTACTGTCCCTGCCTCCTAACGCCGCTTACAATAACCTGTAGGATGTTTTCCTATAATTAAAAGTGTGCTGGTGATTACCGATTACTATGTACGATTATTATTGTGCTCATTGTTGCCTGCTCATTGTTTTCTATCTGTTATCCCTGCGTCCCACCACCCTCACCCCATTCTACATACACTGTGATCTTAAATTAAAAAGTGGGCAAAATGTAAAAACTCTTAAAAAAGGTACAAATGAAACTTGAGACCCACCTGTACTGAACCACTGCTCTAAAGTGTGCGAGTGAGGTAAAAAAACAAAAAAAAACACACATCCCCAACATGGCTCGATGAGACAGATAATAGACGACAAGTTCAGTTTAACAACCTGAGCAGAATGCAGTTCTCCAACATGCCCCTCTTGCGACTCTCATAAAGCAGGCGTCGCTTCTTGATGTCAATGGCCTCGCCGGGCCTCTCCTCCCAAGGGGGCAAAGGGATCTCGATCAGGTCTCCCTTGGTGTCATCTGCCGTATCTCCACGGTAACCACGAGATGACACCAGCCCTGTGACCGCTGGTCTCCATGCTGCCTGGTACACCCCTGTTACCAGCTGACAGGCAACAAACACACACGTTTAAAAAAAATATCAATTCTATTATTATTATTATTTGTCCAAACTTTTTTCATATATCAATTTATGTTCTTTTTTTAAATTTATATTTATCTATATATGTATTTATCCATCAATACACTCAGATATGTTGGTTTAATTGTCCCCCTCCCTCTCTTTTCAAGTAAATACAACTAATACATCCCATCATACAGTATGTGGGCTCAGGTGTTTAGGCTGACTGTACAAAAACACAGTGGAATAATGAAATATCGTTCATTTACAAAGTATCAATGTAAAAACATGCAATCCTGGATTGTATAACTGTCCTTCAGCAGGACACGCTTTACGTTGATGTTACGTAATAAATAGAAACTTAACAATCCTCGCTAGTTATTTAACTACAGCATTCATATATTGTTGCAACATCTTTGTATTACTTCACACTAACGTTACATTATGACGATCAGCGTTAGACCTTTCAACAGTCATCGACTAGAGATTGTATTACTATAATACCAACAGCTTATACGTTTAACTAGTATTCAAACTTGAACAAATGTACAGTTAATGTAACGTTACATTGGATAACTCACTCTTCTCGCAACAACAGAAGGCAGCATTGTAACTCTCTTTCTTGAGGCGTTGAAAGACTTCTTGTAGGACTATTTCACCGCCGTGAAAACGTTGCTGATGTCTGAATGTCAGACACAAAACGGTAAAATTACACAAGCGGGTTTTACGTCACAGCAGCACACGGACAACTAACGAGGGAGGACCGGATACAACATATTGCTAAGGTAACAGCAATGTTTAGCCAACAGCAACAGAAAACATATTTGGCCCCAACGTATTAGGCCTACAGTTAAGTTGTTACTTAATTAGTGTATTTTCATTTATATTTTATAATCACTGTAATCATAATTTACAGACGCTTGAACGTAGGAACCAAATGTTGTTTGTTTGTTGTTAACCGGTAAATATTCCTGACGCACTTAAATGTTCACGTACTGATATTAGCATTAGCATTAGCCGATCAGAGAGCGAGCACATAGTAGTCTGAAACTATTTGTATTGTAACTCATACATGAAACCCGTGCATGTATTTTGAAAGTGTTCATTAAAATATAATATCTTAATTTCTGTCCGCTTGTCGTATTCTCGTTCAATCATCGTGTTTGTTTTAGCTAACGTATCATTTTGTGCGGAATCGAGCGGTTGGTTTAGCTAACGTTATAAACAAGGCGTAACGTTAACACAAAATCCCGAATATTGGTGGTACACCTGTTAACGGTATGCACTGATAGTTTGCAAAGTGTCCATATGCGAACGGAACTTAAGACAAACAAACAAAAAAACGTTAGCTGCAGTGCCATCAACTGGATCATCTTAGGCCCACGGGATGGCTGCTGCAGCCGGACCAAGTACCTCCAAGAAGGACCTCATAGATCTTTATGGTGACCTGAATCAAAACGAGGAGGTGAGTCTGACGTTTACATTTTATCGCAGCAAATGCATCAATGAGAGCAGCACAGCAGTGGGGAAGTAAAGTTGTCCGCACCTTGCGTTGGTGGTGTTTAAATTCAACTTTTTATTTAAAAACCTTTTGATTAAACACAATAACAATACATATTCAGTGTACAGGGCATGCTATACAAATACGACAATAACAAAAGACCTAGGGGTGTATTAAACTAGACAAAAATATTATAAAACAGAGATATTAAGTGGTGTCTGGATTGGCTTTTTTTTTTAGTCGACATAGAAAGTAGATTCACATATTGTTCAACATCCTTCAGGAAAACAACAAAATACTTTTTTTTGTTATTGTTATGACTAAAGTTATGAATAAAATATTAGAATTTGCCAACATCATTATTACATTTATTATTATTTTTTAAATCTTCTTGTTTGGGGTTTTTGAAGAAACCAAACACCACATTTTCCAATAATAAAAGTCTTTAAAGATATAATCAATGACAAATCTGCAAAGGTTTTGCCAGAATTTCTTGGTGAGAGAACAATGCCAAAATAGGTGTAAAACTGTTTCTGAATATTCCTCACAGAAAGAGCAGATCGTGTTTATGTTTTACGCATGTAGTGATTGGCCTGGTCATATTTATAAATAAGGACATCAACCTTATTCACAATTAGCTATTTATGAGGAAGCATCTCTTCTTCCAATATATGTATTTTACAAACTGATTCCAATATGCCGTGACATATAGAATAGTCAACATCTCGTTGTTGATTTTTATTTCATACCTGTGTGCACTGATCAGTAATGTTTAATGTCATACTATTGGATTTGCGCTCGCTCGTATTTGCAGTGAAACTACAGACCACATTGTCTTATTCAGGCATTCCTATCCTCCGGTATCAATATCATCAAGACCATCTTCTTAGAAAAATCTCCATCTTCATATGAAGTTGTGCTTTTGTATTGTGTGTTGTATTTCTGTAGTTCTCTGTTCTGCCAAAATCCCTCTTGTAATGGGCAATTTCTGAAAATATGGGAATAATCCCATGGCAACTCCACACTTCCTGCAGCTGCTGACAAGCCTTAGGATTTCTATTTCCTCTGGCAGTGTAATGTTCATTTATGCTCTGCACATTGAGATGAGCCAGGATGACAGCATAGACAATGACTGTTGCTTTTTTTCTATCCCACACAGGATTTGGACAGAATTGCTGAAGCAAATGAACTTTTTGATGCTGTTCTTACTGGCTCGGTCGATCAGGAAAAGAAAGGCACTACAAATGTGGGGCCTCCTAACAAGACACCATCTAAAGAGGAGTCTAGATCAACAACAGTGAAAAGCCAAAAAGGAGGAAACTCACTGAGGAGACTGGCTTTATATATTGGAAATTTCCCCTGGGTGAGTAACACCCTCTCTGTGTTCATTTATATTAGTGTTTTATTGTATTGTCCGATACCATTTCTGTTGTTTTGTCCACATAGGCTTGCAGAACACTGATTACATGAAACGGAGAAATACGTTCCCTAATCACAATCGAGATCACAAGTAAATATATACCCTGTCATTTTCTCACCCTCCTTTTCCCAAACCTGCTACTACCTCCAGTGGACATCTGATAAGGACATTACATGCATGGCTCAAACACTGGGTGTGCAGGACATCATAGAGATCAAATTTGCTGAGAACAAAGTTAATGGCCAATCAAGAGGGTGAGTGTTTGCAGATGTAGTGTTTCTAAAATAAATAAAAGCATTTCCTGTAAATTGATTTGTTTATTGTAAGAAAGGAAGCTTGTGTTTCGATTTCTTTAAGTATTTGGATGTCCGTGACTTAGTGTTGGTAACCATACATTTGTGTTGTTTCTTCTTCTGTGTCACACAGCTTCGCCGAAGTGGTGGTAACCTCAGAAGAGTCATTAAAACTATTGTTGGAAAAAATACCCCAATGTGAGCTCAATGGGGAAAGGATAGACTGTCGCTTTGCCACTCGGCAGAACCTCGGTGTGTTTGAGGACATGGCAAATAAACGTAAGAGCAACACAATCTTAAAATACTATTGAATTGACATTATATTGCAAAATGTCACCTTTCTCTTTTGTTCTCCGTAGGTATACCCCTGCGTGTTAATTCCAAAGATCCTAAGGACTCAGATTCTTCGGATAAGATTCCGTCATTATTATCACAGGAGCCCAGTCCTCCCCCTATACCTCCACTTTTTCCATCACATCCACTTGCAAACAGGTTTCCCTCATTACCCAGCCCTTTCCTTAGTCATCCACCTCCTCCCTTTCCACATATGCCGCCACACATGCCTCCACCCATGCCACCCCCTCATTTCCCTCTACATCCAGTCCACATTCCCAGCCAACCTCCTAGTCTGCATGTAAATCCCGCATTTTTCACCCCAGCTCAAGACGTGCACAGCAGCAACGCTTACAGCCAACAACAGTGAGAACATCCACTTTTTAAAAAATATTTTTAGCTATTGCAAACCATAAACAGTACTGTGATATGTTTTGTTTCCTATTGAGATAAGATGATAATATTGTTGTGGAAAGTGAATCTTTAAAGCAGCAAAATACCAGGATACAGAGAGAAAAGCCAAATAATAAATGCAACACAGTCAGATAATAAAGCATATTGAACATATTAAGGATAATTCAGCAAATTGAGATTCAGCAATTATGAAAATAACTTTCATGGCAACAGCTATTCTTTTTAGAAATAACTAACTGGTGATGTTTGAATAATTCTGACAACAATCTGTATATTTTTCAGACACACACCTCGAAGTACCGATGGAGATTTTGAGGAGCTAATGAACAGAAATAGAGCTGTTGCCAGCAGCGCAATCAGCAAGGCTGTGTCTGGAGCAACAGCAGGTAAGTACAGCGGATAAGATTCTGTGGAGTAAAAGAAAGATCACAGAACGTGACGTGGAGAAAGGACTGGACCTTTTGAATGATGGAAAAACATCGAAATACAAATCTGTTCCCCACCCCATACAAATGGAAAGTAAATGCTATTCTGTTGTTATAGGTAATATGCAATTTACTTTTAAAAATTAAAAAATAAACCCAGTATCAATTATAATGGCAAAGCAGAAATTCCTTTTCCATTTTCCTTTTTGAATTTGTGAGGATAAAACACAACTGTAAATACTGTGTGTAATTTACACAAGTACTCAGACCCTCTATTCAGTGCTGTTCTCCATCAGTTATTAGAAGTCTCTGAAAATTTGGTTTTAAATGTATTATCTTTCTCCTCAACGTAACATATTCATGACTAAATAAGCAATAAACATAATTTAAAAAATGGAAATAATTATCCTTTAGGTGTTATGTATTAAGAGTTTAAGACTCAAAAACGTAGCTAATCGGCTTCATCAGTACTGTGTGGTTGCGATTCGATCAGATTTGATTGACAGTGGCTTGGCAACAAAGCAAAAACAGCTGTCATCACATTGGATTCAAATGTTTGCATGGAAATACATGACATCACCTTTTTCCAACCAAGCCCCGCCCACTTCAAAGTGAGAAAAGCTCAGACAAAATACAGAAAATCTCTCTTGTAAACTAACCAAAACTGACTCCATCCCTCAAAATAAGAAGCCAACTAAGAAAGTATGGTTTTAGTATTTAAGTTTGTAGGTATGCCTCTACCAGCTTTGCACACCAGTATTTGGCACTTGACACATTTCCTCCCTGCAGATCCTCTCGAGCTCAGTTAGACTGGAATATGACGATCTGTGACCTCTATTTTGTAAACTTCGATTTTCAGTGGGCCAAACTTCAGCTGGTACAACCAAGAACATTATGAAATGTGTCCCAGAGCCTCTCCAGCATTGTCTTAGCTGTGCGCTTTGGGTCATTGTAATCCAAGAAGGGGATTTCTCCCCCCAGTCAAGATTTAGTGTGTTCTGGTGCAGCTTTTTTCAAGGGATCTCTCTGTATTTGTTTCTGTGTATTATTCCTTCAATCCTAAATTCCAGTTCCTGCCACTGGGAAGCATCAGTGTAGCATAATATTGAAACCACAACCAACTGATATTGCTTCCAGTCTTTTTGTAAATAGATGTGAGCGTGTGAAATTTATGCCTAACTTTACTCTATGTGGAGGGTAAATGTCATCCATTTTTAAAATGTTTTTCTAGTCACCCTAATCCTAAAAGCTTTGAAGTGCTTAACTTCTTAACTGTCTCTAATATAGAATTTCTCCCATTACTATTGCAGGAGACTTGCGGGTGGCCATGGAGACTCTATTAACTGCCATTGCCATCATTAAACAGTCCAGAGTGTATGGAGATGAACGCTGCCAAGCCCTGGTCACCTCACTCAAAGACTGCCTAGTGTCTATCCAGGGCAACTATGGCTACAGGTTTGTGTAATTATGTTTCAGGACTCTCGGACATCTTGTGTTCCCTACAGAAGCTGAAGTATCAGTATCACACAAATGCACATTTCTCTGCAGGAGTAGCAATCGTTCTGGGGAAGAAGAAAGAGACCGGGACAGGGTTCGTGACAGAGAGCGAGAGCGTGATAGAGAACGTGACAGAGAAGATTCTTCTGGTTGGGAAGGTGCGGGAATGTCTCGGAGACACAGACAACGTTCCCGGAGTGGGGAGAGGGACAAGGAACGCTCCCGGGAACGGGAAAGGCACAGAGAGCACAGAGACCGGTACCGCTAACTTGGTAAGCCTCCCTCTAATTTGCTTTTGTGTTTTAAACTACATTAAGACCACAACAGAAGAGACTGTCCAACAATTCCTAAATGAAACAGGATTTTAATACCACAGACCCACACAGGGGTGTTGGTTAGTGTCTCCCATAAAACGTCCTTTAGCTTGCTTGCTTAGTGACCCCAATAATGCAGAATTATTATCATAGATTACAGTAATAACAGTTTATTGAGTAGCTCCGCTACCTACAGAAGCAAAGGTCACCATATTTAACCCTCTGGACTTCAATCATGAATCATCATCACAATTTTGTCAACAGAATATATTTATGCACATAATTTGTCTGTGCTTAATTTCATAATGAATTTCTGTAAATCTGAATGCACATCTGGTAAAACAATGACTTCAGTATAAGAGTTGTTTAGGCATGTGATTAATTTCAATAGAACATCTTTATTTCTCCCTATATATTTATATTACTGAAGAGTGCGGATTTCTATGTTCATTTTAAGTGTTTAAGCTGTATTGGTTACAAGAACTCCAAGCCGTTGCTCCTTGTATTATTTCAACGCCTCTAAAACCTTTTTGACAGATTATGGTTCATGAAGTGAAGGTCGGTAAAGTGGTTATTTTTAGTACAAAGTATTTATTGTGCAATGAGCTGTTAAAGAAATGCAGCTCATTATGTCCCAAGACTGTTAATACATCATCACATTTTTACGGTCTTCTTTTTAGTATGTGTCTATGAATCGACCTATTATTGCTACAACTTGATGCCATATGCAATATATAGTAAAGTACAGCATATGCAGAGCTTTAAGTGATTGTAAGAAAGCTTTTCAGTTGATACAATAAAAAGGTTTTTTTAACATTTTATAGTTTTAGGAATCACAGGGATTGGCTTAAAATGCTTGGACAAATTGCCACTTGGTACTGTAGTTGTAAGGATAATTAACACACAACCTCTGAGGCTCTGGCTATATAAAGCTGTTGGTCTATAAAGTCCTAATTTGATTTGTGTAAATGTTCCTTTGAAAAGTATGCCTTTTCTCCCCAGACTGATGTTTAAGTGTGAAGACGGGACTTTTTGTTTCTGCACCAAGTTGTAACAAATCTGGAGGAATCTAAGGTGAGACTGAAGATGAAGAAGGCTAAAGTGTACTTTTTGTTGGTTCACCAGTCATGTACATACGGGGACTTTAACCTGTTTTAAGAAAAAATGTGATTGTAGATTTGTTGCTGGGACAGATTTCTATGCTTGCATGCAGAGGAACACCTCTTAATAACTTATGAAATACAGTGTAATGTTTTCATCACTTTCTTTTGTATTAAATCTATAGATTAAAAACACATTCCCTGAAAATATAATTCCAGTGTTTTATTTCCTCAGACATTTAAGTTGTATTAAATATGCTCACTGAGCACCACACAGATCTCATAATTACCCATTTGTGTTTTTTGATATGCATGTATATGAAAGACAGTAAAAAGTATTATTTGAACTTGAAGCAGTCAACACAACCTAGTGAGTGAATACTTGTACTGCTAATGATTAATCATTGTGACATCAGTACTGCAAAAAATCAGTTTTAGTTGGTTCAATTTTCTGAAGGTCTGATCTGGGTCTCAAATACAGAAATCAAGTAAAATTACTAGCAGTAATTTTCACCAAGATGTTTGGTGTTGCTTTGCTTAAAAAGGCACAGCGCAGTGACACATCACATGTGTGAGAACTCATTTTCACCTTATAGTTCCAGTTTAAAGAGTATAACTACATACACCAGTAATACAGGTAACAATGATATTTAACAGATTTATTTAGAAAAAATGCATTATCAAATCACAAATGAATGTTCCAAAAGTCTTGACTGTAGTCGGCATTTGTCCATGCCACAGTCCCACAACGTCCATGGCATTCTTGAAGGTCGACAGTTACGATTACTTCTCCAGTGGTGCATAATTCAACAATTTTTCAATAAGATCCACATGAGAAAGGAGCATCCGCCGACAACAGTATCTCTTCAGGCCCAGGGCATCAAGCGCATCACTTAAGAGGAAGAAAGTAATGTTAGTCCTAATGCAGGCCATACAGACTGAATGAATAAGTAAAGAACATGGACATTACTGACAGTCAGAATAGCAATGTAAATGGCCTCAGGTAATTGCGATTATTGATTGCATCATTAGTCTGAATGTAAACTACTTGAAACCTTGAAGGAACATACCCTGTAACAGATGAATATGCTAAAATGTGATGTGTTGTACATACTTACTGTATCTAGAAAATTATTTTTGGCGCAGCTGCTGCCATGCAAGTTACATTACGTATATTGGATTTGATTAGAGCCTCAATCACGATTTAAGTCATATTGACACTAGCAACATCTGTGGAGATGATGTGCAAAGACAAAACAGCAGGAATGTATCTTACCCCTCAGTATACTCGGCTTGAAGTAGGCCGAGGTACGCCTCCCACTTGTTACCCACGATCTTTCCACACGTGAAGCACCGGACAGGGATGATCATTGTCGGACACCTGGGGTCAGAACAGGCACCGTTAACGTTCCTACCTGTGAGCACGATAACTAGAGGGCTAGTTAACCAGCGTCAATTCACTAGTTAATGTAAACGAACCCATTCATTTAGATCAACGTACCATAGTTATTAACATATGTAATTGTTAGTGAACTAATACCACATTTAGTAAGATGAACGCGATTCCTCCTCCTGGGAAGTCGCGCTGTTACTGGATAGCTAATGTTGTGCTAATATTCCAGCTACCATGCTTAGCTTTAATGGACATGTTTTCGTTGAAAAGATTAACGCTAAATACTTCGTACGCTTCAATAGTTCCTGTATCTAGAAGTGTTAATCTGAATGTTGTTTTCTGAGTCAATTGGCGAATTACGATCACTTGTAGCCACGCGATTAGCACAACAGTAAACTGTTAGCTAACGTTAGCCGCCAATAACACGTTGCCCCCGAGTTTACATAATGTTAGTTATGTGCCAGTCTAAACAAAGTCTAACAAAATCTCAAGTTTCATTTACTCACCGTCACCAATTTAGTTTACCTAAAGCTTAAATATTATGATATTCTGAGAGAAACGAGCTCCGAGAAAGTGATGGTAGCTTCCCTCGTTCTTTCCTGCCTCGACACTTCCGGCCCAGATCCTTCAAAATAAAAGGATAACTTCCTCAAAGGTTCGCTGATAACGCAGTTGGACAGTTTATTAGATGACTTATTAATATAAATAGGATGGCCACAAATATTTGAAACACCTCCAGGCAAACGTAAACTATTTCAACAGGTTTGAAAAACTGATTTACAAAAAAACATCCATTTAGGTAGAATTCTATTGCAGGGCTGTTGTGCTAGACTGCATTAGTTTTGATTTGGGTACCTAAAGAATGGCAACTCAGTGTACATTTGGCACAAAAATTATAATATTATAATATTTGAAAAGCTGCCACACTATAAATGTGTATAATGATAAACTGCAGATGCCTTAAAACAAACATGCAACCATTCTGTGCAGTTGTGTTTACACTTCTTTTGGCTGGGCAGACCTTAGCACTATGAGGGAGTGTACAGTACAGACTGTGCATGCTTTGCTGACATCTCTCTTACTCTATTGTGAGTTTTGTTTCACCTGTTAAGGCAAGCCTCAGCCTATATCTTTATAATATTTGTGTATTCTTTTGGTGACCCCAGCAAACTCCCAGCATAGTCCAAACGGCCTCTACCGGAGTAAAGATTTTTTCAGCCAGAATAAAGAAACATATTTGTGAGTGTGCAGGTAGAGCACAGAAGATCTGACCGTTAATGGCTTTTGTAAACCAGTCTAGAGATCGATAGAGAGTAAAAATTGTAAAGATAAACCACATCAATACGTTGCCCAAATAGATCAATATTTTAGCAAGCATCCCTCACATTAAAGAATGATTTAAGACATGTTCTAACTGCTGATGCAAGATATTTTACAGTTGAACATTAAATGTTTTTGTCAAAGATAATTTAATACAGTAGTTCACACTAAAAGTATAGTCAAACTATGTTGTTTCAGAGTTCATGAACATCAAAGATTTAATTTGACGGTGGATATATTTCAGGCTTTGGGGATTGTGCCTTTTTTTTGTTCTCCAAACTCCAAAGTTTATAGAATTTTCTAACAGCCATAATACCACTACATACAATTTTAAACATAAAATCACCAGATCTAAAAGTTGTTTTATCCACCAATATGACTTTGCTTTGTATTTCCAAATTGGAGCAAGAAGCATTTAACATATATCACAGAAAACAGAAATAAAAATGAAGATTTGGTAAATCAGAATTAAGATTATGACAAAAAAGAGGGTGTTGGCAGACTGAAAAATGTTGGGGAGGGATATTAAGTGCAGAATTTTTTAGTTTGTCAAGAGGAGGAGGATGTACAACATATGAGGTCATTTCTATTTCTAGGGTGCATGCTATTAAGCAAAAAGTATATCTTTCTTATATTGATTTAACAGTGAAAATTGACACAAACTCAAGTGAATTATTAACTCATTTATTCATAGAGCTGAAGCTCTGCAAATATACGATCCCTAATTCTGAATTGTAAATAAAGAGATAATCACTTGGGCTGGTTCACTTTCTTTAATAAAGGTTGGAATACGACCGCTTCCTTTTTTTACATTTAGGAGTTTGGGGGCAGAGGGGAGTGTGCATAAGGAAAACATGTTAGAAATATATCAAAAATATATCATAACCGTTGTCATTACTGTCACCATGAAAAACATCATCACTGCCATCATCATGTGTAACATCGCCGTCATTGCCATCTCTAACATACATCATCATCACCAACAATTTTATCACATCATCATTTAAGTCATTTAATTTGCTACTGCACAAGTGCTAAATAAGGAGTCCTATCTGAATTATTGCATTTATACGCTGTTGAAATTATGAAAATAGGATTTCTCTTTTTTTTTTTGGTACACTGTATTGTACAATGTAAGGTGAAGTTGGTTTTGGTGTTGGAATACCATCTATTGGATGTTTTTTGAGTGTTAACTGTAATGTATGAGTATGTATGTTCCTACTATAATTTTGGCCGGTAATGTGTTGCAAAAGTACCTTTACAACTAAAATCAAATAATGCTGCATTTTAGAACCGTCTTTGTGCTATCTGCTTATGCAACAGGGACATCTCCATGACCTTTACATAAGTGGGGACTATTGTGTACAGCTGTACGGGTGAGTGTTGCTGCAACACAATTGTGAAATCTTGACTTTATTTTCTCCTATACAACCGTATTTAATCTACACCCTACTTTCATTGAATTAGCAACCTAGGCTGCTCTCATTACATTATAGTTGTACGTAGTTATGAATGAAGTTTAGATTTTTTTCCTAAAGCCACATAAGTGGAGCACAGTGAAGACATAAAAAACTCCCATTGCAGGAAGAAGACTTTAAACCTGATAGTGCAACACTAACGGCTGTCCAGCCTGCTATAGCAAAGTATTTAAGATGTAAATAGATTGAACCAGCATGACTGTAGATGTTGTGTGAGACATGAAAGGTTATTGAGTTGTGACATCATTTGACAGTAAAATAAAACTCTTTCTTATTCTACAGCAAGAGGTAACTTCACTATTATTCTCTGACACATACTGTACATGTTTATCTCCTACAATCACCTAAATCTCACCCCTAAACCACTGCATGCTTATATTTTCTGTCTTGAAAAACGTTATTTTTATTTTTTTAACTGCACTGTGCCGTTTTATATTTGACATTGTTGGATATGCAGTGTCAATGAACTTAATCCCTTCACTTAGGCATTGATTTAGCCAAAATATGTGCAATACATCACAATACATATTTCCATCTGTTTTCAGGCCTTCTCTTTCCATTGTCTTATTTAAAAGCAAAAATAAAACCTAGAACAACTGTCAAAGCCGGTATTAAATTTCAACATTATGAATACAGTTTTTCATAATTTTTTTGCAAAGTGAACCAAGCTGATTTCCAGAGCAAGAATGTGCAAATATTGCAAGTATATGTCAATATTTGTGCAAACTGGATTAGAAAAGATAGAGCAGTTGAATAAACCACCTTTAGAGAGTTTAGGCTTTTCAGCTCCATACTACAGTGGGATTTTTTTTTTTTTAAAGAAATAGATTACAGTTTAAATGCAGTATTGAAGCAATTTCATGCATATATTATGTGTAACTTTGCTCCATATCAAAACTTGAAACTTGGTTGGATTCACTACAAGTGAAAGCAGGCCAAAAAACAAACAAACATAAGATGCACAGTGGCTCCCCATCCCCCATATGTACCTTAATAGTCTGTGAACCACTCAGCAACAATGCTCTAACTCATCAACCAATACATACTTTAATTTGAGATAATGATTTGAGTTTTAATTTCTCCTCGCCAGTAGCAACACTCCCAGTAAGATGGCTCCTGCAGCAATAATGGTACCACCAATGAGAAAGGGTTTCAGGTGTTCCAGAGAGTCTGTGCCGGAGGCCGCAGCCTCGTCACCTGCTGCTTCTGCTTCAGCTTCTGCTGCCCCATCCTGGGGAGGAGGATGCTCAGGCTCAGGGGCTGCAGGGGCAGGGTCAGCCTTGCGTGGGGCTGCCGGTTCCTTCTTCTCTGCTTTAGGTGCCGCCTTGGGTGCTGTAGCCCCGGACTTGGCCTTGGCTTCCATGGACTCAGGGACAGAGGTGTGGTCTGGTCAGGAGGAGTCTTTATAAGGTCAGCTCTGTGCTGCTTCACTGAGGAAACACAGCAAACAGACACAGATTATCTCTCTAAATTAGGCTCAGACATCATGTTATCTGCTCTGCTGAATGTAGAGACACTGACATGTGAAGGAGCCCTTAAAATCCATGTTTTCACTGTACAGCGGAGAGGCAGTCATGTGGTGCTGGGGCCTTAAGTGTGACCTTGGAAAAAGATGACATTGAATGGAACAAGCTGATGCTCAGAGGACAGGGAATAGTTTATTTTGGTCTCAGCAGCTGTGACATAATCTGCAACTAAAAAACAACGTAACAGCAGCTTCCTGTGTAAAGCTTTTTCATGGGAAAATCTATCAGTTTGTTAATGAAGGGAGAGGGAACAGTAGCTGCAGAGTTTCTTCAGAGTCAAGGACTGAATCTGTATTTCTCTGACCCCTAAAAGAGTCTAATCCAGATGCAATACATGTAGATTTAATCTCTTCCCTCGTTTTCCTCTCTGTTCTGTCTCTGTAAAACCGCATGAGTCATATGTGCTATAAATGGAGGACAAGATGGAGGAAAGAAATAAGGACCATCATGACTGCGAGGAAATCAGTGGAATGCAAATGGAGGGGGGGGGGTGAAGAGGAATAAATACTGCTGAAATTGAATGAACGCATCATTGCAGCTCGCACTTTACAGAATGTAAACTGGACACATCTTTACAAAAATGCTTCCTATTAAATCATGCAGTGATGTGATGAGAGCAAATATGGACATTACATACCTCTCCAACAGCTGTGTAGAGATTACAAGGATAAGAATAAGATGAAGGAAGAACTGCAGAAGTCTCTGGAAGTGAGAATGTCCTTAATATAAGAAAATGAGAGAAAGCGGAGAGATGGAGGACACTATAAGCAGGAGGGAGGAGAATGAGAGGGGGAGAGGAGGAGAGACTGGGATGTACCATCTACTCATCAAGAATAGGGGGAGTCTATTCTTTGATGATATTCTGGGTTTTAGAGCCTTTTTAATAAAGACAATTCTTAATCCAGTGAGTTGTAATGGCTATAATAACTTATTTCAATAATATTTCTAAAGATATAATACGCGTTGCACACAGTACCTACTGAAAATAATTCAGTTGGACGATTTTTGAGTTATAATGCCAGAGCAGAACATATTTGGAAAATGAGATTTGAATTGTTTTGGCTTTGTACTCAAGCACATTTGATTTCAAATTAAACAATTACTGAGGTTAAAGTGCTGGCTTTCACCTTTGGATGTGTTTAAGCGTGTTTTTGTACACATTGTTGACAGTCAGTGTTTCCATCCTCTTCCTTTTAAACACTAAACAGCTCTTTTCACAAAAAACTAAAAACAAATACATATTTACGTTGTTCATTTCTATTTTATATGTATGATTCTATGATTCTTCTTTGCAGTTTTATATTTTCTCTTACTATGTTTATTGTGACTACTATGTTTATTGTGACTGTATGCACCAAAATACCAAGGCACATTCCTTTTTATGTGAAAACCTCCTCGTCAAAAACCAGCTATTCTGGTTTGGGTAGAAATCCCAACCTTTTTTTATACATAGTACCCACATCTTCTGACAGAGCAGCTGCAGACATCCTCCAAATTAAAGCTGGAAAAATGTAATGTTTAATTTCAAAGACAATGTGGTGTAATATACACAATCTTTAATGTAGGCCTTTAATGTCTCTCTGTCTCTCT
>CALSCE010009344.1:5075094-5096941 GCA_943593645.1 Bovichtus variegatus | reverse complement strand
CAGCAACAATTCAGAGGTCACTGTAAATAGCCTACTTATAAGAGAGGTCACACATGTTCTAGGCTACAAGGACATATCATTGTTAGGCCGAATTAAACTGGTGTAATGGCATTTTTTCTGCATTTTGCCCCACCAGCACATACCCTAATGACACCACTGGAAATCATCTTCTGCCCATTGTCATATGATGGTTGGACACACCTTATCAGTCATGTTATGAGTCATGCTTTCTTCTCTATGAAGGGGAGTCGTCCTTGCATCTTGTTTGCCCCTGTCTATACAAATGTGCTATATCATGTGAGAAATGTTTCATTACAAATATGCAGGGTTAATTCTGTTGCAATTGACACACCAATGACAGCTTTGAATCTATTTTCAGACAGGAGATACTGTGCCAAATAAACTGGAGGCTTCAGGTCAACAGTATGTGTGAAAGTAAGAAGTCCCTGTAAATGGATGAGGAAGTGTTGATTAGGTGTTTCCTCAATCATTTGACCTTTTTTAAATAAATTGTTGGAATAGCTTTTGCTTGTTCGCCTGCATTTTTTTTTACAGATTACAGTACACTTTCATTGATGTGCAGAGTTTATGACGTGACGCTGATCCACGCCCAGTGTACGTCGAGCCATAAAAGATTGTAGTATGCCAAGATAGTAATCGGTATCGTACGGAGCTGTCGGTCAGATCCGTAGGCCTACTGGTTGACGTGAAAGACACTACCAAACCGAGTCAGATATAAACTCAAACTGATCGAAAACAACTCGAAAAGTGCACCTCCCCTTTTTTAAAATGTCAATTAATAGCCTCTCTTCTCATCGAATATGTAGAGTATTTGTCATCACATGAGACAAATGTGGTGTTTTCAGTTGGGACATGATGTGATGCAAAAATAAATTAAGTGTAAATATAGGCACAAACTAGTAACAAAATGTAAAATGTAGGTGCATGTGTATTTACTGCACAAGCTTTGACTGCATCGCTCTTCCGTCCAATGGACGGTGGTTAGGGTACATTTTAAACTGCGCATGCGCGCTACAACCGGGCCCAATCAAGCACACTATTTGTAATTTTTGCCTTTAAAGTAGTCTAATGATTTTTCTTTTTAAAATGTAACGTTAAAAACAGAGCGCTCCCTCAAACAGCCAACTGACCAACCCAAAAAAAAGAGTGTGTTACCCCCCCGGGGTCTTTCTGTGTGACTTTGCAAAGGGGCGCGGCAGCCTCTTGAAAGCTGTGCCCTCTTTGATTCAGTTGCAGATTCCTTGATATTCAGAAACCACCAGTGGCGCCCTTTCTCCGCAGGATCTCCGAAGTGTCTGCGGTCTGTCCGTTACGAAAACGGTCAGGTGTGCGTAAACATAACGTTATACGGGATTTGCGCAGCCAAACACGGAAGGGAAATAGCCGATTTGTACCTATTTTTTTTCCATGGGATAAATGTCCAAGGGGATGGACCAGATTCTGTGGAAATGCTGCCTCCGTTTAGCAGCTATCCGCTCAGGGGTCCGGGAGTTGTCAGGCTGATGGCACACACAAGCTGCTGACTACAACGTGAGGATCGTCTTGTTCTTCAACCCCGAGGCACTGTATCTTCTGTGGATGGGAATCATCACGCCGAGCTCCGACGTAGGGACATGAAAAACGACCCAGACTCAGTGAACTGCCACAGCCGACGACGTGTTGCAATTACGCGGACCACCGAGAAGCCGTCAGTCTCCGGCGGGTTGAAAACGGCCGTGTAATTAATAACGCTCTTTGATGGCATTTATCATGTTTGACTGACACCCGGCGCATACGCGGGGAAGCTCTTTGATGTCCCTGGATCCATTCATCCTCCCGTTATAATGACGTCTGCACGGTTACTGTAATTATATCGGTGATACATTTGTGAATTCATCCCCCCCCAGCCCTGAGCCGGTGTCGGGGAGAGCGAGGCTGAGGCGGGTCGGCAGTCGGAAGGATATGGGAGCGCGAGCGGAACCGATGCAGTGGGTCTCGGCAAGGCATCGTCAAAATACAGGTGAGCAGCAGGATGAAGGGACTGACTATCTGACTGATCGCAAACCTTTTAGCTATATGCACATGCAGGGCAGCCGACCAGCTGCAGTGTGAACCGGCTTTTTTTTAATCCATGTTTTAGTGCTGGTTTGAGACACATTTCTTAGGCCACGTCTCCATTAGCTAGGCCCGCAGGATGCCACTTTAAGCAGCTGTCCTGATTTAAATGAGATTAGACACCACTGCCACTGCTGCTCATCGACTTGTTGGAACCGCACATTTTGATGCTGTTGCACATGTAAACACCTAGCCCTGCAGCTAACTACCCTTCAGTGGTTCAGTTGTTTTGTGTATTTGTCCTTTTTTATTGTACAGTGAAATGACTGTATACATTCACAAAATATTGCCAAATGCCAATCACCAGTTACAAGAGTGCAAATTGATGTGATTCAGCCCAGTTGGTGTGAACTGCCAGCACTTGAAAGTATTAAGTTGACAGTATTTGCATGACCAATATTAGTGTTTATTTTTCTTATTCCCATTTAGTAGCTATGTGTTCACTCCACTGGTCTTTTCAACACTAGACAGACTTTACTAACCAGACTTAAAGCCTAGCCTATACATTATCCCGATTTATGCTTTTGTTTGGGCAGTAGATGACATGTTTCCTTTTTAAGGAAAAGCCCTGGCACAGCGACAGTAAGGGGAAAGTCGCACCTGTTTATCACTCTCACTGAGAATATTTCGTCCTCCTTTCCTCACGACTTCCAGTTGTGGATATCGTGTTTCTCTAATGTCATCATCTACATGCAAGTGCAAATGACTTTTATCAAGCAATGTTTCGGCATAAATGACCAGATGTGTTTGTTGGGGAATGCCAAGCTGTCCCAACAAGGATAATGAACTGCTTTAAGGGCTTTGAAAAATAATAATCATCCAGTCTAAGAGGAGAGTTATATGAATTTTGAGCAAAAACCAATGAGATGAGTTTATTACACGTAAAGTGGCACATACTGTCTAGTCTAGACCTGTTGTCGTTTTCGGTCTCCTGCCTCTAACCATATGCCTATCAAGTATTGACAAGATTATGCAATACATATCATTTTATCAAGTTCAAATAAATCAACCGAAGCCCTGCCTTGTAAGGCTGCATCTACACCAGTGTTTACACTTGGTTCCTTGGCATCCCTGTCGACATCAACACTACTGGAAACCAAGTGCCTCCAGGGAGTCCTGGGAGATTAATGTTGTCTCTTTGTTATTCACAGCACACACACAATTTCTGGCCTCTCCTTGTGCCAGAAAACTTGCTCCTCTGCTCTAATGTTGGCTAATTATTTTTAGATTATTTGATACAACAGGGCCTAATTCCGATGTTTGGGTGTTAACAGGTAGTTAGGGAATCCCACTGCGTTACGATGAAGCAGCAACAAAGTAGAGCATTTGCAGTATTATCGCTTGTTTCTCACATTTGTCCCTTTTTTTAAAAATTTGGAAAACAGCATTTAAATGGATTTATGAAGTGTTAATCAGGGAAGATTAGAGTTCTGATCAAGAATAGTAAGTATTGTCGTGTTCTTTTATTTAGAAATAGAGACTCATAGAAATCAATTTCAGAAAACTTCTCTTGATATTAACTGTATTTATTCAATGATGATATGGTAGCATTACAAAAGTACTCACATTTAAGTAGTGACTCTGTCTCGCAGATCCACAGAACAGACACGATCTCTTGTTTACTACATATTTTATACCCGCCACCTTTCAGGTATAGTCTTCTCCCATTGGTTGGCTGAGGCCAGGTCCTATTGGCCCCTTGTTGACACTTAGGCCACGTGTCCACGCCTCTTAGCGCTTCTCTGCTCCAATCAGATCTTCAGTCACCCTTTTAGGTGGTGTGCTCTTCCGCTTCACAGTTTACAAATATTGCATCTTATTTCACAGTAGGTTAGCCACTATACTATGCGTAGTCACTTAATTCAATAACATTTTTCATATCACATTTAATACTTCTAAATAAGGACACAATAAGGCTCATTGTAACAGCTTATATATTGATTATTCTCACAGTGTGGACAAGGTATAAGAACCACCTAATGCATGTTATTTTTTAAAATAACTGCTCAGCTTGAATGGGAATATAACAGGACTACAACAAACTTAGAAATAAGAATAGTGTTATACCTTTTACCATGACACCTTGATATTTTCTGAGACGGTCATTGTACCATAAAAACACGTTACTACCCTATCTGCAGTCACTTTCAGACACAAGGAGTGTGTGAGGTGTAGCTGCCTAGGAAAATGTTTTGATGTGTTCTTTGTTTCTTTTGTACTTTTTGTCAGTTCCTCTTTGGTCAAAGTTTAGTGCCTTTTTAAGTTTGCTTAAATTTACTTTATCCCCAGCTTTGCCTTCCTCAAACAGTTTGTGTTTTCCCAAACGCTTTATGTTAAAATACATAATAAGACCTTATGATTTGTAGACATTACTTTGAATGCCCACATTAGTACATTTAAAAGGCCTTTAGGACAATAATGACACCCCAGAGCTGTTTAATTACCTGGAACAGTCTATGGAAATAACACACACCCTCTGGTCATTTTCAATGAACATGGTATAATACAATGTTTTATTTCTCTCTATGAAGCTGGAGTAGTCATAATCCCATGTTGACATACAGTATATGTACTTCTATGCTGTAAAAAACACACCGTGTTAAAGGAATAAATAAGCAGCAGTCTTATAAACTAGCGATGGGCATGCGTTTGGTAGCAAAGGTTGCAGGCTTGTATCAAGCTCAACAGCCTGTATTGTCATTTTTGCTGCATAGGTCATATGGAGGCAAGTGCTTGTGAGAAAAAGAAAGAAAATTATTTTTTTTATTAACAAAAAAAACCACCAACGCACTTGTACTTATTAATTTAGGAGAAACTCCCTTCCTTTAATTGATGTATGTATTTTACATATCAGCTAAACCGAGGAGTGATTTGAGTGAAACTTTGAGTTAAACTACAAATATTCAGGTCAGGCATAAATTGTATTCTTTTTTCTGATATAATGAACCCAGACAAAACGACATACTCTTGCAGTTTAAATGTATAATGCCCTTGAAATTGAAGTTAATTTTGTTGTTGTCAGCATAAAGGGTACCTTATTATTTCTGTGATACCGTATCATGTAAAATGTAAATTAGAAAAAAGTAATTTAATAACACATTATTTATTTTAAATGGACTAGAAATTGACAATTTTTTTTAATTCTAAAAATTAAGTGACCGCTTCAATTGTCAGACATGGAGCTTGAAATCTAAGTTCATGAGAGATAACACGGAAATTAACATTTTCAAGTGCATCATAGGACATGTTATCCAAAATAAGCCATGTGTAAAGGCAATCACTCTGATAACACCCGGGAGGCAGTATTCATGATCTGGGAGGTACTTGTTTGTGTGTGTCCCCCTCCCAGACAGACTTGGATGTAATGCAAAATCTATAAGCTGAAGAACTGAAATCATGTGATTCTGCCGCAAAGCCATCAATAGACATCTGTGTGAAAAATACAAATGTGTAAAAAATAAAAAATAAAAAAAAAACGCCAATTAAAAACCCCACAATACATTCTGCACACTGCTGCAGGAGCGTGTTGCATGGACAAAACTGCGGCAGTTATTTTCAGTAGCTGACCAGATACAATGACAAACATATCTGTACATGGTTTTTGGCAGCAGGCCACAGACAGGTTGGCAGAGCACATATGTTACCACCCCAACACAAAAAAAAACATTTCTGGATACACAAACACACGCATGCAATCTGCAGCGCACATACTATCACATCAACTGAAAGAAGAGAAAATGAAGTGGGAAGAGGTGAAAGGGATTGGGTGGGTGGCAGTGGGAGAAAAAGATGGAGAAAGAGGCAGAGGGAGAGTAGGAGTGAGTGGCACATGGCTTTCAGTCTAAAAAAAGATGAGCAGCACGAAACCAAAACCAGAATCTGGATTAGCTAGATAAGGAAGAGGAGGGGGACAGGGGAAGGCTCGAGGAGAAAATGTAGGTTTCCTCTGCACCGAAAATGGTGCAGATGCACACGCTCGGTTTCATGCTCATAAATGTCCTCTACAATATGAATACTGAATGAGTGTGTGGGAAGAAGGAGAAGAAAGAGAGAGCATGAGGATGGGAAGACAGAAGATGAGAAAGGCAGAGGGTGAGCGAGAGATGGTTGAGATTATTTAGGATGGACAGAATACTGCTGTGGTGTGACAGAATAGGAAGAGACGTGATCATTAGAGACAACAGGAGCAGAGCCAGGGATGTGACAAATGCTGGAGAGAATCCTGATCCGAGCAGAGTGTAACACTGACCCGGGCAGAAAAAGAGAGAGACTGGAGCAGATGGATGCATGACAGAGAGCAGAGGAGACGGAGAGATTTGGGACTGTGCCGCAGTCATGCCAACCGGGCATAACCATAGCATTTTCTGCAGACATTGTCTGTAGCCTGTCTGTCCAGGACTCCTCCTCAGCCTGCCTTCACTGTCTCCACAAGCAGCTGTTGTTCCTTTCTTGTTGATTCCTATTGGTTCTGACGCCATAACAAGCTACCTGCAGGACAGGGGAGTCGCTGCATAACTGTGTGCCTGAATGCGTGTCCAGTCTACAGAGCTTTTTAAAAAAAAATGTTTATAAATAGTTCAACTGATTGTGCTGTAAGTGTACAGCCCTTTAAACACACATCACATGCTATTGATATGAATCCATCCTGTCTGAAAACACACACACTCCCATGTCTGTGTCAACAGTAAGAGAAGCAAAAAGTCAGCCCTATGAAAAGCACCCAGTGTCTTCTGGGACTCATTTAGTAATGCCTCCAGTATTATTATTATTATTGTTATTATTACAGGTCATTTAGCAGACTTACAGGGACAGTCCCCTGGAGCAACTCTGGGTTAAGTGACTTGGTCAGGGGCAACTCACAAACTTCCGGTGTTGTATCTGAAAGCCTAACCACTAGACCACTAGAGCACGACCCCAATTAGTGAAAGCTGCTGTATATTGATGCTGATATTTAGAGTCGCAGTGTGTGAAGGATGTAGAACCAGGAACAAGTAAAGGATCACGCCCCTGTTTGTATCTGTTGGTTAAGATGAATACAATTTAGAAATGCAGCTCTGTAATATGTGTTTACGGTCTATTGAAGCGCTCCATGGGAAAGGCACGATTTGACAAGAAATGTCGTCACCAGAGCAGAGCATCGCAACTTTGGATGGACACCCACATAAACAGTTTCAGAATGGCATCCATTTCACAACATAAAAGGGGAACAGAGTTTTTATGTTTAATCAAGTGCTGCAGAATACACAACACATTGCTGCACTGGCACAGGTTTCATGTTTCTAAGACAACCTGGCATCCTGTTTTTTTTTAGTGACAAACTAAATGTGCGTACCTGTAAGAATAATAATAAGAAACAAAAAAGCCGCTTGAAGTGATGCTTCTCCCAAAATGTGTTTTTTGAGTATCAAGCAGTCACCCCCTGTAGGCCTGGGAGGGGCCTGTTGGATTCCACTCGTGACATATTTTCACAGCAAAATGTCCATAGAAACTTCTTAAACAACCCTTGCAGCATAATCCAATTCTCTGCTGCCCATGCATATGCTCATGGTGTATAATCTAAGGGTTGCACAATGATGTGGCTGAATACGCTTCAGAGCTTTAAGGGGCAGTTTTGTAGAATATGTGTTCTGGATGATTTCAATAGGTTTATGTGCACATTTTGATGTTGACTCTTTTCCAATATGAAAAACTGGACACTGTCGAAATCCATTATAACTGACAAACGTTGACCTCTTAAGCCTACAGAAGGTGTTTGATTGACACTGAAAATGTACTGCAGTTTACGGGTTCATCTCTTCGAAACGTACCTCGCGATAGGTTTAGGTTTGTACAACCTGAGACCTGTTTCTCTGCTATCATATTTGATTAGAATGTCGTGTCTGTCAAAGTAAATGTTCCTTTTGAGCGTGGCTACAGTGGTGATAGATGTAGAGGTTTTTCAGGAAGAGAATGTGATACCAGCCGGCTGTGTGCCACAGCTTGGCTCGAAACTGCGGTTACTGCAGCAGACTGGCTGTGAGTGAGATCGAAGAGTAGGATACTAAAACACCTGCTGCTAGTCATACCAGATCAACCTGCTGTCTGTAAAACAAGGAATATCCAACTAATGTTGAGTACAGATGGGATACGATTTAGCTTTCTGTGCAGATTTTAGATTCAGGTCCAGTATCTGTATCTACTTCGGCAATTATGTATTAATGTAATGACAGTGTTTTGTGTAATCATTTTTGAGCAGTGAGACCAGGTGAGTTTAAACTTTTACCTTCTTATTAGCAAAGGTGGATATGTGCGATATGTTTGTTTTCTTTTTTAAATCGCCTTTAGTGTTAAAAGCAAAGCCTTGTATTAGTGAAAATAAGATTCTTGTGGATGTTCCTGGGCTATAGCATGTGTAGGAGATGCTTCAGACAATTCAAAAGCAATCATTGTCAGTAAAACATTTCTGATGCTGTGCTGCATGCCTGTGCCTGTTTTGTTTCATGTCCACGTCAAAGACAAAGCCATAATGATGGACGGGAGTCCTGTCATTGTTGTTACATCATTGTTTGTTGCATCACGTGGGTACGGCCCTGGGCCTGGCACACAGTAGCACGCTGTGCGGAGCACAAAAGCATTGCTCACATGCAGGAATATGTCACAGTCTTTTCACAAAACACATGTCATTTGGATTCAGACGGAGTCACTCGCTCAGGATGAGAGTCAAGAGTTTGCATGAGTCATGCCGATGTAGAAAGCACCATCGTAGCAGAGTCTGGGACTGCAGCTCAGCCTGGAGTTGCCTGTGTAGTAGAGTTGCCCTAAAGGTCAGGATTTAGACATTTAAATGCCCTTTTGATCTCAGGTTACAAACACAGCAGGGTGTGTGTGTGGGGTGTGTGCCAGCTTTACGTGCCGCAACCTGAAACATTTATTGCTGGAGGAGATTTAAAATAAAAGCTTTTTTTTCTTTTTCTTTTTTCTCTCACCTCTGTAACAAAATCAGGAAGTTTCTATACTATTCCCTCAACATCAATAAGTGATCGTCTCAGCGTTTGCTTTTATCCTGCTCTGCATTATCTCCAAGTAAATCATGGAAAAGTATATGTTAGTTGAATAAATATTATTAGATATAGGAAAGATTATTTTGGATAGTGGAATAACACATTTGTGGTCATATGTTAAATTACAATAAATAGTGAAATAAACGTTTGATGTTCTGCACTATATGACACTAGTGAGTGTACATGTCCATTTAGAGTTTATACATCCAAGTTGTGTCGGAGCTTAAGTGTTCAGCTATGTAATATGTAGTAGTGCATAAAGGACAGGAAAGGGCTGCATGAAACAAAGGTGGAGGAGCCATGTCCTGCCCATTTAAAACAAAATATCTATGAATCTACATTATTTTCTTCTTTTTTTTGTCCAGCTACTGTTTATGTCGATGGAATTTGCAAGATTTTTATAACAATAAAATAAATATAGCTTGAGCTATTGATAATTACGGCTTTTGGAGTGAAGTGGATGCATCCTGTGTACAGTGTAGAATTAGTCAGCTATGTCTGTCAAAAAGATGTGTATTTCTGCTGTGTACAGGTTTAGAAATCATCAGTTTCAATGTGGGGCCTTAGCATCGTGACAATTTTTAAGTGCATTTAAAAGAAAGAAAAAAATATCCTGCAATCCTTTTTTGGGCATAGGATTTGGCAGAAATTGTGTGTATTAGTCTAATTTATGGAGCTGTCATTGTAAAAATAAATGTGGTATTTCACACTTTAAGAATCCAATTTGCTCACATCGTACGTCTTTTTTTTCTGAAGATATGCAGGTTTCTGATGTTAAATAAATACCTTAAAGAAATGAAATATCTCCACCTTCCTGGTTTACTCACAAATTCTCAATTGGTTAAGGAAGTTAAGTTTACTATAAAAGCACACGTAACAACTCTGTCAGTGCACCACAGTTTAAAGAAAAGTTGAATGTAAAGCGTAATGATCTGTTGGCATTTTACTTTGGTGAAAACCCGTCTTAAGTGCATCTGCTAATACAGCCGAAGCTTAACAGCACCACTTATAGGTTAACATCCACTGGGTGATGGATGGGATAGACCTTAAGGAGGCTACTGGTGAGGGTGTGGGGTTGAGACGTACTGATGACCAGAGTCTTCTTCCATGAAATGAGCTGTCGGAGAAATTCTTCTAAAATAGCGAGAGTGTCTAGTTCTTTTAAGAATGAGAGAGAGAGAGAGAAGACCCAAACAGTTGTACTCTGAAGGACTCCGAGTGTCTTATATCAGTTAAACAATGCTGACCTCATGACGAGTCATTCACCTTAGCCCTTCCTCAGTGCCTTTCACTCAGTTGACTGTCGGCTTCCTTACAATTTGAGCATCATATAGGCATCAACGCATCATTTTTACATCTAAAATGTTCATTTTTCACAGAGGCTAGCAGAGCCGATCTCGCCAGAGGTCCGTGCTCATTACTTGTACACAGAACTACCTATACCTAGATTATGAGGCTAGTGTACTCTCTGCTGTAAGGTTTTGACTGTATGAAAAAGACTAGGTTGATTTAGGGGAGGATTTAAGTCTGATCTCGAGGACTAGTCACAGCTGTATTTATCCAAGTCCTTTTGCAGCTGGATTCACTGATCATTAAAGGGACATTTTTCTGAGGTGTTTTTCGCACATTGATCTCCTCAGAACCTCGGGAGTGATCAATCTGAAGTATTGATTGACTTCAGACTCTGTGGTTACAGTTGTTGCCTTACAGACATCTGAAGAGTGAGAATACAACCTGTCTCCACATTGGAAAAATATTTAATGTAGTACAGCCTGCTCATGGGTGTGTTGGAGATGATTTACTAGACTTCATTAACTAAAAAGATGATTGTGATTGATGGCTGATAGCCTAATTATGCTTGTCTGGAAGCGATTTTACAAAGTGCTTCATGGGTCATTACTACTGAAGCTATTAAACAATTGACCAAATGTATCCTGTGTTTATCAAGCAAAACATTTTTGTGGCTTCAGCTTCTTAAAAGTGATTATTTTGTGCTTTTTTTTTTTTCCTTTTTCATATTAATATAGACAACGTATCTTTGGACTGTTAAAAAAAAAAGAATCAATAAAAAACAAAAACGTGTTAGTTCCAGCCCCAGTCATGGCTAAATAGAATCAAACAATGAAATACCTAAATAAAAAGAATAAGTAAGGAACAAACAGTCAAAATAAATAAGAGAAACATAAAAACATTTTTTAATGTCATGAAGTTTTTCTTATAACATTTCTATAATATTTTAGACTGGAAAAAGTGATCCTAGAACTGATCAATCTGATTGATTTCATTTTTATATGCCGTGATCTTGTTACTAGATTACTAGATTAGACTATATTGGACTAGGGTTGAACAATTAATCATATTTTTCAAACTTTTTTTTTAAATGAGCAATATTGACTAATGCAATATCTAAATAGCAGGAGGTGCAATATTTGTAAGATTCAAGAGTCAAAATATGTTTTAAAATACCATTTGTGATTCATATTGTGGTTGTGCAGAGATGTCCCAGCCTACAAATCCTATTCTACAAATTTAAGAAAAAAATCTTTATCTTTCGTACAGATCCTCTCAAAAAATCACACCATGATCATTTTAATATTCTTTGAAAAATGTTTCATTCCCTCCAATATCATCAATGATGCTGCTATTGAAATATCAATCAAAATTTGCGATTTTTAAAATTATTATTTTTTGTGCCAAAATGATAAGTTATTTAGGCCACAGTGTTTTTAAATTGGGGATTAAGGAAACATTCACATCCACAAGGCAGTTTGCAAGCCACATAAACCTTAATTTGGAAAGCATAAATCACCCAATGCATGCTGGGATAGGAACCATCCCCGTGACCCTGAACAGGATAAGCAGGTTTAGAAAACGGATAGATGGAAGGAGCTGTCAGTACTCGCTTATAATAACTTTACTGAGTAGATCGACACTTTACACTACGACAAGGTCACACTGTATTGATCTAATCCCATTTAATATATAATTATGTCATAATAGTTTTTTTTCCACTGTTGAAGGCTCTGCTGGGAGTTTAAGCCATATCTTAACAACAGGCCTGGAGGAGAGTGCTGATAACCGCATCCCTGGAGGTCTAGTCTGCGCTTTCTGCATCTGCTTAATTTCATCGTCCTGATTATTTTGGTCTAAATTAGATTTGGGGGGAGTTCAGATGTATTTCTTTTCCCCTTTTTTCTCTCCCTCCCTCTTTCCTTCCACCGTCCTCTTTAATGTTACTAGTCCAACCCAGATAGAGTTTTGCAAGTAGCTGTGAGTTGACTTCAGTCACATGAACCCAGTCACATATCCTTGTTTCCTTCACTCTTGTGTCACAAAACATTAAAGGAATTTAGTTGTTACTGGGCATCAATTGTCCTGTAATGTTTGTGCCCACTCCATGAAATCACAGTTTCTTGGTGTGTTATCATATCCGTACGGTTTATTATTCAAAGAGTGTCATATTCAAAAAGGTACAGATAAGTCTGACATGGGTTTTAATTTAAAATCTTTATAGACTTATAGCATTACATTTTTTATTTTCCCAATGCGAAGCTCTTGGGCTCTGAAATGAATTTTGTTACAAAATAAAAGTAAACTTGGCAGAATGGGAATCCATCTGGACATCGAGGTCTCCAGTGTTTCTCTGTGTGTAGTAATAAAATAGAAAAGGGTTTGTAAAAAGGTATTTCTCCAGCAGCCCTGCTCAGAGGAACAGTTGTTCTGTACTCCACACGTCCCTGCTGAGAGCTGTAGGTGGAAGCACAAATGCCTCAATGGATGTTGTTTTTTTTTTGTTTTTTTTTCTTTGCCTGATTTCTTCCTTCAGAAGTAATTACAAAGTACAAACCAGGAACACTAGATGATCTGCACGAGAATCGTTTGCTTATATTTTAAGGTTATTTCTCAAGATCAGCTACACTGGATGATGCCCTTTCTTGTCAGTCTTAGTCTAAGAAACTATGGACCTCTCTTTAAGTCAGGATATTGTGCTGACCTAGTATATTAAATACATTTATTCATGGTTTGGTATAGAGAATTAGAATGATTTAGTCCGAGGTCCTTGCAGTCTGCCCAGGATCTGATCTTTTACAGTTTTTGATTAGCAATGCAGATCCTTTTTTATTTAAACGCATTACTCGTGTTGGTGCAGGACAGTGAGGACCCTTGTTATCTCTCTTAAAAGAAAGTCCTTTCAGACACCGTCTATTATCTGTGCATTTATCATCATTATTAGGGCAAATAAAAGATTGTGAACACAAAGCACAGACCACTTTGTCGTATTATTCTGTAGACAGACAGCTTTTTTTTCCCTACAGTTGTGTAGCTGGATCTTTATTGGCAGCTTGCGCTTTCGCCCTCTAAAAGAGCATGTCACTCATCATACCATACTCAGTCTCAGGAATGGAATGAAAAGCATGTTGTCTTGTCACTACCTGACATGCACAAGGAGGAAGAAACATTTCTATGTACATTCCAGCTCAGTTAGTTTCAATAGACCGGTGCAAAACTTACAACAGGAGCAAGATGCATAATGTCAGGAAACAGAAGTGTGAACAAACTTGGAAAAAAATATCACACAAATGAATGCCAAATGAAGAGTTTTGCTGCACCACAAACCAAGTTGTTGTGCCAGTACTTGGCTATCTTGGTCCAATCTGAGTTCACTTAAATACACAATTGCGCACATCACTGTCTCTTTTTGACGCATAAGCAACACACGTCGTGCAACTCCTGCCCTTTGCTCGTTTTATGATCCCACCAACTTTGCCTCTGCACCACCCGTTGTGGAAATGCAGGTCACTGTAGCTTTGTGCGTTTCTGTGATGACTGTGGTATTGAAGGGTGAAACAAGGGGGATGCTGCCAGTTTCTCAATAACTATAAAACGTGAAATGTTCTGAAACGATACTAAAAAAGCAGAGGAGTGCTGGATAGTGACCAACAAGGAGTCTTCAAACAAAGACATGCTGCTTTATCTTTTAAAGTCAACGGTTGTGGCGTGATGGATGACATACTTTTTTGGACAGAACTTAAAAAGCTGTCCTTTAGCTTTCAGCTAATGTGCAGCCAGGAGCAGCGCACGTTAAAGGCTGTATCAGCACCACAACGCCTGCATCAGCCCCTCGGTGGCTCCTTCTCTCCCAACTATTTCTGCCCTCCCATTCCTCTTGCACTTAATTTCAGTTTAGCCCCGAGGCAACTTGCAATGCTTTTCCAACGAATGGAATGGACAGAGTGGCGTAAAAGAAGCTTTTTCACATGACCATAACCAGCGTGGTACCGTCATATATCAAAGCTGGTGCGCTTCTCTTTTGTTCATTAAGTGCTGCATTTTCTCTGCATCCCTTCACCCACTTAGTCTCATCTTCTCCACGTCCCATTATCTTTCAGTCTTCTCCTCTGTGCAAGTCTACTTCCGTTACAATCCCAGCTGCAGCCCTCTCTCACTTTCATAATAGAGTTGAAGAAACTGAAAGTAAATCACTACTCTATTCATGAGGTTGAGGTTTGAGCAAGATGTGACCTGTTGAGACATCCATGCCAGTATAAATGCGCTCTGTGTTCGTTCATTATTGGTTTGTCTCTTTTTCAGTTGTTTGAAGCTCATCATGTGAGATTATGAAATACAGTATGTAGGACGTTAGAAAAACCCTTTTTTAAAAATGCATGTAGGGAATTGAGAAGCTTAGGGGACTTTTTAGACAAAGAAGAAAGGTTGCAAATGATGTCCATTGTCCCTGAAGTCGTCCCTCTCCATTCGGTCTCCCTACAGGGCAGTGATGCCTGGCATGGTGATGTTTCGGCGGCGCTGGTCAGTTGGCAGTGATGACCTGGTGCTGCCCGCCCTCTTCCTCTTTCTATTGCACTGCATCTGGTGAGCCACTGTATTGATATTTTTTTTGCATATATATTTGATTGTTGGTGTATCTCTGCATGAGGAAATATATTCCTTATCCTTGGATTTCATGCTCAGGTTGGTGGTTCTGTCCGTGGTTCTGTTCGGCCTCCCATACGGCTCAGAACAGTCCTGTTCTGTAACGCTGGTGGACCATGGCCGAGGGTATCTGGGCATCCTGGTCAGCTGCCTTATCTGTGAGAGCGCCATCATGTGGTTGAGCATGAGAGGCAGCATTCTGTACACGCAGCCCAGGGAAGCTGTGCAGTATGTCATCTATATACGGCTAGGTAAGACACTCTGCTTGTGAGGATCAGAGGATGTGCTTGTGAGGATTTAAACACTGGTTATGTTGATTGAGCAGATATTGATTGATTATTCTCCTAACTCCCTCTCCCTCTTTCTCTCTCCAGCTATTCTGTTGGTCGAGTTAGTATATGCTGTGGTGGGAATTGCTTGGCTTGTCCAGTATTACCAGCCATGCTCCGATGTCACTGCCAAAAACTTGGCTTTGGGTGAGTGAAAGAAGACATAAAGGAGAATCGACATTTTAAGTTCAAAGGAGTTTGTCATGCTTGAATGTGAATGATGTTTTAATATTCTCTGCAGGAATCGTTGCATGCAACTGGCTAGTGATATTCAGCGTTTGCATTACCCTCATGTGCACCTTTGATCCTACGGGTCGGACTTTTGTCAAACTGAAAGCCACCCGCCGGCGTCAGCGCAACCTCACTACGTACACACTCAGGTATTAACGAGCGCTGAGCGTCTCTTGTCGCTCTCTCTGTCTCTCATTTTGTCTTGACACAAAGCTCAACAAAAGCACAGCATCCATCCAGGCATGCACATCTTACCTGTTTTTCACACACATGCAGTCTTGACAGTATTTCTTGGCTTTTTCTCTCCATTAGACACAGGCTAGAGGAGGGCCAAGCCAGCAGCTGGAGCAGGAGACTAAAGTTCTTCATGTGCTGCACCAGAGCCCAGGATACACAATCAGTGAGTCACGACTGACACTTACCCATATCCTCTCTGCGGTTAAAGTAAAACGGAAGGGAATGAAACCCGAAATATGTCAGGCATAACGACCAGTGAGCCAGTCGTTAAAATAAACCCTGACAGGATGATTCATGACTGTGACATAAAGTAGCTCGCTGCTCAGCTACTTACCAGCAACAATAAGCATTTCATATAGAATGTGAAATGTAAAATTATTTTACTTCAGGCTAAATCAATTTACAAGCTGACTGCAAAAAGGGCAGTGTGCAAAACTGCAGTCATAGAAATTCTTGCTGCTGCCATTCACTAGACTGGACTGCAGAACTAAAGTCATAAAAGTAAAAAACTCAGAAACAGTGCCATCAGCTTTTAGCCAGCAGTCCAATGTATTTTTCTCCTCCTGAATAAATTAAAACTAATACTTGAAGACATGCTGTCCTTTAGTGAGTTGGTACAAATCCACTGGATAAGGCAAACCCTCAGGTCTGGAAGCGTTCGGAAGTATCCGTGCAGCTACATACCAACCGCCTTACATTGCATCCTTAAATACATGTGTGTATTTACAGGAATCAACAATTACCACTGCTAGTGAATTTAAGAGTCCAAAGATGCCTTAACTGTTGACTAAAGCTATGCTGCCTTATTTATAAGCAGACACAATTGCAATTAGGGTGGGGAGAATAAACGTTTTTACATCTGCTATGAACTGCAATTCTCTTGAACGGAGCACAACAAGCAGAGGGTCAGACTGTTTCAGGGATTCCCAGTTTGCTCTGCCTGGGGGCCAGTTAATAACATTTGCGGTTATCCTCTTTTACCACTTTTTTGATGAACAAGCTCTTTTAGTCTATTTGGAGGCTTTTTTTAATGCACTCTGGCACCTTTTTTGTTATGTTAAAAGTGTTGTGAAGCAAACTTCCTGTAGTTCAATCCTGTTTTTGTTGTTCCTGTGCTCTGCCAACGTGCCCTGATATCTGCTGCTCTCCTGTCCAGGATGCGTATTCAGAAGTGGCCAGCCTTTTTGCAGAGTTCTTCAGAGACCTGGACATTGTGCCTAGTGATATTATTGCTGGCCTGGTACTTCTCCGCCAGAGGCAGAGGTCTAAGAGATCTTCTATCCTGGACCAGGTATCGCTGTCTATAAAAACGATATTAATCTCTGTATTTTTGCGCTTGCGTAGGCATTTGCTGTAAATAACTGTCTTACTCTGTTTTTTCTTCCCAAGGCCAGCAATGACATTTTAGCCTTCTTATCTGGAATACCTGTCACACGTAATACGAGATACCTGGACCTTAAGAACTCGGTGAGTTTCTATCTGTGTGAAAAATTGACAGAGTAAAGGTTGACTTATGTTTATGTAACATGAATAGTGCATCCTTGTCTTATTCACCTTCTTTTGAAATGATTTTATCTGCTTAAAGTCACATTAATGACAGCAAAAAATACACAGAGAATGCTCCCTTGTAGTGGACATCATCATTATCATTATTATTATTAATAAGAGAAAAGTAGATATTGATATTTGAAAAACAAAGGTACTACTGAACCAGAGCCAGCAGTTGAATTGATGATAGTTAACTGTCTTTAAAAAAAAATCTTTTGTTTTTCTGCAGTTGTGTGCAGTACCCTTTTCTATCCAATTTGTGCGTGTGTGCACTTCTATGTATTAATCTGAAATGATATCTGCATATTTGAATATCTCAGTATCTCTGAATGTATCATTACTCCTATTCCTCAGTTGTTCTGATGTATGTGTGTGTGTGTGTGTGTGTGTGTGTCCGTCTGTCCGTCTGCCTCTCCCTCTCGCAGGCCGAGATGAACATGTACAAGGATGTGTGTTATTACATGCTCTTTGCCCTGGCTGCATACGGTTGGCCCATGTACCTCATGAGGAAGCCTGCCTGTGGACTGTGCCGCCTTGCCAGCTCCTGCCCGTGAGCTCTCAAACATACACCCGCACACTGTTTTTTATCTATTTGGCTTCTGTGTCTCTTTTGCCTCTCCAGTGCAGATCAAATATCACATGCGTCAACACTTGCCAAGTGGTAATCCACTGAGACAATGCCACTCTAGTTAGACTCACTCACTGACACAAGCAATGTCGAATTAATCACATTCTCTTATGGACATTGCCTCATCTGGGATACTAGACTATATCTCTGTCACCTCACCTGTTTACTGTATTTCTTTTGCGTTTGTCTCACCTACTGTATGAGAATGTATAATATGTTTTGTATTTATAAATCCTCATCTTCCCCCCCAGCTGTACTTCGGTGTCCAGCTCTCGGATGTCTCAGTCTGTCACAGTGGAGGAGGACAATTGCTGCGGATGTAATGTCCTGGCCATACGGAGACACTTCCTGGACAGGGACCTCAAGCAGGTTCAGATTGTCTACACTTCTTGCCACGATGCTGTGAGTAATCCGGCCGTCGGGGGTCTTTGGGCTTTACTTCCTAAATTAGACAAAGGAAGGGTTGTGTGGAGGAATGTCTGAGGAACCGCGTCAGGAATTTATTTAAATTTTTTTCATTGGTCCATGCTTTTGTTTTGCTGTTAATGCAAAAAATACATTGCTGAGGTTAATTATGATATGCCACTTTTAAGCTGTTCTGCACAAAGAGCCCAAGAGCCCTGAATACAATGTTTGACTTGCAAACCAGATGGTAATCTTGTCAAACAATTGCTGCACATCCACAAACTAGGAGGCTGTCTGATTATTTAGTGGCTGTATTTTTTGTCGTTTTGGCCATCGTTTGTGAATGTTTTGATAACACTTTACTCACCAGTGTAGTTGCTGAGATATGGGAAGCCGAGTTGCTGTGTCCACATCCTCGGCAGTAAGTCAAGTGTGTTCTCAGGCGGCGTTGGACTCTGTCGAGGCTGTTTGTGATTGTCATGGACAGATTCTTAAAATTCTTAAAGTGCAGCCAGGAGGGGAGAGTGCCCACTGTGGTGGCCTAAGGATTGCGTTTATGCTCTCAGTATATGATGCAGTGTTGCTGGTGCATTGTCCACAGTCATGAGAATGTTATGCTGAGTACTTGACAGTTCACTTGTTAAATGATGCTCCTGTTGAGATGAATTAGAGGGAGATATTATTGATATTCCATTCACTTTCTGATTTCACTTCACAGTAGGTAATGTTGGGGACATGTGTGATGGGTATGTCATTGCCTGGCACTGAAATTCCTAATGAAATATATAAATAAATAGTTGTTCAAATTGTTTCCTAATTTCATCTGGTATTAAATTAACAAATTCTATTTTATGTGGAAATTGCAAAGCGTTCACATTAGCACTTCAGCCACATGATGATTTCTAAAGCAGAGATTTCCTTGGCGAGCTCTCGCTTAGTTTCCATCTATAAACTCCTCTCGTGGAGTGACTTATACGACTGTTTGCGGTGCCAAGTGGAGAAAGGTTTGACGACCAAGACTTAAGAAGGGCTCTGTTTGCTGGGATGGAAGCAGAACTAACAAGTATTTGTGTCCTCCTCACTTTACCCGTCGCCTGTTCCCTTTGTCACCACAGTTTACTGTCCGCTCTGCATCTCCCGTACAGGTTTATGAGACTCCGTTTTTTGTGGCAGTGGATCATGCGAAAAAGAAGGTTGTCATCAGTATCAGAGGAACTCTATCGCCAAAGGTGAATTTGAGCTTTCTTGTCTTGTTTTTACAGTAATATAACTTCAACTCTCTCTAAAAACTAGTGCACCTGTTCCTTCAGCACCTCACAATAGCAAGTTCTCATAGTTTTAATGCAGTGTTCTCAAACTCCTACACCTTTCACGCATAGAGCAGAAACGTGACTGTCCACTTTTAGAACAAAATGTCCTATAATTTTTTTACACAAGTATTTGAGAATTCCTGTAGTGCTGTATTGCACTAACCGCTAAAAGATTAATCATGGCCTTGTAACAAAGGCAAAACGTCAATAAAGAGGAAAATAACTCCTCATCCCTTCGCTTTTGATACTTTGCTGATGCCCAACCATTCAAAACACATGTGTTCTACTGTATACTGTATGTTACAAAAGCGGTAGAATGCAAAGTGTTTCTTAATATTTAAAGCTAAGCAAGTAAGTGTTGAGCTCTCATTGCTCTCGGAGCAAACCTCAAACTTCTGACACTATCAAGATAAACACGTAGTTCAAAGGCTGTAGTTCTCCACCCTTTAAGCGCCACTGCAGCCTTATGTGAGCTTGGCGAAAAAAGCTTTAAAGTAAGAATGACGCATGGAGTTTTTATGAAGTTATACTCTTGAAGTTATAAGTCTTCTAGCTTTTGCTACAGCTCTTCAGGTACAGTTATCACAGTATAACCAATAATAAACCAATTTGCCATAGAGATTATAAATGGTATTTGTAATCCCTTTGCCTGATCTGTGCACTTATATTAGTAAGATGTTCTTTTCGCTTTCCCTTTCTAAATTCCTCTGTTTTTCACTACCTCCACTTGTGTTCTCTGCTTTATGCTGTCTTTCATGGAACTCTTTCATTTGTCTTGTGTATCAGGACGCCTTGACTGATCTGACCGGGGATTCTGAGCGTTTGCCGGTAGAGGAGCAGCACGGGACCTGGCTCGGCCACAAGGTCAGAGATTACCGTTTTAAAACACTCACCTACAATACATCAAGTCTACTGTGAGATGTTTCTCTGTTCTCCTAATGTGCACTTCCAACAAGTAACTTCACCTAGACTCCAAATGTCATTTCATTTGTTAAAATAGTTGCTTGTTATGGGTATTTTAATAAAAGACTATTGACGCAGACTTCCTGTTCATATTTCTGTCTCTTTTGCCATCCTCCCCTCCACTGAATCCCTTTCTCTCCACTCTCAGGGGATGGTCTACTCAGCAGAATACATTAAGAAGAAACTGGAGCAGGAAATGATCTTGTCACAAGCCTTTGGGAGAGACTTGGTACACGACTCAATATACCTTTTTATAAAAAATGGAGGGCTCAATAATTAACCTTTTCTGTAATTTGCTCTCTGCATTTGTGCTAACACCACTAAGGTACCTTATTGAGTGTAATGACTCTGGCTTTCTCCCACAGAACAAGGGCACCATGCACTATGGGCTGGTGATAGTCGGGCATTCTCTTGGTGCAGGCACTGCTGCTATCCTCTCCTTCCTGCTGAGGCCTCAGTACCCTACACTTCACTGCTACTCTTACTCTCCACCTGGTGGCCTTTTTAGGTGAGTCAATCTTTGTGTGTTTTATAGGGTGTGCAAAAGACTATACAAGACAAAATCAGTGATTCTGTTTTTCCGTACACTGTGCAGGAAGTCATTATAAGCCTGTTTGCCGTTCATGCATAAATCCCATGTTCATGTTTTATATATGCCACCTGTTTCCTACCAGATTGCCGTCACAAGTTGTACCTTGGACACCACTGGTTTACTGAAGCTGTTGTTCAGTACCCATTACTGCTAAACCACAGATGACAAGGAGCATTTATTGACATTGTACAACACAGGGTTGTGCAACGAAATGCAGTTATAGTCCCATTCGGCTACATAAGACAAAGAAAAAAAAGAACAAATATATTTTGTGGTGGAGGATGAGTTCAGGAGTCTCACAGCCTGAGGAAAGAAGCTGTCTCGTAGTCTGGTGGTACGACAGCAGATACTTCTGCATCGCCTGCCAGAAGGCAGCAATGTGAACAGGCTGTGGCTGGGGTGGGTTTTGTCTTTTTAATATCTTTTGGGCTCGTCGCAGGCACCTCTTCTCACCAAAAGAAGGTCAGTGATATTGGTGAGAAGAGGTGCCTGCGACGAGCCCAAAGAATTATACC
>CALSCE010009344.1:4947090-5074694 GCA_943593645.1 Bovichtus variegatus | reverse complement strand
CTTCTCACCAAAAGAAGGTCAGTGATAATGGTGAGAAGAGGTGCCTGCGACGAGCCCAAAGAATTATACCACACCTAATATAAATATCTTTGCTCAATAGAGATGTAAATTATCGGAAATGGTCCCTGCTGTGTTTTACGCTGGAGACTAAACAGAACAGTGAGAGCAATGTGGTGTAGTGTCTTTTTCCCCCCATTATTTGACAATATATAAAGGGAGACAGGAAACAAGGGGAGAGAGAGGGGGTCACGACCTGCAACAGAGGTCCCCTGGGATCAAACCGAGAATGTTGCTGTTATGTATTGTGCGCCTTCACCTTTCAGCTGTCAGTGTAGCCCAATGTAGTTTCGTTTTATGAGATTTTCTTCTTCTTTATTTACCTTATTTAAAAGCTGAATTTATGGGTTAAACGCCAGCAGCTAGAATACACCCCAGAATAATTTCATAGTAACTGAATTGTAATGCAATAATAATTTTACAACTGCGTGTATGTCCTTTTTACAACAAAGCCACACAGACCTGCCATACCGTTCCATTAGTCTGAAATGTATATCCGTACATGTCACACAACATTTTTTGTAAAATGCATCGTATATTTATGTACAACCAGGGTGTTGTAAAGTACAGGAGACCCGAAAAAACTTTTCTGACATGCATCCACAGGCGGTGCTTTGCATTTTAATTTTTTTTTCTTTCTTAACAATATAGTTTATTTTTGGCCCAGTGGTTTAGCGTTCATCAGCATTTTGTCTGTCTAGACCTGAGCAGCATCGAACACCCGACCATACAGCTGGCTGCAGTGTTAAATGCGTTTGCTATGCAAACATGCAGGAAGAGACTCTGTGCCAACAGATAACTAAATCATACAGTGCACTTTGAGTGTTTTATTGAAGTCAAGAGAAGTTCATTTGTCAGACTTTGATCAGATGACACAAGGCAGGTGACAAAATAAAGAAGAAGATTGAATTCTATAGAGGACCCAAGGGGTCACTGAATGATCGGAGTATGAAAATGACATGACTCATATGCTGTTTGCCTTCAAAGTCGCCAGATGCTGAGTGTGCCGTAATAGTGATATTGTTGCAACCTCTATTCATCAGACCAGGAAACCTTTTTTCATGCATCGCCAGATCTAAACCATAAAAGCAAAAGTGAGATGCTCTGTTTGTACCAAAATCTGTTATCATGCACTGCAGGTGCACTGTGCGGTTTACTTTTGTGCTGTAAACATGTTTTGACCGGAGTTACTCACTGTCTCCCATGTACATCAATCAAGAGTCATTGTGCACATAGCAAATACTTTGATGTAGTTTTCTTCTGTTTACTCAATATGCACTCTTCTTGGTTCCAAAAGCAGCAGCGCTTGAACCCGTTTTCCATGCACCCTTGATCTTTTCTTTTTCAAAGTGTGTGTGAGATCACACTCCATGCCCTTTTTTAGGTTATGCACCTGTTGATGATGTGACTCATAAAGAAATCTGAAGGGAGGGTCTACTTCTTCTGCAGATGCAGATTTTTTTTATTGTGGTTTCAGATATGATTTCGTTTTAATAATTTTCTCTTGCTTATTTTCTGTCCATCATTTCCAGTGTTGTGTGCAGAATGCCGAACTTTTTTTAAACAAATGTTTGTTTGAAGTGTGGGTTGTAAATGTGTGCAGAGCACTTATTTTCCTCTCAAGTCACACCCTGTGAGCTGCCGTCACATAGTCAACGGTAAAATTGCTCCGCTCTGGCTGTGCCATTGTTTTCCTATGGGGAGAGCGTTGCTGCCCAACTAGGCCAACGCGCTACCCTTGGCGTAGCACAGCGCTCAAAATTGCCACCGAGCGCTGCTCTCAAAGTCCAGATTATTTCAACTCGGTTGCCTGTATAACAGCTGTATGTGACGTAGCCAGAAGCGACACAAGCAATCAAGCAAGCAAGGGAGGTAACCATAGAAACAAAACCACCTAACCTGCCTTCACCTCTGCAAGGCTCTTCGCCCTGCCCTGTGGTGAACAAAGAGAGCACCTCCTATCATGTGAAGGCAGCTTTACTCTCTCCACATGTCCTGTTCACATAATGTAACTGTTTCTTTCTCTTATTCACTCAGTGAGGATGCCATGGAGTACTCCAAAGAGTTTGTCACATCTGTGGTATTAGGAAAAGACCTGGTGCCAAGGTATCTCTTCTACTATATCCAGAATACGGTGGTTAACTTCACTTTGCTGCAGTATTACCACATTAGACATCCCTGCTGCTGCTCTCTCATAGGCTCGGCCTGTCACAGCTGGAGGGTTTCCGACGCCACCTTCTGGAAGTCTTGCAGAAAAGTAACAAGCCAAAGGTGACTTGATCTTTTGACACTGTAGAAAATGACAGACTTGTAGACCAGTTGTACTATGAAAACATCAAAAAGAAAGACATAAGAAACTGATACAGAAGGCTATCAGCTGGTCATGTGCCCCCTCGCAATAATTTGCGGGACAGCTTTATCGACTATTAACAAAAAACATATCTCTACTGTACGAATACTAATGAATGAATAAATAGTTCACAACACATTTATATTTTCACCTGTATAAATCAACTACATTAACCCAGTGGCATCAACGCCGCTGTATTTTCCAAGTTTTGCAGTGGCTTTCACACACAGCCTGCAGTCATAGTTTCTCTGCTGTAATTAAAGCATCATTGAGTTCACTCCTGGCTGCTGCAGAAATGCATTCAATGTACAGAAGATATATTTAAATTCAGATGTTATGTTGCACAACTAAAATGTTTTTTTTTTTTTTTTTTGCTACAGTGGAGGATCATTGCGGGAGGCACCAAATGCATCCCGAAATCAGAGCTTCCAGTAGAGGATGAAGATCCTCAGTCTCAGCCAGCAGCGCCTCCCAGCAGTCGCCTGTGGCTCCACCCCAGTGACCTCAGCATTGCCCTTTCAGCCTCCACCCCCCTCTACCCTCCTGGCAGGATCATCCACGTGGTGCACAACCATCCTCCAGAGACATGGTGAGGAAATTGATTTGAAAGCTGTCTGTAGATTTATAGCAATTAACTCCCCCAAATTATTTTATTCTTTTTTTTTTTTACGCTTACTGTTTTACCTGTATGAGATTCAGATGAGTGGTATTGGCACTTAGAGATTGTCTTTGTGCAAAACATACATTTTTACCACACAACTCCACCGCACAAATAGTGAAGTGGTTGTATAACTGATAACTCTAAATATTATATATTTTTTCACACCTGTGATATAAAAGAACTAGCAGCTCAGTGGAAAAAGGTATGCAGTGCAGACTGGGCACAGTGTGGGTTTACAGTGTGTCACGCAGCATTTTGTACTATGTGGGAATATATTTAAAGGGGAAATCTAAATCTTTTATCAGTAATGTTTAGAGAAAATGAAATGTTGATGCTGATTCTGGTCTGTTATCCAAGGCCAGGATACCTTTCAGTGACATATTACAGATTAACAGATGGATGTCTCTTCTCTATCTTAAACATGATAAAAGAGTTCTCTGTGATGTCAGATTGTAATAACTTCTGTTAAACATCTGGGAAAGAAAATAAATTGTTATCTTTTCCACAGTTGTCAAGGTAGATAACACTGTCTGGTTGGGTTTAAGTGTCCGTGGCCTCTATACCACAGTCAAAGGTAACTTGTGGTTGCATTGCAGACCACCACTGGAAGCCAATTAACTCAAAGGAAGTTTATGGAGATGCAGCAATCTGATCTTTGGCCTTCAACGATGCTGCGTGTATCTGCCATTACACAGAAGTAAATAGCCTTGAAATCTTTAACCACCTTCTGCAAGCTGGTGAAAAACCATGAGGCAGCAGTGGTTTGGCCACTTCATCCTTACAATGACGTGTGTGTGCATGTGCGTGCGTGTGTGTGTGTGTGAAAAAGAACACTGCAATGAAGCCACTGGATACTTCTTCTCTATTCGTCCTCTTCTTTCTGTCATTTATAGTTTGCCATATGCAGCTAGTGAGCTTCATGCCCCGTCTTGGGAGTCTGTTTTGGTTTCTAAAATGAGCTCATTTCTGAAGTCTGTCAGAAAATATTTGCCTCAGTGGTGTCATAGGCCGGATTATGCTTCTCCCACATGGATGCTGAGGCAGGCTGTTGCTAAATCAACATGTGTGTTCACTTTGTCTTTCATCATGATAGACAGACTCTCTCTCTTTCCCTCTCTGTAGCTGTGGCCAGGAGGAGCCAACCTACTCAGCTCTGTGGGGGGACAACAAGGCCTTCGATGAGGTCATCATATCACCCGCCATGCTCAATGAGCACATGCCGCACATGGTGATGGAGGGCCTAAACAAGGTCTGTTTTTATCTGTGTGCATGCAGATGGATTCTGCGGGGGGTGTTTTTCAAATGGTGGCGACATGACTTTTAAATCTTGTTCCCGATTTTCAAGACTGGATGATTGCGTTGGTGGATGATGAATATGTGTGAATACTCTAACTATAAACATTTAAATGCATTCTCAAATATTTGTTTAACAATTGTTCATAAAAGGGGATACCACTTTTTAAATATTAGATTGTCTAACTAAAGCTATAAGCCAGAAACTGAGTTTTGGTTACGTTATACTGATGATATCTTTGTTAAATCCCTTCTTTGATTAATATTTTTCAAAGTTACAGACTTTACAATATATTTGCTGATGCGTTTAATGACTTGTGTGTTGAATGTTGTTCCGACAGTAAATGTCAGTAGCTCCTGAGGCCAATAGGTTTGACTAGAGCAGTGTGAGAAAGTGAACATTTACCAATACCAACATTTAGAGTCATAGATAGTCAAAGATGGGCTTTAATTTTAGCTTCACTGTGATTCTCCTAAAATAGAAACTACTATATCCAGTTACATGCATATATAAATGTTATACATTTACTGTATGTGCATGTTTTTCTATGGAGAGTTCCAGTTATTATCAGTAATAAAAGTGAGAGCTTTTCCTCATTTATGCCTGGCAAAAACTTTTTGTAGACATTGATGGAGAAAACTCTGAAGATGGATGATGCATTTATCTCTCAGGCCTTTAAATCTACCCATCTTATGATTGATCATCGCAGCAATCAAAAAGACAATTGTCGGAACACATTGTAGTGATTTATTTCATAACTGCTAAAAACCAGACTATTGCAAAGATGGAAGATAAAACTTTAGATTTCTGGGGATTCTCTTTTCAGTGGTATGCCCCTTAAGTGTTCAGTTAAAATGTCTTTTTGAAGGTTTTGGAAGATTACATCTGACTCTATGGTTAATTTATGCATGTGACCCATCATTAACCTTTAACTTACCACACTGTTTGTTTTCTTCCAGTTTCAAAGCATGGGAACAGCTCACTCCTGGTTTTATGGTGTTATCTATGGTGGTCTTTATTAGCGTGATCTTCACGGGCACTGATCTGTTTTGATAACAGGGTATTACTGTATGTGTATGTTTGCATGTGACGGATCCACTGTGGAGATTGCACTTTCTGGTTGCTGACTTTCTGTGCACAAGCTGTTTTTTACTTGGTTTTGTTTCTGTGGCTCAGCCTTGTGTCGGTATGTCTCTGGATGGATGATTTCTAAGTTCTGTAAATGTGTGTATGTGAGTTTACGCCTGTGTGCCTAGTCTGTAGTATGATACCTGTGATGTTTCTGCAGGTCCTGGAACCATTTTGTCCCCTGTCTGAGCAGGAAAACCCAGAACCAGAGGAGCTGGAAGTCAATCAACCCACCTACAATACCACTGTGCTCAAAACCTCGCAAACAGAATTAAACTCGAGTCCTCTTCCCTCTGATTTGTCTTCTCCCACCCACAAAGACCCGACTTGCGTTTCATCCCTCCCAGAAACCGAGGCTGTCCCTATCCCTCCGACTGTCGTTGCTTCTTCCTCCTTTCCAGATGCTAAGTCTTTTGTCGTTACTTCTCCTCTGTCAGACTGTACTTCTGCCTCAGACCCGTGCTGGGCGCCTTTCTCCCCACTCTCTAACAGTCCTTCAGACTCTCACTCAGGAGCCTTCTCAGTTGAAGATGATTCATGCATTCCTCCACAAACCCATTCAGACCCACCCGACTCTCACCCCAGTGTAGATGTGACTGCTGCTCATGTTTCCGAAATGCCAACTGATGAGAAGAACTGTGTTCGGATAGAAAACTCTCCCCTTAAGATAGTGATAGCACATAGCTCTTCGCAAAAAGATGAAGTCTGTTGTTTACCAGTGCCAAACAGTCCTTCTGATACTCTTGTATAGACTTTACTACACTCAGAATTAGACCTTTCATTAGCCTCTTTGCACAACACATTTATCAAGGTAGTTGTGTCTTGGTTAAAGGAACAATTCATCGTGAAACACTTTAAAACTGCCACTGTGACTAAATGGCCAGACTAGGATGACGTGATGTCATATGCGTGAGGTTCAATAGGAGAGAAACATTTTGCCTTATGTTAAAACTCAGGATTTGGTGTCAGTCCTTGGAAAATGCCTTCTTGAAAGACTGGTGCTAACATTTAAAAGCGACCATAAAGGAGGTGGAAAGAGCCTGCCAGTTCCTCCACTCCTCTTCCAAAAGAAGGCAATAAAGTGGACGAAGTTGAGCAGCTCAACCGATGCAACAGTTGAGGTAAAACTGAGAAAATGTTCTCTCCTGTCGTTAAGACTTCCTTTTGCTCTTTCCACTTACACATAAAAACTGGTGCCGAGGTGCAAGTCCAGGCAAGTTATCCGTATGACGATAAAAGGTATTCCAGGAAGAGTAGGAAACGGTGAGAAGGAGCTCAAAGAATGTCAACAGCTGACGGAGCAAGTTGAGGCAAGGAATGTGTGTACACATCAGCAAGGTGATGGGGTGAAGGTCCTCACTAAGTAGCCCCTAGAATACACCACAGGTGAAAGGTGTATATAACGGTACAAGATTATGTAATCCCTTTTTTTTTTTTAAAGCGTAGATTTAAAAATAGCCTTTTACAACCCTGTGTGATGAGTCCAGGCCCACTCGCACTCTTCCTCTTGTTAATGAGATTCACGATCCAGCTTTCCTCTTATCAACCCTTCATTCTTCGCACAGCTACGGTACATTTGGTCAAGTGCTGTGTGCATGAACTTGCTAACCCTGTTCCTCAAGCTAACAAGTTTTTCTTTGTATTCCCAAAGTTTCCATGGTAACCTAATTTCTTCCACATTAACTGCTCTTTCTTCCTCATTGGCTGGGTTTTTCAGTAGCGGCAGCTCTTCTCGTTTTCCGTTTTTTCTTTTTTTTTTACCTTTTTTGAAAGCACATAGTCAGCCTTTTCTCAATCATAATCCTTTCAAGGAATTGTCATTTACTCATCAGCAGCAGATGGAGTAACAGGGGGGAACACATGTGAACATACGCAGTACTGTTCAGCTCCACTGCTCTGCTGTAATGCTGCTGCTCGCTGAGGCTAACAAATTTAGAGGGCTTTCATTAAAAAAAGACTGGAATTGTATTTTAATGTTCTCCACCATGCATTTCGTAGTGCTTTGTGCTTTCATAAATGATATACATCATATGAATCTATGGCCGTGGGGGTTGCAGTACATCATTGCACAATTTAGAACTCCCAAGTATACATGTCTCTCTCTCGGCGCTGCAGTGTCATTTTTGTTAAGTCATTGTGCCTACAAGTGCAGGTGACACGTTTTACATTGTTGGTGCCAAATATTTGCTTCCGTTTATCACTAACGGCAATGTTGTCCTCCATGTATCATTGGTCACACTCACCCATGTAACATTGTAATGTTTCCATCTGTGATCCGTAACCATCTGCGTAACCCAAACATAATAAACATGTTTGTATTTAAAGCCATTTTTAACTTACTGAGCCTGTTCCTGTTCCTGTTTAGTTTTATGTTCCATTGTCACATGACTTGTATGTTTGTTCTTTTTTTGTATGTTTTCATGTGTTCCACCCACTTGTTTTTATACCATAATGTCCTTCCACCAAGTGTTTTTACTCATTAAAGTTAACCAAATACATGTAATTGTGTGTTGATGTGATTTGCCGTTAGTGTTTGTTCTCCTCACATTTTTAACTATTAACACAACACTGCTAAGATTTGTGCAAAAGGTTTTTTTTTTTTTCTTGTATGTTTGTAAAGTTTCATATACAGTTCTCTAATGGTTTACTACCCTTTATCATGCTGTAGGTCTTATATAGTTCTTGCTCATGCATCATGACTCCATCGTGGGTGTTTAATGTCAGTTGGAGTAGGTGTGAGCTCACCATTAGATTGCACTTACATTTATCTGAAGTACACTGTGCTTTTTTGTAACACTAATAATAGATGCAATCATATCTGCAGTTAAATATACAGGCAGTGGTTTCTTGGATAATTGAAAACATTATAATCTTATTAAGGTTGGTCCAAATACTTAACTAGACATTTGTCATCTGGCATTTATTATGCAAGATTCATGTACCTCATCGATGACACGAGTCCATGGATGGTGTGTGTGTGTGTGTGTGTGTGTGTGTGTGTGTGTGTGTGTGTGTCTGTGGATGATCCCAAAAACTATTAATGGTCAGTGGATTATACATTGATCCAATAATTAATCTAAACCTTTTGTTTTTTCATACTGCCTGCTGACATAGAAGAAGAATTTGGCATTTAAATAAAAAAATTTAAAAAAAAGAAATTCTACTTTGGGTGTCAGTATATTGGATTCCTGTCTTTTGTAAACAGAATAGAAAAAATAAGCAGGCAAGCACAATCTTTTTTTTTTTTTTTTTTTTTTTAAATGTCTATAAGTTTAGTGTAGCGGTAATATAATAAAAATGTAGATACGGGTGGGGACATTTTTCCAGTTAGAACTGAGCTTGTGCATCGTTCATGTTGATTCTCAATGCGCAGCCTTCCTGCTCTCTTGCTCTCATCGTACCTGTATCTGTCAAGTCACGTGTGTGTGTACCCCTTTGTGCTTGTGACAGGTGCTGGAGAACTACAACAAAGGGAAAACGGCTTTGCTGTCGGCAGCCAAGATCATGGTGAGCCCCACAGAAGTGGACTTGAACCCAGAGAGCTTGTTCGTGGATACATCAAAAACTCAGCAGCCGACGCCTACAACCCACCACCGCAGGAACAGTAGTGTTCGGTTAGTACAGCAGGCACCACTGTGGGTGTGTTGGAGCCTACATTTCTTTTAAACAGTCTGTTTTATCCAGAGTACATTGATTTTTCCCCTCTAACTTAATACATAATGGAGCCAAACTCTTCCTAAACTGTAGGGATAATCATGGGGATGTGTCTAATTATATTGAAACTTTCTACCCAATACTAAACAATACTACTGCTACTAACTGCTACTTTATTGTTTTCTCAAAATCATCGTTTCTGTCTGTTCTGTTGGGTATAAAATACAAAAAAAAACAAGCCAAAAAACATTGTCACGGTAAGCAAAGCATGCTACTAATTTTGCATAATGTGCTCCCTTCTCTCATGCACGCATGCACGCTGTCTGACCACAGAGCAGTTTCAACGTATGGTAGTATTCAGTTCCCACCTCGCCCCCTCTGGTTTAGCCCCTGTCCAAAGTCAGTGTGAAATCCTGGTATTGATGGTTGAGTTATGATTTCATCTCTCCTGTATTAGATGCCAATACAAGAGCACTAGGATACACTCCCAGTCTCCCCTTTTTTTCTGTTCTTCCTTCCATCTATGTAGTGTTTTGCTAGTGTTCACCTCGTCTGTAGAATCCAGATATGATTTAATTACTAATACTTTTCCCGTTTTTCCCTTCGTAAGTTGTTTTGACCCATTTTTCATGTCTGTCTTGTGTTTTGGATCCCCTCTCCCCTCCTTTCCCTGTCACTTCTCTCCAACCCCTTGTTCTCCTCTCCTCTAGTTCGTGTGCCCAGTCTGAAATATCCCTGGATGGTTTCTCTGAGTGCCCTCCTCCCCCAGTGCCTGTAGTGCTGCGTGGAGCACGGGAGAGACTGACAGTGGAGCTGAGGGACCGCAAAGCACCTCTGGCTGTCATGGAGAGTCTCTCGGATGCCGAATCCCTCTATAGTCTAGATTCCAGACGCTCCTCAGCGGCACTAAGGGGTTCACCGTTGCTGTGTAGCCTCCCGTTCCCTTTGGATGCCCCAATCCCCGAGGAGAACCCGTCTCTCAGCTCTCGCACTGAGCTACTGGCTGCTGACTGCCTCTGCCAGGAAACACCAGAGCACCTGGGCGAGGTCGGGCCCTTCTTTACCCCAATGGAATCCGCATCCACCCCGGATTACCCCATGCGGCTGTCTCCCGCCACACCTCGCTACAGTGGACACCATTCCCCAGCTCTGCTAAACCAGAGCGTCCCGGCTCAGCCTTTCCAGCCAGAGCCTAACGCCAACCGAAAAATGCTTCCTGATGGGGATCACCAACAGATGCCTGGTGTCTACAGCCCAGGGAGCACTCCTAACGCTCCCCTCAGCCCACACGTTGGCTCTAGACCGATGGATAGAGAAAATGAAGATTGGGAGACTGCAGAGAAACAGTTAAGTGCAGAGACCAGACCGGCAGCTTCTACTCCTCCACCCCAACTATCCAACGGAAACCCCAGCCAGGCAGTGCTGGAGTTTGCCCAGTACTTAGACTCTCTATTCAGACTGGACGGCAGCAGCTCACCGCCTCTGGAGCTGTCGGACGGGGAGTCAGAGTCAGGCCGGGGCTCCTTCGGGCAGGGTGAGTGTCTTGGAGATGGACAGCTGTTGGATGACAAACAACTTCTGGCCAGAGCAACACTGGAGCCTAACTTAGTTCCTAAGCCCCCACGCACTTTTGCTGGATCTGCTGACCCCTCTTCGGGCATCTCTTTGTCACCCTCCTTCCCTCTGTCGTCGTCTGAGGAGCTCAACGACCTTTCCCCCGGCGAGGGCGCCCTGCCGGCCATGCACTCCCTACGAACATCTAGCCCTTGCCATTGTCCTGAAGAGAACACACTATCATCTATGGTGTAGCGTGCTCCCAAGACTCCAATGTCCTTTGCTCTAAATTGAGAGGTGCAGTCATCCAAAATGTATAACATATCACAGTACATGCATGCGATGGAATGCAGTCACTCATCAGAGATCAGATGACAGAACTGGACTGACCACCTCAACACAACACAAACTATTCCCATTCTTCAGGTGTCCCCTGTGAACGCTGTTTATAGCATTTTCACACTATTGCAATGACTAAGAAAAAAAAAAAAAAACATACCTCTCTCTGCATGCCAGGGGGCTGTACTGCTTTTGGGTGAATATAAATAACTGTAGCTTCACAATGCCATTCCAAAACAATGTCCTCTCACCCACGTAGGGACGCGTCAGCATTACATCAATTTCCCGACTTAACAAAATCAAAGGGAGAATACTTAACTGAGCAGGGATTCAAAAACTAACACTGTAGAAGAGGTTAGCATAGGCACATCACCTGGGTTGATGTACCGTACAACTTCCTGCACCCTGAGCAGCTCCGGAAATCTTGTCCAGCTTTTATTTCATTTTATTTTTTCATATCAGGAATGTGAAGATGGACATATTCGTCAATCAATAGAAGTGAGAAGACATAATGAAATGTTCCTCAGGTCTTTAAAGCATTGACTTTGAGAAAGAGAGTAAGTGTGTTACATTGGTGAGAATTCATGTGTCTTAAAAATTTAGTGATTGTGACAAAGTTATTACAGACGCCTATGGATGTTTTTGAGTCTTTTGGTTACTCTTTATTGTGCATGAAGTTTTTTTTTTTTTTTTTTGTTTTTTTTTTTTCTTTTCGAAATTGTCAATAAGCCACTTAGATTGACATTTGGATACTCTTGCACACATTATATTGCTCAATTTACCCCCCTTTGCCAAAAAAATCAATACATTGTATTGCCAAATGTATTTATGAGATGTAGTTTTGTATATGTATATGGATATTGCTTTATTTAAACACAAGCTAAGATCATTATCTCCTTACCATTCTGTTGGTTCCCATGTAGACTGTTACACAGCAATGCCACAGAAAAGATGCCATCCTGACCTTAAAACACTGCCATGGCTTTCATTCGGAAAACTCAACCTCTGAACCTCGGGTTGGAACCAATAATGAACTTGCTAATAGTCGTCTTAGTCTCATAACTACTGTACCTTTCTCTTTGGAGAGCTCTTAGCAACGTACCCAGGTCACGGTCTGCATGCTTTATGCATTTCAGAGTAGCATGCCTGATTATAGAACAAGTCTTATCATCAAATCACAGTAAATAAGCTCTAGACATGTCCAGAAGTTATAATATGTGTCAACTCAAACATTATAGAAGCTTATCAAATGCCTGGGTCACCAGAGAGGACCAAACTGTGTATTTTAAAGTGTCCCCAGGATATCATCTCTCTTGTTCTCAAGGTGCTCTGTCATTCTGGACATTAAGGCGTTTGCTTCCCTTTAAGGTGGTTCATCTCAAACACTCCTGAGGTTGGACGGAATGAATGGCCTCGAACATCAGGTGTGCCAATTCTAAATATTGTACGTGGCATACAATCTTCCATATCACTCTGGGTGTAACAGGTGGCTCACAATTTGCATTATTTATTACCGTTAATGTTGTTATCACATTTATTGCTATATTTGATGGTATTATTATCCTTATTGCTCTTGCAACAGATTGGTTTGATGTCAGTGGTTTTTATCTCAGTTTTTTGGGACAGTGTGGGGAACTTTTTAAGACTTTCCCAAATGTAAGGAGTTATATATTTCAGCTTTTTTTCTGTCCGAGTGGAAAAGTATTTGACATTCTGCCATGGCATGGTGACAATATGCTCTTTTTACACAAATGTTTCATAGTGGTGAGACATGCTGCAGAGAGCCAGCCTGCTCACAGTGACCTTTGGTGCCGCGCCGCTGTCAAGCCTGGAGTCACCAGAGTGATCTGCACAGTCTCTCTATTTGGATTAAGAAATGCTGTGATTACTCACAGCGGACAGTTCCAGCCAGTTTACAGTCTGACACTACTCAAATCATGCTGCCAGTCCCAGTAGATTCTCACAGGATACACTAAGGTTGGGCCGGCAATTTCCTACATTCAGTAACTTTGCTTGCAGCCAGTCATACACTAAAACACTGCTGAAAGAAAGCACTATAATGCTTTCCATCACGATGTGTACAGCACCATGTTCTATGTGTAATTATTTATGCAGATGTCAAAAAAAAAAAGATGAATTCCAATAGAGTCATGTAGAAAACAAATATATAACAATAAGGAGATAATGACTATATTAAAAGATATCAGTATTGACGTATAGGGAAAAAAAGTTTCATCTGAAAGTTATTTATTCAAACTATTGGCAGATTTACAAATTGGTCTATATTGAAAGAAGAATAATTCAACTATGTCTTGTCCATGTTTACCTGGTTTGCTTCCCCTCCTTTCCTGCCCCACAATGAGAATGTATTTAATCCCTCCCTCCCCCTCACTGCCCTGCCTGTAATGGAATAAACTACAAACCATGAAAATAACTAGGTCACATGTCTATCATATCTTTGTCAGCGTTTTGTCATATTTTAGCTGAGCCACAAATTATAGTTCATGTCTCAGGTTTTCTCGGTCTTCTTGTTTTCGGCCTGCTAAGTATTGTTAAGATACACTTTAGCTTGAGTATAATAACATAAGTATAAATGTCTTATTTATTATTTATGTAAGGTTCTATTGAGTTTATCCTGAATCCTAAAGTATTGACTGTCGATGTCAATCAGCATGCATACATGAAGGACCGTACTTAGGAGTAGATTTTACCAAATGAACCCATCCTAAAAACAGTTTGTGTTTTAGATTCGATGTAGAGAATGTGTCATCAGTTTTAGGACTGCTGAGTACAGCTTTTGAGCAAAGATGGCATGAGTTGTTCTGAGCTATATTTGCCCAAATGCAGGTGCAGTGTATTACGAGTGTGCAGTGGGTCTGATAGAGATCAGAATCTACTGCTCTACTGCATGGGTCAAATGACACAGTGGATGGGAAGTGTCTGTTTGATAGCACCGATGACACATCTTGGACCTGTCTCACAAAGTAGCCACTTAACTGCACTAAGAAAAAGTAACTAGTAAAATATACAGCATAAGCAAATATACAGCAATAACACAGTCTGTGGGCATTTATTATATCTTCGTTTGTTTTTATTTATTAACTTATAGATCAATCTTGCTTTTAAGTACTCTGTGACCAACAGTTTGCGAAATCTGTGATTACTGCCCAGATCGGTCAATCTCTTTTTTTACATTTTTTTAATAAACAATACCTACTTATTGAAAAATAAGTTGGAAAAACAAGAAAAAAGTGCTAAATTTCAGGACACAAGAACACAAGATGGTAGTAAATGTATATGCATAATGATAAGTAATAAATATATATAGAGAAATGTAAATGGGAATGTAGTAAATAAATGCATAATAAGAAGCAATAAATACACAGAGGTGAAAACAGTTTGTAAAACAGTACGTAAAGCATATAAAGGTACAGTATAGGAGGACAGTATAGGAGTTAGCCTATCCTTGAATTTTGAAATAGATTGGCACAACTGATGAGTGTGCAATGGTATGTTAGTGCACCTCCACGTCCACCAGGGGGAAGCAGAGTACCTCCTCCTGAGTCACTAAATACATGTCAGAAGCGAAGAAGAAGAACTTCCGGAAACCACTGAAAGGTTGACCGTAGAGCTAGCGTTAGCTTAATGCTAGGTTAGCATAAACACTGTATTTACATGTGTAGCCTGTTTTCTAATCGTTGCCATGAATTAAGACCGACCTGTCACACCCTGTTCCATTAAACGTCTCGGTAAGTAACACATATCTATAACTTTAGTAAATGATCCTGTTTTTTTGATCGTTTTATTAACGTTTAATAATGTCAGTTGACGTTAGTGAGCCAACATAGCAGGAATGTTTACACAGCTGGTTTAGCTTAGTTTACTACTCACCTACGTTCGCTGTGGTTTGCCAAGTTAGCTTCCCAGTTCATTGAAGCCACTGTCATCGCTGTTGCTTGAAAATGAACCTTTAGCTAACTCTACAATTTGTAAGATATTTCCCTCGCGTTTTGGTTAATATTCTTGCGTAATGTCATCCCCAGTTCTGGAAATGTTGTCGTTACAATTCACTAGTCGCGTCGGTGACAGCAAAGGCATTGAAATCAGTATCATAGTAACAACAACTGAATAACGTTAATGTTAATGGGTATAATATGAAAAATAAAACGTTTTGAGTTTACTGGATAAAGAGAAAAAAGAACATGTGGGGTGCAGGGTTTTTCAACTAGCCAGACAGTTGGTTAAGGTTACTTCCATTAAATGATGTCGTCCATCTATTCTGGTATTTTATATATTGATTAAATCGTAATCTTATGTAAAAGTTAAGTTTCTCCATATAGTGTATTTCGTAGACAATTGCGATCCAGTTGACCTTTGATGGCGGGTGTGCCTGCAGCCACTTCCGTCTGATGGCTTTCTTGCACGCAAGCTAAACCTACTTTTATAAAGAGATTCGTCCTGGGCCTGTGCTTTTCCCGGGATTTTTTACTAATGAGAAACATTTTTATTCAGCTTGTATTCCAAAAACGTTTCCTATTTTTTTCCGCAATCTCCTGCCAAAATTAATGGAATACATACCAGCCCCAACATATATTAAAGTGGTCTGCCTGAATTTCACTCATGTATTAAATAATACTGAGATTTAGGAGACCTGTGACGTGTTTATCATTCTCTGGAGTACGTTTTTCTTTATCTGTTTTTTTAATTTTTATACTAGGGTAGATTGTACTTTATTGTGTGTACACAGAAGCTGTCATTAACCAGAAGCCTGTCTTTACAGTGGCTGGTTGGAGAGAGAGAGAGAGAGAGGTAGAGGTGTCAGCCATGTATGCCTCTGGGAAATACAGCTCGCGGGGCCCTGCTCTCATCCCGCGGATGAAAACCAAACACCGCATATACTACATCACCCTTTTCTCAGTGGTGCTGCTTGGACTCATCGCCACCGGGATGTTTCAGTTCTGGCCCCACTCCATTGAGTCCGCAGCTGACTGGACCCTTGACAAACGCAGTGTGCACGATGCACCTCTGGTCCACCTGCCGGTCTCCAGTCCCATTCCTGAGAGGGGGGACCTCAGCTGTCGCATGCACACCTGTTTTGATGTTTACAGATGTGGCTACAATCCTAAAAATAGAATCAAGGTAATTCCCTCTTAAAACAACCCTCACATCACTGAACTTACACAAAGTAAGCGTATCCATTCAATATTTTGCAGTGTTCTTTGTTAAAATGATCACCCATTGTTGAAATGTTGCTTTTGTAGGTGTACATCTACCCCCTCCAGAAGTTTGTGGATGAATTGGGGGTTCCCATCAGCAGCACTGGACTGTCCCGAGAGTACAATGACCTGCTCAGTGCCATCTCTGACAGTGACTTTTACACTGACGACGTCACCAGGGCTTGTCTTTTTATCCCATCTATTGATGTGCTGAACCAGAACTCCCTGCGTATCAGAGAAACTGCCCAGGCTCTGGCAATGCTGCCCAGGTAAACTTTTACACGAGACCCAGTCATGAAAACATTTCTCGCCTCAATCAGTTTTAACCATGTCGTAGAGTTTGTCACTTCAGCTAGTCATTCCTTTTTTATGAACCTCTTTTTCTCAAATTGCTCTTATATCTGTTTTGTTTTCATAGGTCAAAGCTGAAATGTCACAAAAGCCCAAAATTATGTCTCAAAATTTCCCTTTTCTGGCCAACATTTAAAAAAAAAAAAAAAGAAAAAAAAAAGCTTTTAAACAGTGGTATGAAATAGAGAAAAGCAGGTCATCTTTCACATTTGATAAAAGTGGCTTAAAACATAAATTGATTATCAAACCTGCCATTATTTATTTATTTTTAAATCAAATAATCTGTTAATTAACGTGTCATTCCAGTACTAATCTTGTGTATGTTTTGGTAGATGGGACAAAGGGATGAATCACCTACTTTTCAACATGTTACCTGGAGGCCCTCCAGACTACAATACTGCCTTGGATGTGCCCAGAGACAGGTAGCGACCGTACATCTTAAAAGTCATCTTAATATTCAAGAACGTGTTCAGTACAATCTGGATGGAAATGAATGGAACTATGTAGAGCGAAAACACTCATATTTAGATCAAAGAATAGGCTTTGTGCATGCATCACCTGATGTACTGCTACAGTCAATTCAGACATAAAAGCTTAAAAGCATGGGAAGCATGTTGTCAAGATTCATGTTTTCAGGATTCCTGTCAGCAACTTTCCACTTGCAGATGTCATCTCTTAGATTAAATGAATTTGTACACTACAATGGATTACACCACTTTTAAGTAGCATTTACCAGCGTAACGGCAGTCATTTGACGCGTTAAGAATGATGATTTGATAAAGATGAAAGAGATATTTACAAGCAATTAGGAGATATCATATTTTCAAGAGGCCTTGTTTCAAATCTGGTTGTATTTGCCAGCGAAGAGCCTTTGGTGTCTCACGATGTCCTTTAGGCAGGCTAGAGTGATGTTTGAGGATGGAAGAGGTTGGATTTATTAACACAGCCTTGAGACAATGAACACTATCTTTACAAGGAATTTCCTGGGCTCATCCAGCTTGAGTCAATTTGGCATGGAGCCTCATCAGAACCAGGTGTGTGTGTGTGTGACTGACTGTGTGTTTCCACTTTATATCCACCTTGCCAGAGAATAGACCAGACTCAAATAGTTTTCATCACCTAGTGGACGACATGAATCTGTTAACCAGGGCACTGAGCCTTGTTTGATGTCACCTCATGTCTTGCGTCATCATTTTTGGATCTCATAGGAAACAAGTAATGAATGTGTGTGTTTTTAAAGTTTGTTCATGCAGCTCATGTCTGTTGAAATCCGCAGAGTGTTGAAGCATTGTTACAATCCAGGCCCATTTGTTTCAGAGCGCTGCTGGCTGGAGGCGGTTTCTCTACATGGACCTACAGACAAGGTTATGATGTCAGCATCCCAGTTTACAGCCCCCTCTCTGCGGATGTTGAGCTGCCAGAGAGGCAGCCGGGGTGAGCACATCTCACACGTGAACTCTCATTATCTTGTTTGAGTAGCACATCATAGCCAGATTACAGTCACTTTAAATAAGGTATCCATCAACGACTTCTCTAGAGAAAGTGCTCCAAGGGAACATAAGGACGTGTGCTATTTAGAATAGACTTCTAATTATAATGAAGTAACTGTGCTTTCTCAACACTCTTTAAGCTAGTCGTCATAGAGGAGTAATCTATAGTCAACAATATAAAGTACGATAAGCATTGCCATATCTCCTGTCTCCATTCCCCCCAGGCCTCGGCGCTACTTTATTCTGTCCTCTCAAACCGCCATCCACCGAGAGTACCGTGCTGAACTGGAGCGCTTGAAGGAAGAAAATGGAGAAGCCCTGCTCCTCCTGGACAAGTGTAGCAACCTCTCGCAGGGTGCTGCCTCTGCACGCAAGCGATGCTACAAGGGGCAGGTGTACGACTACCCACAGATCCTGCAGGTAGGAAGCACAACTGCATTAAAACAGTTAATATTAAAGATGAAGAGTATCAAGAGGCACTACTTTTCCTAAAATGCACTACTCTCTGGAACAACAAATAAAATCCAAGCTATTGCTTTTTGGCTACATGATTATTTTTTTGATGGCTTTACAAGAAATTCCCATCCCAAGTTCTAATACTGATACCAACAACAGCTAGTGCTAGTTGTAGGCAGAATGCATACTGTATAGATGTTTGAGCTATCTACAGGCTTATGTTTTACCACTCGGCAACAATGAGTGCAGCAGTTCCTGGAACCTGATAGTTCCTGGAACCTGATAGTTCCTGGGCCTTCAATAAGCACTTCCTAGGGAACCTTTTGGGAGGAATAACCCAGGAAAAACAACTGGAACAAGGTTACTGCTTACTTCCTAAAATGACTGAAATTCACTGCTAAAAGAACTTTTTAGCAGTGAAAATGGGTCAGTAGAGGCTGTTTTTAGTTTGTACAATGCAACATGTCTCTTTAACAGTTTGCTCCCGATGTGTCTCTACAGGAGTCTTCGTTCTGTGTGGTTTTGCGGGGAGCCCGATTGGGTCAGGCTGCCCTCAGTGATGTGCTGCAGGCTGGCTGTGTCCCCGTCATCCTCGCTGACTCCTACATTCTGCCATTCTCTGAAGTACTTGACTGGAAAAGGTCAGCCTACGTTGAAAACAAGTAAATGGTTTTACCGTCTGCCATTTTCCGTTCACTAATTCTGTGTCTCCATAGGGCGTCTGTGGTTATTCCAGAGGAGAAGCTATCGGAGATGTACACCATCCTAAAGAGTATTCCTCACAGACAAGTTGAAGAGATGCAAAGACAGGTAACCGTCACAATGTACTGAAAACAACATGTAAAGTGCCTTTATATTTAGTTACAGTTTGAGAACTCAGATTGACACGGTGGTCAGAGGTGCTGTCAGTCAGGTTGGAGCACTTGTGAGATGTGTCTGTTTCTTAACCAAACAACCAAGTCTATGGAAGCCAAAACAAACTTTACGTGATGTGCAAAAGACAGAAATGTGGATACCACCCTTACCTTTTGTACGTTTTGAATGTCTTCTTTGCTCTGTATAGACTTAAAAAAGCTTTTAGAAGACTCGACCGTGTTGATTTTAGCTAGAGTGAAATGAAAAGAAGACGGCTCCCTCTCTCTTTCTATTTGATATGTGTATTGAGCCACAATAAACAAAAGTGAAAGCAGCTATGAGAGAAGTGCAGCAGTTCAGCTGCTCCTCATTCCCTTGTATCAACTCTAGTCCATTTACTAATTATACTGGCCAAACAGACGTTTTAGGCCGAGGGCTCAGACGGGCTTGGGGTTGTATTACACCGGACAGGCTCAAAAACATGACTTGCTCGTGGGATGTAGTTCTGCTGTGTAGAGCTCACAGCTTACTTGGTAGCATTGATCTGATATTGTTATCCATCGGTCACGGTCCTCCTCTGCCTGCTCTGAGGGTCTACAGATGGATTGAATTGGTTGCAAGTTGATTCTTATCTCTGACATTTCTCTAGAGAATCCATGAATTTAGTGTCATGAATGGTCTACCACTACTATAAAACATTTGTATGTGTGCTGAGAGCCTGATTTCTTAAAGCAGATATTCTAAAAAGCTTAAACATTGATTTCTGTTTTTGACGCGCTTGAGTTGATGTATTTCATTAGTGTTGCCAGCAGAGGGCTCAGCAGCCTTTGCTTTGATCCTGTGTCAGTCTATATGTTCCCATGTGGTCGGACTTTTGGTGCTTACAAATGTAAAAATAGGAATACATACAGCCTCAAATTAGTATTCATTGTTATTCATCAATTGCCTTACTGACGGGCCAAGTGGGTTTTTTTTATTTTACACAGATATTGATAGTTTTTTTTTTTCTCTTGGCCATGGCAGAGTAGTATCATCCCCATAATGAGTGCACTTTCAGTTTCTCCTGCCTAAACCTCACGCGATGATGGCGGGCACCACGACGGGTGTCATCAACTGTCTTTGTTAACCCTGGTTTGCTTCTACAGGCTCTGTGCACGTTTCGATAAAAGGGGATGTTTGCCGCATCATTTGACTCTTGTAACGTTTATTGATCGATCATGTGCCGCCAACTTCCGCCTTTTTGAAGAATATAAAAAAATGGTTACAGCTGAAAGCATCAATTGTTGCTTCAAATACGAGAGGAATGCTGGCATAAAATTGCTAATCCTGTAAATTCACAAGTTAATATATTGAGTTATTTATTTAGGTCAAGATCTGTATTTACATCTGACACTGTCCCATAATGACGGGTACATGGGATTCACTTTTGTTTTTAGCCAAATCAAAGTGAATTTAATTGTATTGTTTGGATATTGTCTGTGATAAAAAAAAAAAAAAAACAATTGACCAATAGAATCGGTCGTCTCTTAGCTGAAATACCAGCAGTGTAAAATGGACTTTAGCAAACCAGGACTTAGCATAAAAATATAATACAAAGTGATAATGTTATGATATGGTTTGAAGGAATTATACAGCATACTTCACCTGCAAGTTAACGTCATACTGATTTAATAATATAGTGAACGTCCATGAGCCTCGTTTGGATCATACCCTCAAAATAGGACACATGCAAAGACCTTTTATTAGATTAACACAGCCATATCAATTATTGTATTTAGTTAGAATATACTGTTCAACTAACTCCTCATCCTTTCATCTACTACTTCCTTGTTAATGTATTTACAACCGACTTTTTCTTTGAGTCAATCCTACCGGCCTTCCCGACTTTTTTGTAGCCTCCCAGCACTCCACCATGCAGAACGGTACACTGGCTGCAGCTGATTTATAGAACATGTCAAGTCGGTCTACCCCCCTGTCCTTTATATGCCTTCTGCTTTTCTTCAGTGTTCTTTATACATGCATTCCCTCAGACAGGATGATGACAGGTGTCGGGGGCTTTTTGGTCAGTGAAAAATGTAATAACAGCTCCTAATCTTCTTAATTTGATATCCTTGAAACATCCATGACGTCCTCCGCCCGATTCCTATTCTTTTTTTCTTTACCTTCACAAATGCAGGCGTTATCAGAACATAACTGCCTAAAGTTAAATATGCCATAAACAGTGTTTATGGCATATTTAACTGTGTTGCCCTGCAGAATGTTTATAGCCACACAAACCAGTGCAGTCTATTCTAATCTATTACAAGTAAAAGTCCTGCATTCAAAATTTTACTGAAGTAAAAGTACATAAGTATTGGCATCAAAACATACTTAAAGTACCAACATTAAAAGTCAAACTCATAATGTACAATGATAAATATTATATTATTGTTTTAAAATGATTGATATATTAATATGTAAGCATCACCACGGTTGCAGCTGGTAAAGGTGGAGCTAGTTTTACATCACTGCCAGGTTACTTAATATATAATAATTTATTAGTTTTTATTTTTTATTAATCTGAGTCTGTAAAAAGTAAGTAAGCTTTCAAATAAATCTAGTGGAGTAAAATATTTGCCTCTGAGATGTAGTGGAGTTGAAGTATAAAGTAGAGTACAAGTACCTCAAATGTGTACTTAAATACAGAATTTAAGAGTTTGTGTACTTTGTTTCATTCGACCCCTGAAGTAGTGTCAGTGGGGTAGTCTGTAATCGTAATCCTGCGTGCCTGGAAATGTTTTGATCACAGTTAGACGTAAAGCGCTAATACATCTTTTAGGAAAACAATATTCCCAGTGAGCAGCTCGCATGATTTAAACAGGCTGCTGTTTTTGATTATGTCAAAAACGCTAATGATAGCCTGGTTGTGTCCACAGCTCACTGGCTGCCAACTCTGCTCTATAGGTTGAATCATCTGTCAGGCACTTGACAACTTCCTCTAAATTACACAAAGTGATGCAGGCTACTGTAATATATATATATACTGTTTTTATCATCTCTTTGACCTTTTTATTTTAATGATTTAAGCAGCCAGAAGGAAATGTGAAGATGATTCAGTTTCAAGCGAGCGTTACAGCTGAAGACTTTCTTTTATTTGAAATAAGGAATATGTTTTTGACCTGACTCTCTTTTAGATTGTTTGCATTATTTCTCAATATTTGCATGAGGTTTATATTAACAGTTTACATTACACATCATTTTCTCTTTATTGGCGAAATAAATGTTTGGTTAGTTTATGGATCGAGTTGCTATGTTTGCTGCTACACGTCTTTATTCGTCAGTAGAACAAACGGGAACAAAGTGTAGATGCTGCAGATGGAAGATAGAGTAAAGGCTTTTTCTTCTTCTCTTGCAACGCTGTCTCTTCTTCCATGCTCATAAAAATTCCTGCAGTCGCTGGGAGGGGGTGGAGGGTGGTGCTCTGGGCCCTTGGGCCTGCACAGTTTGCTTTCTGCCTCCCCCCGGTCGGAAAAGAAACTTTCATCACCGGCTGATTTATGGGCCGTTGGGATTCCCCCCTGAGATTAGAAAAGTCTTTTTGGATTCTCCTCACCCCCCCACTATAAAAATAAATGCTGTTTTTGTGTTGTTGTAGAACTCCAGTGCTTATACTCATACATGTGTGATGGAGGCAATGGTCACATGTTCACGTGCCACGAGGGACTGTCTTTGTCTGGGGCACACATTGGCTAATAATACACACTGGTGCATTGCAATAGGAAATATAACTCAGTGTTTTACACACAAATACTCAAATATTCACATCCTCTACTCCAGAACTGTGGGTTATTGAGGAGCTGGTGGAGTCGGGTCAGTGTAACACGGTGCATCCTGGCAGGAGAGTTGTTTAAAGCTTCATTAACTCTTATAGGGTTCTCTCACCTCTGAACTACACCTTGAAGTTTCTAACTAGAATAGGAGCCCGCAGGAGGCTAGGAGGCTAGACGCATATGTCACGGTCAGTCGCACTACTCTAGATTCATCAATGCATTGTGTTTCATGGTATAAAAGGTTTTTAAAGAAGAGTTCATGAACCCTATCTTCAACCGGATCTTCTCTTTAAATGTATTTTTCTTTACATCTTGACCATAACACGGTCAGAGCTTAAACAAACTATCTGAATAAACAGATTTAATATTCAGGTTGTTGTTTTTTTTTCATCTTTGCAGTCTGAAAAAACGATGCGAGGTGAGCAGTGTATGAGGGCAGTCGGAGTTTGGTATTCCGGCAGCCAGTGTGATAACCTCAAGATATGGCTTTAGAGTTCGGTTATCATTAAAGTCTGCTTTTCAAATCAGAGATCTGTTGAAGAAAAACAGGCTCAGTCAAAAGAGCTTCAGAGGAAGAGTTGTTCAAGGTCAAGAGGCTGGAGAGGGCTACACAATGTTCTTTAAAGACCTGGGCCAGCGGGGAAAATCTGGATTTTACAGCTATGACTTCACACAGTTTTTATCTTCTGTCATTTAGTGGCTACGCTCCACAGCATAAAATGAGAATAAAAATACAGAAAATTTCTTTTAAGCAATAACAACATGCAAACAGTTTCATGAAATACTATCTTATTCAAGTTAAGGTCAATTATCGAGTCCACGTAAATTCTTACTAATTAACTAACTAACTAAAGAATGATTTTTTCATTGGTATGTCCATTATGATGACTAAATCTGGAAACAAAAATATTATATATTTTACAGGAAAAGATCAAAAGTAACATTAAATGTGTTTCAGTTAATGTTACAGCAGGTTCCTGTTGTGCACGTAGAAGACAATCACATTACAATAGAAAAAAAAACAAAGAGCAAGATAGTTTTCCATAAGATTGTTTTCTCACACTTGTATGCAGCTTGTTTTGACAATGACAAGATTGTCATTTTTTTATCTCCTGTTTACTTTTTCATCTATAAATGCAAATATCTAACTCTGCGTTGTCTTCTGTAAAGGGAACGTATCTGAAAGTTGAATAGAAAGATACATTTATATAAACTGTGTTAAATGTGTAGTGCAATGTTGATCTAATTATGTTTTGTGTTTGTGCTTTTTTCTTCTTTTTGTTTTTTAGCCCTATTTTTGTTTTTATGGGTACATTTTAAGAAGTCTGTTCCATTTGTCCTCAGGCACACTGGTTCTGGGAGGCTTACTTCAGCTCCATGAAGGCTATTGGCTTGACAACGCTCCAGATCATCAATGACCGCATCTACCCATATGCTGCACGAAGTTACGAGCAGTGGAATAATCCACCTGTGGTGGTATGTAACCGTGTGGACGTGATATTGATGTGCTTTTTGCAAGTATTTGTAGCTTCATGCCATTGAACAAGACTCTTCTATTATTTATTGGTCCTAACCTTCCATTGTCGTCTTTAGCTCCATCTATACCCTAAAGGCTCAAACATACAGCTTTGTAATCTATACAGTGTGTGTGCTCTACTGTGCTGCGCTGCTCAGTTGAATTCCTCAAAGTCTTTTTTTAAGTTGCAGACATCTGAATGAAACCCATCGAGAACAGAGCTTTGACCATACAGACGCTCCCAATGCCACATGAGCGTCCCCGCTCTCCTGTGCCTTGTAAATCGAAGCCTCTGCGGCAGATTGACTGACAGTAGATGCCTTCAGTCTCTCTGAAGCCACACATGCTGCGCGTCACAGTTTGGTATACACCCAGCTAGCTCTGAGGCAGCCAGTTTGTGTCAGCAGTTCTGCACTAGGAAGATGCCTCCATTGTGGTGAAAAATAAGTTCCTGCATGTCTGAGTCATGTGTTTGTAGAAAAAAAATACGCTGGATGTGAAGAATGGTGTGTGTGTGTGTGTTTAGCATCCCTGTGGTTTTGGGAGTTTGTGGCTGCAGACAGCTTGGCTGGGCGGCCATCTCTTAGGAGTTGTTAATCAGCCGGTCGGATCGAGAGTCTCCCCCGTCCTCAGCCCGTGGGGTAGAGGCGTGTGCATGTGTGGACGCAGAATAGTGCGTTTGCATCTGTCAAATGTCTACAAGTATAAGTAGAACCACTGAAATACTAAAGATTAGAGAGGTGGCGCTCACAATCAGGTTTTCTGATGTTTGTCATTCAGGCCTAATAGGCTTACGGTCAAGCTGCCCCTGGTTGCCGGTTTTCCTCTGAGCAGGTAGCTTGTTAATCAGCAGTTACACTTGACATTGGCCACTTGTGTCAAAAGTGTTTGGTCAGGGCGTCCAACCCCCAGTGCAATCTATCAGTATCACTCCGGCCTCAGGGTTTGTTCAGACCCAGAGGAGGTTAAGTGTGTCAGGGTACAGACCTTTGGCCATTCCCGCCTGAGATGGGAGATGAAGTGTTTTCTCGATGGATTCAGTGAATGGATGGTGAGAAGAACTTCCACAGAGCACTAAATAAATCAGGCAGACATTTTTCCCCCTCTCCTCCTGTAGTCTTTAGGCTGGTAATTGAAAGCACATTTCCTAGGATTGCTGGTGCCTTTTGGAGGGAGGGAGGGAGGGGGGGTTCAGAATAAGGGACAAGCTGCTTTTTGTTTTTGTAGTTGTAGGTAGTGAGCATGCTTGTTAGGTTTCTACATTACAAGCATTGAGGCATCTCGGAGATTAAAAAAATGTTGTGGTGATTGGAACCTGGACATATGAAAATCCTTATTTGATCCCTATCTCGTTTAAAAGTCCCAGTACAGTCTGTAAGTATTTGGACATTGTTGTTTTGGCTGTGTTCTCCTGCACATTAGATTTTAAATTAAATAACGGCTACGAGGTGTTGACTTTCCACTTTATTTCTGTTCACCCACTACTGTGAATACTTGAAATGCACTTAAAACTGAAAGTCAGCAGTTTATCCTCAGAGTTATTTTCTTTTGATATCCAGTTGGCTGAAATAGAGTGGGGAACATAAAAAAAAACACAAAACATCACTGTCCAAATACTGATGAATTGTTCTGTATGTTGTGTTGCAACTGTGTTGTTTGCACCGTTCAGCAATAAACTGAAAGATTAGGTTTAGTCTGCCACTACCATGCCTCTGCTTATGTGCATATTAGTAATAATTATGTGTTTCAGTGGGAATATTTCTACAGATAGGACCGACAGAAAAAAGGCATTTTGAATACTTGGTAGTTCTTCATTTTATCTTGCTCTTCTTAATCTACGTAGCGCAGATTAATGAAGAACCCAACAAGCAGTTCAAATAGCCAAATAAAATTCTTCTTTTTTTCTTCTCTTTTTAGTTTAAACATAAAGTATTTTAAAAACACATTAACTCCGTGGTGGCATAATGAGCTGAGGCTTTCTTTTCATCAAATTTATTCAGTTTGACAAATGACTTAAGTGGTCTCTAACCTCTTTTATTCTGTTTAAATGCATCTGTGCTGCCTATATGTGTTAGTTTAATTATTTCCCCCTGTGCTTGTTTGACATTGAGAATGACCACAAGGAAGTTTCCACTTGCCAGTAAAGTGATTTTTTATTTTTTTTTTATTGGAGGAGGAGTGACTGATGTTGTGTAAAAGGCAGCGGCTGTATCTCTGTTGACAGACTTGTGTTGATGCTGTGGAAGGAGCCACATACTCACTGTGTGGCCACCTGGGCCCAGAAGAGAACTTTTTATTTTGTTACGCCTTTGATGAAGTTTATCAAGAGTGAACCCTGGTGCTGCCAAATGTAGCGTTAGTGTAGCGCATGCTTGTAAATGAAAGATACGGTTTGTCTTTTTATTCCACTTGAGAAAACAACCTTTTGTAAACAAACAACAACAAAGTTATTGTTTGCACACAAAACGCTACTTGTCCCTAATTTGGTGTGACTGTAATCCAAATGGCTGTAAGATTTAACGTTCAGTATTTAGTACACGCATACCATCAGCAAACTCTCCTGTGGCTTCTTTCATTTAACGGTGTCATTTGATCTAAGCTGGAGTCAGTGCGGCTCCCGGGGTTTACAAGCCATTTTAAAGGGGAGCAATGAAAGAAAAGCCAAGTTCCACATTGACGATGGACGGCCACTACTTGCTGTTCCCATTTCCCTTCTTCCTCTTCTCTCTCCCGCCCTATTTCTCCTACATCCCAGAAGACTCGTCCTAATTATCTCGCAGTAGATACAAGAGGGCAGCCAACCCGTCTTGTTTGCAAACTTCTTCCCAGCCTTTCTTGTACCTCTGTACTGGTAGTTCTTTAGGATCTACTTGGCATACGGACTGAACGCTTTTGGCATCCTGTGCTCTGCCTCTGTTAGTTGCTGAGAGACATTATTGGATGATTCTTGCTCCATAATAAAAACCATAATCTGGAAATTACCGCAGGTGACCTCACCGTCCAGTCAAGCACTATAATAGTACATTAAATCATGGAAAACATGACAGTCGGGGTTAACACAGAAGACATGAGGCTAGCTCTGAAGTAGCTTGTCATGGAAATGAAAAAGACTGAATGAAAAAGATGTTTGTGGCCTAATCAGCATGTGCTTTTCTTTGTTCCCTCTCTTTTGCAGAAGTGGTCCAGCGTGAACAGCCCTCTGTTCTTGCCACTTATCCCACCAAGGGCACCTGGGTTCACTGCAGTGGTGCTGACCTACGATCGCGTCGAGAGTCTTTTCCGCGTCATCACTGAAATCTCCAAGGTGCCTAGCTTGGCTAAACTGCTGGTGGTGTGGAATAACCAGAACAAGAGTCCTCCTGAGGGTGAGTGTAACAGAATCTAAAACAAGAAAGTCCATTAAGCCTCCTAAAAGATATAGTCTACACACGTTTTATTTATGCCTTTTTATTACTGTTCATCATCGGGTATAATCCATCATAGCTGTGTCATAGTAAGCTCTTATTATTTGTTATTTATTGCACCTTGCGCTCTAATTATTTGCCTTGATATGGCAATTAAGTATACAACAGTTAATCGCGCTTTAGCCCACTGACTGCTTAGCGCAGACAAAGACCGTCTTGGGCCAGGAATTAAATTGGTCCTGCTGCTGTAAGAGTTGGATAATGTAATGAAGTAATGAGACGACTTTGAAGTACTTCCTCGTGGCTGTGAGTTGCCTTTTCATTAGAGACATCAGCGGCGCCTGGCTGGGGCTTTGTGAACCATTAGAATTAACAAGGGGCCATTGACGGGTCAGACCCATGCGACTCAGTCCAATATGAAGACATATTTCCTCTTTCACATTTCATACCAAGCCTTGATCTGATGTGTTAACAGACTCCTATTTTTGCTTCTTCCTGTATATTTTAAAGAAGATGCTGATCAAGTAAATTAATGTTATTGCTTTAGTTTTTTTTTTTTTTTTTTTTTTTTTTTTTTTTTTTTTTTTTTTTTTTTAAATCTGGCATTATTTCCTTCTGTTTATGAGACTGAACATAATGTTTTATAACAGACTTAAAGGAATAGTTAGGGTCTTTTTGAAGTGTGGTTGTATGAGTTACTTGTCCGTAGTCAGTGTATTATAAGACCCCCAGTTTGGACACGAGTACTGACGCAGCTTGTGGACAGAGGCAGAAACTAAATGTATTTTAGCCTCCTAAAATAAAATAATATTTTATTCGTTTATTTAATTGGGACAATGAACAGTCATTGACTGTCCCATAATAAGCTAGTTAATTTAATTTTATCAGCAGACCCTGGGTTGGCAAATCCACAAAAGAATTTTTGCATCACATTTTTCTATTCACAAAGGAGTACAGAGAATAAACATGGAATTATACAAAACTGACATATAACCAACTTGTAATCTATTATATCTTCCTAAACCTCAGGAATGCCATTAACTATCTTAAAGCACCCAATGACCACTTAGAGTAACTTATAATAACATTATAATGTTATGATTATTGTTATAAAGCATTATGATTGCTTATAACTAAAGTTATACAGTGTTATAAGATGATTATAAGGCATTATAAGTAGGTTTATACTACATTTAGATATGGGCATCATAGAAAGTTTTACCGGATTAACAGTATCCGCATTTTGACCCATGCCAAGGCTGGGCTGAAGTCTTCAGATAATAGCCTATAATCCCCTCACTCCTACTGTCTCTTTCCAATTTAAGAAATAAAAGAAAGGATGACAGCAACATGGACAGAGTTGAAAAAGAAACTCTGGGCATTTAACATAGCAGTTCTCCTGACAATAGCTTTTGACAGGAGACCTCAGACGTGGTTAGGAGAACCTGGAGCTCTTCTTATAGGCTGCCAGGCCCCAGTTACCCCATTAATGAGAGGACACATTCTCTGATCCGTCTGTGCCATGGTCCGTGCCATGGACACTGCCCAAGATGTTTCAAACACTCCCCTGAAAGAACACTTTGTTGATCTGCCTCATGAAGAATTGTAGTGTGGTTAGATTTGCACGTGCTTGAGGTTAGCCTAGCGATACGAGTGATGGGTGAAGTTAAACTCCCAGAGCTCTATTTTCCACGGGCAGGATTTCAAATATCTCTGTCAGTGGTAAATGACATCATAATTCCTCACCCATCTCTAGTAACTGACAGTGGCCATATTTATAATTTGTTTCAACTCATAAACATGTATTGTAGTATCATATACTGTATATATGCATCTATGTAGAGCTAAAACTATTATTTTTGATTAATTCATTTGCAGATTATTTTCTCAATTAATTGTTTAATTGCTTGCTGAATGGAACGTCAGTAAATAGGGAAAAATGCCCGAAGTGACATCTTTAAATAACTTATTTTGTCCGACTTATAGTCCGAAATCCAAAGATAGTCAATTTACTATCATATAAAACAAAGGTAACCAACAAATCTTCGCATTTGAGAATTGTTTTAGACCTGTTTCTGTATATAAAACTACAAATGTGGCTGCTAATTGTATTGTTTTCCTCCTGGCAGAGTCCTTATGGCCAAAGATCGGTGTTCCTCTCAAAGTGGTGCGAACCAAAGAGAACAAGCTGAGTAACCGCTTCTTCCCCTACGACGAGATCGAGACAGAAGCTGTGCTGGCGATCGATGATGACATCATCATGCTGACATCTGATGAACTGCAGTTTGGCTACGAGGTGAGAAAAATGCCCCTATTATTTATAAAAAAAAAAAAATTAAAAAAAACTTTTAAAAAAATGACCATACTTTCCCATCTTTCCTTTGACGGCACGTATTGCAGAGAAGCATTTAAAGTTGATCCTGGAGTTTAAAGTCATTCAGGGAGATTACAGTCTCTTTCTCCAATAGTTGGGGATTTGACTGCCTGCTGAATGTGTTTGATGTGTGAGGAATGATGACAGGTCTCGAGCTGATGCTTTCCATGCATACCACATACCTGCTGGGCCCCACTTAGCCCAGCACACTCACCTGAATCCATTTAGAAGCCATTTAATAAAATTGTGCTCAGTTTAAGGATAATTACATGGAATTATAGGCAGCATAGAGGAGCTGTCTGTCTGACCAGATAATCAGACTGGCTGCTGGTGTCAAGCCTGAGATATTCAGCCAATCAAAAAGCTTCTATCTGAAAACAATCTTAATTTGACTCTGTTCTGATTTTTGACTCGGGCAAAAATGTTCCGAGCTATTTTTAAACTTAAGGATACATTTTTAATTCTTAAACACCTGTATTAGTTTAAGCCATCAGTTCTCACCTTAGTTCGATTCACCTGAAATTTAGTTTGACAATGCGTTTCGTGTCCTGCTCCAGGTATGGAGGGAGTTCCCAGACAGGCTGGTGGGCTACCCAGGTCGGCTGCACCTCTGGGACCATGAAATGGGAAAGTGGAAGTATGAGTCGGAGTGGACCAACGAGGTCTCCATGGTTCTAACTGGAGCCGCCTTCTACCACAAGGTGACCTGGCAAAAGCCTGAAATGAAGTAGTGTTGCCTGGTTGAGCTCCGTCTCTTTCACGCACACATTTCCCTCAGAGCTACTCATGCTACTCATGTTAAGATGTTAAGACTTTAGCTTAGTAGTGACTCAAACAGATCCGATTTTGAAAAGGAAATCGTCCATTATGTGGGGAAATTTAATGAAAAATTAAGTTTGCCCGAGAGGATTTGAGAATATCCTGTAGAACTCTGTTCTGGGTATGTGTAGGATTTCAGGCATGAAGATTACAGTGATAGACGAGCAGAGTGTCATAGGTAGAACGAGGTTATCGCTCTTCTACTTAAAAGCTCACACACTCGCTTAAGTTCAAAGCAAACTCTAGTGCAGTGGTTCCTCCTACATACTCTTGGGTCACCATGTCAAACAGTGTCTGCGTTATTGTAAATAATGAGTCTGCAGTATATCTACATGACACCTACTGATCATTTGTTGTTGTGAATCCGTTTCCATTCCAGTACTTCAACTACTTGTACACATACAAGATGCCAGGAGACATCAAGAACTGGGTGGACGCTCACATGAACTGTGAAGATATTGCCATGAACTTCCTGGTGGCTAACATCACGGGCAAAGCCCCCATAAAGGTACGCTCATACCTCGCACTGGCCTGGCTGCTTTAAGCTTGCAGGGGGAGGCTGAAGCCTGACAGAGCGGACCAGCATCTCTGGGTTTGATCAGCTCTCACCCTTCGACTTCGCCGCCTCTCCCCCTCCCCATCACGCTGACTGTGCCCAGGTGCAGGGGCCCAAGCTAAAGCCCAGCCTTAACCTCCCTTATCTGGGTGTCACTCACTGGCACTCCCCCTCCGACTATGTTTTCTTAAGCTCACCGGGGCTCACGCACACCCTGCCATCAAATCACAAGCTGCACACTTCCCTGCACCCGTGCTCCCACCTCCAACCATATCTCCATCAGATTCCTTCAGAAAACACCCACCCTCTCCTACCGACCCATTCTGTGGCCCTCTCGGTTTCTCCCGCTTTCTTCTACACACACGTCCATTAACGGCTTCAGAGCATTTGGTGCAGGGATGTGTCGGGGGTGTAGATGAGATGGAGGTTAGACAGAGGAAAGCCGTACATCCTATCTCTCTCCAACTCCACAAATGAAGAACTTGCACATTTATTTCCCGTAAACACAAGTTTGTGTAGGATGTCACAGACTTATTTAATCAGGCTGGTTTATTATCGTCTGTCTGGGATGCTCACGTTTGACAAACAGTTAAAGTCAGCTGACATTATTGGTGTGATTTTGTTCTGCTTCTGTTTAGGTGACCCCCAGGAAGAAGTTCAAGTGCCCTGAGTGTACTGCCATTGATGGACTGTCCCTGGATCAGACGCACATGGTGGAGAGGTATGGCACTTTGTTTTGGAAATCTTTGATTAAATGAGCACTATTGCTCTAATATTTAAGTAATAGTTAATAGGAAAGAAAAAAGTAAAGACCTCATCCATCGACGTCATTTGAAAACGCTACTAATCAAAAGCTGCTGAATAAAAACATGTTTTTAGCCTGCTTTTAAAGGAAATCATTTGTGTCTCTAGATCTGAGTGCATCAACAAGTTTGCATCAGTTTTTGGCACAATGCCTCTGAAGGTGGTGGAACACCGTGCAGACCCTGTGCTCTATAAAGACGACTTCCCAGAGAAGCTCAAGAGCTTCCCCAACATCGGCAGCCTTTGACCAGCCTGCAACAGATGTTTGGACCTCGTCACAGCCTCAACACTTCAACATTTGTGACCAACTTAGTCTTTTAAATCCAAATGTCAATATTCAGATTAAAGTGGCACAAGCTCCTGTCACCTCTCAGTTCAAGTGACTTTCTCTTAGATTTTTTAATTGATTTTAAAAGGCAGAATTGTACAGGACATTAAGGTAATATCTTGGATGACGGAGGACACTGGAATCCGAGGATGGCGACGATAATGATTTGTTTATTTGGCTTAAAGATATTTTCAAACATTTAGCAATGCGAATGATATGAGTGCATGAGACGAATGTTACATAAACTGCTATTGGAGGGTCGCCCTGAGTCTGATGTTTGATGGACAGGCTGACTGATTGGAGGCTGGTGGTCCCTCATTGTTACTGTTTTGGAAACTTTGGGCTCCAGTTGCTCTGGAATCGGTGTATACAGTGTATATATTTTTATTTTACGCCAGTGCTGTATTACAGTCATAATTCATGCAAGCTTCAGCAAGGATTTTTATATTTTTTTTCAAATGATGATGGGGGCCTCAATCTTTTAGCTGTGCTGTATACAAAAAGTAAACAATGTTACATTTACAAGATATATATACTAAAGGATTCAATGACATATCTATATAGGCTTTACCTAATGGTTAGTTGAATGTAACGCGCATCATACAACAATAGATGTTAAAGATGTACAGTAAATGTTTCACATGTGTTCTGTTTTATTCAGATTGGACAAAGCTGGTACCATAAATCTAATATTTAGAGTGTGTAACTGCTGATTTTAAAAGATTGATGCTATATTTATATATATGTCTATATATATTTATATATATGTCTATATATATTTATATATGTATGTATATGTATTTATATATATATATGTATGTATATATATTTGTATATATATATATATAAATATATATATATGTATATATATGTATATATATTTATATATATATATTTATATATATATATATGTATATATATTTATGTATATGTATATATATATTTATGTATATGTATATGTGTATATATATATATATATATATATATATATATATAAATAAAAAAATAAAGAAACACAGTGGTGCTAGTTGTAGCAGCCACTAAGTCATTTCATGAGCTGAATTATATTTATGAACACAGCATAAGTATAAATACTTATTTGTTTACCATGTATTTGAAGATCCATACTATAAACACTACATATAGTGACAATTTCCCAAATCCACACTTTTCAAAACAGATGTGTATACACTGTAGATGCAATGCTTTGTTTTTATTTTTCCATTATATCCTGTTGTGTGTGTGTGTGAGCGTGTGTGTGTTAATATTTTTGTCCTTTTCATCACTAGTTGTCCCAGCTTTAGTATTTAAGCTAGAACATTGACAGCAGCACAGTCTTTAAGATGTTAACATTGCCTTGTGATGGTTTAATTTGTCTTTTTTTTTTTTTTTTATATTATTTTCATAAGGTCAGTGAAATTGTTTTAAATTTGAGACTGAGTTTATGTATCCAAGTGTACAGTATATATGACTTTGTAATACATGATAAGTAAAGACCACACTAATGTGTCTCAAAGTTTTTAATGTCCTTTTTTTTTAAAACATTTTAATCAGTATTTGAGGTAGGAAGAAAGTGAAGTCAGACGTTTTCCTTCCTTTTCATGTCTGTCTTTACTCCGATCTGTGATCGTCCAGTGCAGACCCTCCGTGACACGGACGATCCACTGTTCCCTGCAGCCCGTCACCTGTTGTTAATATACGCAGCCTAATCCACCCTGTTCAATGTCAGCAGTTCAAAAGGGCGCAGTTTGTATTTTTGTCAACTTCAATTAGTGTGATACTCTTGCGGGTTGTGCGATCTCATTTCACCACTCGTGTTTCTTCAAAGGAATTGAAATTCACGGGGATTTCAGAATGTGACACAATATTTTGGCAGGGTGCTGCAATGCAATAAGACGCTGGAAGTTCATTGTTTTAAAAAAAAAAAAAACGCCGAACAACGTATTCACAAGTTGTGGCCAACCAGGATCTTTAGCTGATGACTTGCAAGGCTTTTCTCTAAACTGGAAGAGACTTGTCTCTAAATACTAACAGGAGAATAGTTGTCTTGATTTGTCTCTACTGTGTTAACAGCTGTAGGGAGCCACCATTATCTTCTACCCTCTATATACTGACTTTTGATGATTTAACCTAGTCAAGCATGTACTAAATTTGTTAACGTTAAATGACATTGATTCTGAGAAGAAGTGCAATAACTTATTGTACTTTAATCACACACAAAACAACACAAGCATGAGTAAATTTATACACTTATTTTTAAAAAGACAGCTTAAAGCCGCATAAACTTGAAAAAAAACTTGAAATTCAGAAGAATTACATAACGAGAGAAAAACAATGTTCAAACACAACTCTGGAAATACAATTTTACCAACAAAGGAAAAAAAAAAGTGATACACTCAAATACTCGTTAAACTTTCTCACAAAATAAAACATAACATCTAATTAGTAACCTTTCCAAGAGTCTTATAACACTTCAACCCATTTTGCATGCACAAAAATGTACATGCACACAACAGCACACATATTAATCAAATATTTACTCCTATACTGATTGCCTGACTTCAGTAGTATTAGAAAATGAGAAAAGTGGACGATGACTTCATCACTCAGGGATGTAGTTATGCAGCAAACAGGAGGGAGAGGTTTTTTTGTAATCTTGCATTAACAGTCCTTTTTGTGATCGTAGGACAAGTAGATTGAGTGTTTGTGGTTCATGGTGGAGGAAGACATCACTGGAGATGTTTCAGTCCCAGAATAATGCATCTTAAAGAGAGTGTAGACACTGAGTGTGTATTGTGTGAACCTAAAATACTGAATGCCAATACGTCTGTGCGCACCGTGCGGAGAAACAGTCTGCATTAAACCAACCAGAAGACAGACGGTCCTGTCTGTCCTGAAACACAATACTGCAGTCCACAGCCTCCACATGGCTCAGTGTTAATTAAAAAGCCTTCCTGGGATGGCTGTGCGGCTGTGCCTCGGACCCTGCGAATGGGGGGCTGCAGCTTTGAGCCAGTGGACACAGTGGAAGTGAGTAAAGGGAGAGGCACAGAGCAATGTGTATGTGTGTATTGAGGAGGGGGGGGGGGGGGGTCTTTGAAAGCAGAGCCATGACAGCTGAGGGGGAAGCATGTGTGAGGCATGTTTGTTTTGCATTTACCCCCTGAGCGCAGCTGTGTGCACTGTCCTTTTCCCAGAACACCGGAACACAGCAGTCGCCCTCGCGGCTCGCCCTCCGTCCAACCCCACAGCTAGAGCACAGGGGGCCCCATGTCCACATTTGCAAGGAGACCCTCTGAGTTTAAGTCAGAGATATGTACTCTCTAGTCAGGATTATGCATATGCCTTGGATTTGGGTCGGAGAGTAGAAGTGGATCTAATTTGGAGGACTCTGGAGTGATCTGCTCTGATGACAGGTTATTGCCTGCACCCCACTTCCCTTCCATGCCCAGAAGTGCAGTGAATGTGGTTCAGTTTTGAGAATTAGCAACGGTTGCTCAGCCTGAAGGTGTACTACAAGGTATCAGGTTTGCTTGAAACTCTTTGTTCCGCCTAAATCAGGCTTCGCAAACAAAGGAAGAACACGCATGACCTCATCAGTAAACCTCATCTGCTATTTCTGTCACTAGGGAAGGCAGTTACCAGGGGCAAAGCAAGCTTAACTACTTTAATATTTGAATAATATGAAGATATGTATATGATTTGGGTTCAGAGGTATCCGACTCATCTCTGGCCGGCCCCCTCCTCTTCTCTTTCCACAGAGAAACACAAACAAACACAGACATATTGTTCCAAGCCTAGACTAGAACTAAACAGGGAGTAATGGCTGTAACCAGAGAGGAGACGGGGAACTCGATTCCTTACGGTGCTTTACCCGGACATGTTAGTGGTTTTACTAAAACATGTCCTGCTCAGATAGCATGCCAAAAAAACTAATGAGGTTGGCCTCAAACTTCACACTTGATCTTCCTATATTGAAACTTTGAGACACGGCTTGATACAATTACTATCATTGGGTCTTGACAGTGCACATGTCCCGCTGTAGAGCAGCCGACCAGTACACCTATACCACAATATTTGAATTCAATTACTTTGTTGTTCAGTTATTTGATTAAACACCACTTTATTTAGGATTATACACCATGCGAGCAGGATATAAATTAGATTTTAGAACTAGATTTTGACACACGGCTCCTTTACAAGATAAGGCCACAAGATTACATAATAATGGAGGATCCAGTTGCTATTGCACGTTAGCGGTGAAAATCACAAACAAATTTGCAAGTAATCAAATGACCAAGAAAAGCAACTGAAACAGCGAATGTGACAGTTTGGGTCAGTTGTCCACTGTGCCTGGTTGATGATAAGTACCTCAGCTGTGACATCATTTCCATAGAAATTCCCATGACTCCTCCTGTTGTCTCGCTCACTAAAATTGAATACTGTCATCCAACACATTTAGAGATATGTTAGATGGAGGAAGGGTGAAGCTTATATTTAATACTCAAGCCTGTGCTGAGTCGTCCAAGGTGCAAATCCAACTGAGATGAAGTCAAAATCTTACTGAAGTCAATAGAGGTCACTCTGCATTAATCTGGTCGATGGCTTCCTTTGTTTGGACTTGACGGAAATAATGTCAGAAAAAGAGAAAGAAAGACAATAACTCTTATGCCAGAGCTGCTTCATGACAATTTACTGGTCGGCCATGACAGCCAAACACAGTTAAAGTCCAGAAAACGCTGTTGAACGCTGACATCCTTTCAGTGTTTAAAAGTGTCAACACACTCTGTGTAATCTCCACCAGAATCCTCTGTTTCAAAGGTGGCTGCTGCTGGTTTGGGTGTTATTTCTGGCAGAAGGACTGACTAGTAGGTACTTCTCTCTCTGAAACTCCCGAGACTGGAAATGCAACGGGGGCACAGTCATGTCCACTTGGAGTCTGTCCTCCTGAAAACAGAGCTGGCTCTGTTTGGAGGCTGGCGCTCCCAGGCTCTTCAGCCCTGAGAGCAGCAGGCCTGCTGTGCCCCTCTCATGCTCCCACACACCACTTCCTCCATCCCTTCCTCCCTCTGGCCATCAGCAGGCTGAGTCAGTGCGGCAGGTGGATCTCTCACCCTGACCACACTAAAACAAACCACATTTCATCTCTTTGACTTTTAAATGGTGGAGGGTGGAGCCATTTTTAGTAACTAAAATGTTTGCATTGAATCTGAGAAACTTCATAATGTGACAGATACGCTGGATATAAAGAGTTTTCTGGAGCACTATCATAGCGTCAGTGTGACTGAAGTTACACACCTCTGCATGTGCTAATGCCGATACTGATGCCTTAGAATAATATGAAAATTTCATACAACTAAATTATAATGTCAGTTTCTTTAAGGATGCTTGCTGAACTATTTGTCAAAAACAAAACCGGTAACAAAATGACTGGAGGCAAAAAAAACAACAACAATAACACTCACAATTTAAATACTAAGGTAAGAATAAAACAGCACCTGAACAGAGAACTACAATGACACTAAAAGCACTGTACAAACACAATTTCCTGTATTTTAGCAAATAAGTGCATGGATTTGTTTGAAATAATTTTCCTAACATGTTCCTTCGCCTATCATCTGAACTACACTGCAACTCCTGTTATACAGTACAGCATCACCTCCCACCAGGCTTTCCACAAAGCTCACTCGCACACTGTGGTTACTTTCTCCCACCAGACGGGTCGAGAAACATGGCCACGCCACTTATCTTGCCAAATCTCTTGTTGTTCTCTCTTGGAGTAATCTTCACCCATCCGTGTATTTCAATAATTATTGTATTGCAACGTTTATGAAGGTAGTCACTGTTGCCTTTAGAGTTTTTGATTATAGTGCCCCCTCACCCCATGCTGGGTTTGTATAGACATTTCGGGTGTCAACTAGGTCACCCCGTCCAGCAGGTATCAACACATCATGTGGCCCAAGATATGGCTGCACTGTGCTCTTTGGCCTTCATGCGCAAAGCGGCGATACTGGAGGACTTGCGGTCAGGGTCCATGTTCAGATCGTACGTGTTGATGCCTGTAGCCATGCCAGGATGCCCTCCAAACAGGCTGCCCATGTGAGCCTGTCCCACATGACCTCCGGGGCTCGGCATGCCCAGAAAATCAGACATCCCGCTGGCAGAGTGGGGGTGAGGTGTCATACAGGGGGTCACAGTGTCGCAGGGCACAACGCAGCCCGGCACGGGAGAAGCTGCGCTGCTGCCACCGATCCAAGAGGGGTTCTGAATCTGAAATATTGATGGAAAATCAACATTGTTAAAGGGTGACAGGACTGTAGCATCAACCCCAATGGCTCCGTTCTTATCATAAAATCAATTCGACACACTGTACTGGCTGTTTAGCCCATTATCTACAAATTGCGTAGAATGGAGATTACTGCTGCCAATTACCAAGATTGTTAAACTTATTTCCAGACTCTGAGGTTCCATTTGGTTTCACAAGGAAAATAAAAAATGTATCTTGCTTTAGATAGGCAATCTATGAAATTGAGCATTTAATTACATTTATGATTTCGTCCTATTACTCTATTGTTGCATGGTAATGAGGTTATGAGCAGAAAGGGTTTTGAAAATCTTCCTTATTGGTGCTTTCAAAAAACAGTTAGCTGCAGAAAGCATTGCATATCTTTGCAACGTTGTTGGACAATCTAAACTAAAGGCAAACAATCAGAAAACCGAGGAAATGTTAAGGAAATAGTTTTACTTTTGGGAAATGAGGCTATTCGCTATCTTTGAGCGTTAAATGAGGTTGTCAGGCAATCAGTGAAGACGCTAAAAAGTTCCAGCACATAAGTAACTTCAGAGAAAACACACATTTTCTTTATTACATTTTAGGTTTCGTACGGGCTATAACTTCTTACAGTAATTAGTGAGCTTTAGAGGTATTCGTAGGCAGACACAGCCAGAGCTAAGCTAATATTTAGAGTACAAACATGACAGCTTCTGAGCTAACTCTCTGCGAGAAAGTGGATAAGAGTTTTTCCCCAAAGGTCAAACTATTAAAAGGATCATATTCCTTTGTTATTGCTCACAACTGCATTACCACACCATGACCACAATACTGTCTGACAAATAATGAAGGCTACTATATAAAATGGTTGTTTTTTTGCAAAGTAGAAATGACTGAAACCGGGAAGGCAGGAATCAAAGTAAAAATGAACAGTAGAACAATCATGTGTGGGTAGAGAAAAATAAATGTGATTTGGAGTTAATAGGCTAAAGTATGTATAACGTATAAAGTATAAACATTTTTCTGTACCTGCGCGTAGTTCTCGGGACGCGTCAGAAGAGGCAGCTCGTAAGCTGTTGAGAAATGTGTTCGGACCTGCTGCATCTGACCAAATCGCTCTCTTTTCCTCCATTTTGCCCTTCGGTTCTGAAACCACACCTGCAGAGAGAAAGTGTCTGAATGTCAGAAAACTGGCGGGATTGTTAGGGATTCTTTAGTCTGAGAGAACAAGGCGTCTTCAGCTTCATCTGGCAAAGTGTCCAGTCTTTGTCTTGGGTCAAAGTGAGAAGGAGTGCAGTGACTTGTACAGCTAAACTCTTTAACAGGAAGTTTCCCCTGAATCTGAAGGAAATACTCTTCATATCTACGTTTCCCTTTGATACGATCTCTTGCAGTACTGCAGGAAGACTGACTGGCTGGACTTCGGAAACGATATCTGCAGCTCATCACACTTGAACTTACAGTGCACAATTCTGCGATGGACGTATAGATGTTAGTCAGTGTAGGCTGAGCTGAAGGAGCAAAGAAACTACAAACTGTAAAATAGAGAAAGGGGAAAATAGCCTTTGTAAACAGTGTGCTGCAGCCTTCACTTCCCTGAGGTCCTCAGAACAAAATGTAAACAGATCTCGTCCCTCTCACCTTTGCTTATTTGTTGTCTGACAAGAACGGGGCTTTTTCTCATGACTTATGTTTCCTACAATCATCTTTGACATCTAAATCTGACACTGTTGTTTATTGAAAGTATTACTGTGTTTGAATTACCATCAGAACGATCTAAATACTCTCTGATGGGCTTTAAACCTGCCGTGTTTTTCTTCAAATGTCAACATGTAAAGGTTTGTTATACAACTCTTCACTATCTGATTGTTTCTCCCTGACTGGACTGATTATCGCACACATTTAGCAACAACAACTTTTCCTCTCTGACTTGTTCCTGATATAATTTCTCTTTTTCACGTATCACAGATCTAATGAGGCAATATGGGGAATTGAAAAGTGAGATGCGATAATAACTGGGGTTTGTTTGCATTTTCGTTTTTAATTTCCTGAGGTCGAAAGCTCCCGGCTTTGAGATGCTGTCTCCTCCTAAATTAAAGAAGCACACGGACTAGAGGACGTGATCCTTCTAACCTTGATGATTTCATACATCTTCCTCTGCACTGTCACTCAGGATCCACAAGCCCATACAAGAGCCCTGTGTTTCTCTAAACAAATGTTGCTCTATGATTATTATACATAAAAACATGTTTGTAAGGTATCTCTCATCTGCTCACTGTCTGCTTTATGCCGAGTCTGTTGGCTATTAAACAGAGAGAACATATTTTGGTGTTGCACACACTGCGTTGTGACAGTAATTGGTAAAGACCATGACAGCTTAAGTAGCTGGTGGACTTTCAATGAGGCTTTATTTATGTTTCAGCCCCAGAGAGAAAGAGCAGAGAAATGCCAAACTGGCCCCAGCAGGAGAGCTGTACGGGGCTGAAAACACTTTGAAGTGAGAGAGCGGCTCAGAGGATTGATAACCCGCCTCTGCTGTCACTCATGTCAGCTTCCATACCAAAGTAAAAAGAAATCCAAGGCTGAGCCTGGCTTCAGTTTTCCAACACCCCCAAAGCACTAATAATATCATGGAAACACCTCTGACCAGTGTTGTTGTTCATTAAATGTCAGTTTGTTCTTTATTCCCCAGAACACTCAACCACATAATTTCTTATTTCCCATGTCAATTAAAGTTAAGTACAGGACACCGGTGGAGTGAAGTATATATATATATATATAAATATATATATATATATATATATATATATGATGTAATTTGAATTGGATTGTCTGTGTGATGTGCTGTACCAAGATTCTACTACTAGAATATTTTTTGTGTTGGTACATGAAAGTTTTTGATATAATGTTGTCATTGTAAAGACTTGACAGTTTGAATGTTATAAATGTTTTCTTTATGAATTAGGTTATACATTTAACTGTCAATCTGACTCGGCCAATTGTTACAACACTTGTTTTCATTACTGATTGAATAGACAATTATTTTCTCAATTAATTGATAAATTGTCTGAACACATGGCCATAACAATTTCTGAAAGCCTAAGTTATATCTTCATATCGCTTGTTTTGTTCAAAGCTGAAAAATGCTGCGTTTAGTATCACAAATAAATTCAACAAATCAATTAATTTACATCTAAGAAGCTGTAACAAGGTTACACGTTTGTTTGGAAAATGACTTTTACAATTGTAGCCAATTTTGATCCTGTTTTTCAATTGATCTAATAATGAACTAATTGAATTCCTAAATATGACAAATGATTTGGAGCCTGATTTAGAATAGTTGTATATATGTTTTCATGTCATGACCCCTCACTCTTCATACTTTAAGAAATGTTTTAGTCTATTTCTTAAGTGGCAAAGAATTATCGACCATAGCAAATCTGTGACTTGGACTGACCCTGTATCTGAAGGAACCGTCGCCTCCTTTCTAATTGTTCAAATCAGGTTTTCCTGCCGTTTCATCTTGGATCTATAAACTCATATGGACACCTGTGTTTGCCCGGTGAACTCCACATGTCAGATGCCATCTCGGCTCTCTGGGCTCTCTGGGCTCTTTGACCGAACAGAATGGCAAATCTGAGAAATGTGATGTTGTTGAAACCCCGACCCTTGACCTTTGACCTTCCCGTGTATCTGTAGTGGATATGACTCTGATCTGAACTTACTTTCTCCCTTTGAAACCCAGAGACTAAAAAAGCAAACAACTCCAGACCCTAAGATTTTCAACTGAACGTCCCTTGTTTTTTTTTTTTGCGTGAGAACCTTCAGACATTTAGGTGTAATATTGCATTCCTCAGAATTATATATTATATTATATATGTTTTTTTGTATTTAAACAAAAATGCTTGTACATTTTTAAAAGTTAAGGTGAACTTTTGAGCAGCAGTAAAGTTTTTTTCTCAACATTTCTTTCACTCCAGACACAGAATTCATGAGCTGTGAGTCCTTTTGCGTGTGAATGACTTGAATAGAGTACAGAGCCCTGTTCTCCGACTGACTAGGCATCTTGTGTCTTTTATCTTTTTTAACTTGAGTGTTTAAGAGGGCCGCTGGGAGAGCCGAGGGCTGTAAAGCTGCATCCATCTGAAGCAGGCAGGTCTGTGATAGTATGAGCAGCAGAGCAGAGCGGCATACCTTCAGAGCCTCGGGGTTGAGTTATAACCCCGCGGCTGCACAGACTTCCTGTGTTTCACTGCAAACCTTTTCTGGTCATTGTTCCAGCTTGTCATGTAAAAGATTGCTTTTAATAGAGCTCTTATCTTATCATATATATACGGCACTGGCACACAACAAAAATGTAGCCAAAATATTGTCTTATCTTTGCATTCGTTTTTTATCAAAAAACAACTGTTGTACGCCATATGCCTAAAAATTGCTCAAAAGTCAGATATGACTTGAAATATCAGTCAAACTTGCTCAAAGCTCATGGGAAGGGTTTCACACCTACCCTGGACACCACAGCGGGGACACATTCTTGTTTGAACGGGATGTTAATGAAAGAAAAACACCGAAAATCCAGGGGCTTTGGTAGTATGTGGTGCACACGTACACGCACGCATAAACACACACATGCACCACACAGAAGTGGTGGAGGTGTCTGTTCACCAATGTTGGAATGCATTACAGCAGTCACGACCGGATTGTATGTAAATCAGGCCAGAAGGTCACTGGAAGGGTTTCAGTCGGAGAGGATGTAACCCTCAGGCTCGATATAATACCTGCAGAAACTGAACTCACAAATTCAGGAAACCAAAACAGCTCAGGTGCAAAGAAAAAGGTCGCTCAGACGATCCCATGGACACACCGCGGAGTCAAACACGTCTCCTCGTATGCTGATGAAAGTCTGCTCTCCTAAAACTGCACATATGAGGCCCAGGCAGCTCAGCCCCATGGGCCCCCTGGCCTCTGTGAGCTCCCACTCCCCCGCTCTCTCTCCCCTCGTCTCCCACATTACCAGATAAATCTCTCATGTTGTTCTGTGAGTGACGTTATCTCTGCAGAGCTGCAGATGTTGAAGCATCCATGAGGTTGTGTAGTTAAAACTTCCTCTTTTCTGCTTTGACAAAAAGCGCTTTTTTTTTTTTTGTTTTGTACTTGATTGATCGAACAGGCATGTTGTTGTGAATTGTAACTTTTTAAATGATCCTAGGACCTTTATTAGAAATCTGATGTTTCTTAGTTTTGCCTATTTAGCTCCTTATGAGATTCCCCAAAACACAGTTGTTGAGTGTCCTTTATTACCTGCACACGGGCTTCAGTCAGGTCAGTCCTCAGGGCCAGCTGCTCCCGGGCGTAAACATCAGGATAGTGCGTCTTCTGGAAAACCTTCTCTAGCTCTTCCAGTTGGTAGCTTGTGAAGGTTGTGCGGTTGCGCCTTTTCTTGCCCTTGTTGCTTTCGCCGCCATCACCCTTGTCCAGAGGGCTTGACAAGTCTGTGCCCGGTGGTCTATCAGAGGCCACCTTCCCGCCCTGATCCTTCACAGCCAGGTAGCTGTTGTCCATTCCAGGTGGGTCGGAGTCCGGTGCCAAGTCAGAGTCTGTCAGACCTGAACTGTCTTTACCTGCAAAGACAGGAAGGAGATGAGATGAGATGAGAACATAAAGACGTGCATGTACGTTATATACGTTATGTTCTGCTGCTATTCTTTAAGATTTAGGCTGCTAAGCAGAATCAACTGGTTTAAGCCACGTGTGAGGATTCTTCAGATGAATAAATTAAGAAAGTTAATATTGAGACTTCAAAGATCCTCAACATACTCTTGTTGGTGCCTCATTCAAAATATTGAAACTGACTTTTTGCAATACTGTCTATCCATAATGCTATATTTCTCACTAAAAAGCCTCTTGGAAATTTAGTTTTATCACATCTCAAAAATAGATCAAATTTTTATTCAAAATTGTAAATGTAAATGTCATAAAATGTAATGCATGAGTGGCTGCAGCTGGAATGTAAATGCTGACAGAGGATTTACATTGTGGTCTTTTTAACCTTTGCGGAACGATTTTTGAATTTGAACGCTTTTGAAAGATTTAACCATTTTTTATTGAGCCGTTCTACTCAACTGTAATATTCAGTCGCTTGCCTCTGGCAGTGTATTCAAAACTCGTGATTTACTTGTAGGAAAAGCATAATAATTCATGAGGTCTGATGGGGTGGAACAAAGGAATTTCTCGGGCTTTTGTGAGGAAATTCTGTGACAGTTGTGAAATCTGGCCCTCAGTGCTGAGTACGTGTGTCCATTTGTTTGTCTATATCTGCCTGTGTAATGGATGGCCTGGATCACTGACTGCTTGCGGGATCCAGTTGTAGTTCGTAGATCATTCTGTGATGTGCTGGGGAACAGAGACCCTGGCCCATAATTTGAGACTGACAGAAAGTTGGAGCTGGAACACACACACACACACACACACACACAAACACACACACACACACACACACACACTCACTCGCTGCAAAGTCACCTGGCAGCAAGACTGTCGCAATTAATTTGCCGGGGAGCAATTTCTAGTTCCATCTTTGTACTCTCTCTTTCTCTCTCTGTCACACACACACACACACACACACACACACACACACACTTGCTTTCTTCACAACTTGCAGCTTAACTGTAAAACCTCAGGCAGCTCTCTGATCATAAATTTCCACAGCCATGTCTCTGCCAGTGTTCTTGTCGAAGCTGGCAGCTCTTTTCGCCTTGCTGCTGCCCTTCACTGAACTATCCACTTTATACACACATCTTTGGATTAATACATATCCACAGTGAGGAGGATGTGATAGCTGAAAGGGTTTGGTTTCAGGCGTCTCTCTCCGTCTCTCACTAGCTCGGTCTAGTGGCGACTCGCAACTCTGCACCTTTCTGCTCCTTCGATACCATCTGAGGTGAAGTTATTTTCAGGATCCAGGACGTCTCTGCTCATCTGCCCATCCAAACATTTGTCAGGTTAGAACCAGGAGGCCTGAGCTCCGAGTCCAATTCTCAGCACTCAGTCAGCACAGAAGATCTCTCAGACACACACACACACACACATACACACACACATGCACACACACAAACACTGTGACTTGCAACTCACAGCCATGTTGGGTAATGTGCTGCAAGGTGAGATTATCTTGTCATAGACTCTCTCTCACAGACACATGCGCCAAAAATGTTTTAAGTTATATTTCAAGTTCATCTTTTTGTGTCACATAAAGAGATTTAGCAATATAATTGATGAATTATAGTACCGACATGTAGACACAAGGATGTTTGAAAAAAGGTCAAAAGGTAGATAAAGGTAAAACTACAAATACCGTGGTGTGCGTGTAACAGAAGAAAGAGTTATATATTTCATATATATATATATATATATATATATATATATATTATTTAGATATTTCCCTCTAGTATTACTGGACACGTTATACTGCTTCTATTTTTTATTTTTATTGTTTTTAAGTGTTTATTTGTTTGTGGCTATATTTTGGGGAAGCTTTCATTTAATTTCATTATATTGTCATTATTTGACCTTTGACCTTTATTCCTTTTAAGCTGTACACATATACATATACTGATATCAGTTAATATTAATATTATAGTTAATATTGAACTGTCCCTGCATTGTTGAGGACACAAACATTTTGGATTTATTGAGGACTGAGTATTAAATCTAATGGCTAGAGCAAGGTTTGCTTGAATGTTTTTGACACCAGCACCTATACGATAGCTGACTTTCGGTACTGATACCAAGTTAAAAACTTAAAATGTTCTCGCAGAGCTGCACAAGAAGTATATACAGAAGTAGAGTACACTTTTTGAGAAAGCAATCAATGCCAGCTTCCAATACTTGACAGTTTTTAATATGCCACAAACACATTTCGGTTGGTAGTATTGAGGCTTGGCGCACAGCCTACGTTTTTACTCAGTCCAACTGAAGATTCGCTGAGGAGAGCTGAGCATGCAGAAGCCTATTGTCAAATAAAGTTGCCGTACTGATTTTATTTTGATCCCATTCAGCCTTGCAGGAAGAGAGTACAACCTGTCTTGCTTTACACTCTGCATTCTGTCGTATTGTATTGAAGCACCAGATACATTTCAGCTCGGCGAGATTCACTGATCACCGTGCCTCTGGTTCCTGAGAAGTTTTCCCGTACAGTGCTCGAATCGGACTCGGGCTGAGGATAGTTTTGGTGGCAGACTGCTCGTTGGGGGTCTAACACCCGCAACATTGCCTTCGCTGTCCATAACTAACACATCCTGTTAGGCTTGAAGGGAGCAAATGTGTTTTATCCCAGCATAAATAATCTAGTTATTTCATCATATTTCCATGGCTGGCACCCACAGTCCCCACGAGGCAAGAGCTGTCAGGCTGTTTGAAATCATGAGGCCTCTCGCTGATCAAAGGACATTGTTTATATCGCATGTCACTGATGTTTTTTTGGCAGGAGCGGGGTATTGTGACAATCTCCTGCTTGTTATCCATACGATCTGCTGTAGCTGTGAGGCTCCCCAACAGTGCTCAAGGTGAACAGCAGTGGGCCCTCCTGCAGGGAGCACCATATGTATGAAGAACATAGGAAAGTCTTACTGTCAGGAGATAATCTCTGTGGAAGGAGGCAGGAAGGAGTTACTATGAAAAACATACGCCGCGTCAAAACCTCTATCGCAATATATGTCGGTACAACTGGCTTTCTCTTCTATTACTCACAAGACAATTTACACCTGAACTTCTGCGTGTATTTACTTTATATGTCCCGACAATAATCCAGCAAATCAACCACATTTCATTTTATTTTCAGATGAATATGCCAGGCAAAATGTTTTTGGAGTTACAACCACAGAATGTTCTCTTTTCACTGAAGTGGATCCAACAGGCAGCATATGTTTAAATGATCATGTTATAGTGAAGAGAGAGGAGAGTCTGCAGCTCTGTGTGCCGGACACAGAGGCCGCTCTGCAGGAAGTAAATACACAGAAAGAGCTTCAGAACAAGCTGAGCCGTAATCTGCAGTTCAGCAGCGAAAGTCCATTTTCCACATGCAACACACACGCAAACGCACCACAGTCGAATCAAACATATTACAAATCAAATCAGGATTCATTTAATATTTTCTAACATGGTGAGGCACTTCCCGTGTGGACATCAGCGCCACAATGACGTTCTTGTGAGTCAGACATTCAGCGCAGACAGCTCTTAAGTCACAGTTGAAAACAAGGGGGCAACATCAAAGTGTAATTTAACTGGCTGTAAAGCGACAGGGCACCTTCACTGCCTCTTTATTGACTGGGATGACTGGGGTCAGCTCACGGTGTTAAGAGGAAACACTATAAATTACACACCGCATGGCGGCTTGGAGAGATTAACAACACGTTGGTCAAACTAAAAAAGAAATATCCGAAATAGAGGGAAACGTAAACAGTTGAAGAGAAGAGAAGAGGAAAAAGTACAGTTTGTCTAACTAAATGCTGAGAACAGAGGAAAGGAAATGTATGAGCAAAGTATTTGTTTGTACATGTCTCTGGGGTTTGTTTTACTGACTTAAAATATGGATTGGGATTTAATATGAAGATTTGAACAAGGATAACTCTTAAGTCTTGCTTGGCTGGCTGAGACACTGATGCCTGAGGCTGTGTGGGCTGGACAATCAAGACAAGGAAAGAATATGATACACACACACACGTATATATATATATATATATATATATATATGTGAAGTTATGTATGCTCCATAAAGGTTTATCACAAATTATAAGCCAACTGAACATCAGTGGTAGAATGTAAATAAGTAAATAAGTACTGTACTTTGTTTTTTGAGGCACTTCTCTCACTTCAGATTTCTTTTTTTTTCACTAAACTACATTTATCTGACATATTTATTAGTTATTTTGCTACTAACACTTTTACTTAAGACTGATGAATTGTGATACATTAAACTAACCCAACACTAGCTTATATAAAGTAATTAAATGTGGCTTCATCTTAACCTGCTACTACATTAAAATGCAGCTTATACATTAATGCATCCTGAGAAATCCTCCAGTAGAATAATATTAATATTATTAATATTATAACACTGACAGGGTCCATTCTGCTGCATAAATAGTGCGCTTACTTTTGACACCCGCATTTGCCGACAATACCTTTGTACTTATGTAAGCTTTTCATTTACTCCTAATGGAGTATTTTTAATGTCGTAGCATTACTTTAACTTAAACCTTTTTAAAAACTTGATTGTTTTGGCCTCTCCTGGGCAGCAGAAGCAAGTTGTGAACACGACATTGACACATCATCTCCTTTTAAGTTGATATGGCGAACTTGTTAGCAAACAGCCAGTGGTGTGTCCAGACGTTTTTGATTGGAGGGCAACTGGGGCGCTAATTTATGGTGTGACATGAAGTATCTGCGTGCGCCCACACACACACGTTGAAAAAGTATGTACATTTTTTATTTGAAAGATCAGTAGATCTACCAATCACAACAGAGCGGCACCAGAAAAATGCAATATAAAGCTCCCATACTTTATTATTAAAGTCCTCAAAAACAAATTGTACCTTAGATTTCAGGGGTGGGCCGTGCCATCCCACGCCACTCCCTGGTCACGCCCCTGCAAACAGCTGCTTATTTACACATCCAGCAGTTACGGAGCAACATTTTCATTCATTTGGAGCGTGTTTCTGGCCAACTGATAAATGTAAGTCCTCTCTTTTAGCTATGTTTTTGGTCTCCACCGACATCTGAGCGAAATACCTGGCTGCTAAATGCTCCACTATGTTCCCCCGCTGGTCTCTAACTGTGATTGTGTGCCGTTTGTTGCTGAGCAGGTAGAAAGCAACACTACGAGAGCGGTGAGAGTACCGGACGGACAAACAATGATCTGAAACTATAAAGCTCCGTAAGGCCGAGGGGAGCTGCAGATTCAGGTGATAATTCTCTGTAGGTTCATCACTACGAGCGACCGCCTTTTTCAATGAAACGTTGTTTGCACAATGACATTTGACACATTGTTAGTATAGAAATAGCTGCTATAGCCACTTTAAGTGAAGGATAGAACTTCTTCCAGCGTGGCTGAAGATGCACTCAAAGTTTCTCTGACCGCCTGTTATTGAAATCCAACCTTGTCTATTTTGAAAGTACAAATAACACGACTATGAATAGCTTGGCACTATACTTGCTTGGTGGAGTGTCAGGTGCATTCATCACAACATTTTGAGACAATACACACATACACTAACACACACGCACACACGCGCGCACATCGGACTTCAGACGCCGCTGCTGTGATTTGGAAACTCACAGACAGAACCTCAGCAAACATCAGCACACAACACTTTTCTTTCTTTTTCTTTAAAAAGGTTTTCTTTTGCGACCATTGCCATTCACTTTGGAATCCATCTCTGCTGACTGAGCAGAGCAATGATGCATCTCAGCAGACTGTACAAAATTCATAGACTGTGAAAAAAAGATCCATAAGGCCAAAGACTGATAAATCACCTCTCACGCACTCTTTGTCTTGCCCACTCTCTCCCCCGCTGTGTCTCTCTCCCTCCTACCTGCTCTTTTCCAAATGTTTCTCTCAGACTTTGGAGCAAAACAGAATTTTCTTCATCTTAAGTTTTCTGATCAAAACAGAACATTCCTTCCGAGTGGGAAAAACTTGCTGGAGTACATTTTTGTGTGCAAGCACATAAAATGTAAAATACTTTGCTGGGAAACTAACTTAACAACATGCACACATCACTTTTTCCTAAACCAAGGATTAAACTTCCAAAAAACCCTGCTCTGCAACAATACTGGGGGGGTCACAACTCACTATGTGTTAGGTTCATAGGTGTGGATAAGAAATGATAAGGCATATCCGTCCACCAAATCTAACCCATACAGTTTGTAAAGTTTTAAGACATCAAGACTGACAAACAAACAATAAAAACAGTTATGAAAACACAAGGTGCTGTCAGTATCACATAATGAATGTTGTACAAAACAACAAAAAGTAAGATCGCAAAATCTTAAATCCATTTTTACTGCATTTATATCTGTTTGTAGTTGAAACATATGTTTAAATACTGCTTTAAGTGGTCAAGTGAGTTACTATTCAACTTTTCAAAAGCCATCAGAGTTTCAAACCTTCAATATATAAACTTTTTTCTACCTTAAAAAAGAACAGATATTAGGCAGCATCTGTATGCTAGTTTTCGATACAACATTGGTCAAGCAACATGACATGGAAATACCTTAAAAAAAACCTTCAACGCTTTACCTCAAAACGCTCGGCCATTACTGTTGATGATATACAAAAATGTATTCGGTATACGAGGACACGATTATCGTAAATCAAAGTCAACTGCAGTGATGAAAAAGTCACCTTACTATACCGACACACGACAGGTAAGAAAACAACTGTGTCTCTGATCTGCAGTCCTGACGCAGTCCTCCACGCTTGGTTCTGTTTCAGTGTTCAGTTTACATGAAGCGGTGACAAAGAGACCAAAGGAAGTCCTGGACTGCGTGAGCCTCTTTGCCCTGCTGCTCTCACTCGGCCATGCAAACTGAGCCTAATGTAAAGTGCCCTGCCAAACTTTAAGCTAAATGGTAAAATGATCCTGAGTCCTTGTCACCTCCACTCATGTCATTGACTTGGTGAAGTGTGCCTCAGTTGTCTGGGCTGCATGGCTGGTTCCCATTACTCCCTGCTCGAACCAATCTACGCAGACGGCCATTACGAGAGGCTGAACTGGTCGTGCTGGGTGAAAGACGGTGAGGGAACAAAAAGGCATGAGATCGAAGTGACAAAATCTCACAAGCCAGTGCAGTCACATCGAATTCTCGCTTTGCCCAAAAGATAAATTATGGTTTTAGCCGGAATAAACTGCAGCCTTGTATGTCTTCAATCTACATCACCAGTGTGTTATTGGTGCAAAGACGTCATTACTCTGCGAAATCGGTAGCTGTAAAAGACAAAAAAAGTGATAAAAGGCATGATCCCACCATAATTAGGCCTACAATTCAACACTCATGCAACAACAAAGTAACATCTTTTCTCTTATTGGTGTAGTTAAATGTTTACTATGTAAAACTGGACTCCAAATGTTGCAATGTGCTCAACTTTGACACCAGAGTGTTTCAAATAGGAGGTTTTCGAATGGATTTTCTCTGCTGTGTGCGTGCGGGGAAACTCGCTCTGCTCTCCAAACAGACGAGGGCAGGAAAGCCGAGCTAAAGGTCAGCACCCTCAGACACTGAGGGAAGACACAGAAACATCAAAAGAGAAAGCGTGTTGTCTCTGGAGGATCACAAAGACGTGTAGGTGGCTGCTTTAAAAGACTATGGACAGAGTGAATCATCCTCAGGGCCCTGTGTTCTCAATCAAGAAGTCCAGTTTCAGTTTTCATATTGATACAGTAAATATGTCCTTGTTTTGCGGCCAGCATGGCTTTTTATGGAACTAAAAACATGTCTTTAACTTAAGTATACTTTTTACAAGACTTAAAATCTTCTACATTTAACTAGGGAGTTTGCAGATCAACCGTTTACATGCAAAACACATGATCAGCTTATAAAATATATTGTGGTGCTATAAAACTACACAGTGTTGTTAACATTAAAATGCTTCAAATGCCAATAGTATAAGTACTAATACTCTGCATATTAACTTCTTTTACTCGAACAACTGTACTTTAAATACATTTTGCTGATATATGTCTGTACTTTCACTGAATTCAAATGTTGAATGCAGGATTTTTACTTGTAATAAAGTAGTTGTACATTGTTCCATTGTTACTTTTACTAAAGGAAACTGCCTGAACACTTCTTCCACCTCTGTTTTTTTATTTTATTTTGATATCTGCGCATGTTCCTCTATGCTGATGTTGTAAGGCAGCCTACGAACGCTCTTTTTAATTGTTAAGACTAAAAGTTTCTCCAAGAGCTGCCTTGTTGATTTCAAGTAACAACATGATCGCCAATGTGTTGAGAAGAAACAATTACATATAGTATATAACTGTGTTGCTAGCAACTGTAACGTATGTAAATGTTTATTAGACAGCCATGCTGTTTCACATTGAGTGAAACTGTCTCAGTTACATCTTCAGAGACTAGTCATCACTTCACCTTTGAGTGAACAGATCAAGCCTCACATTATAACAACAAAGCCGTTCTGTGACAACTCGAAAACTACCCTGGCATTGTGTAAAATAATACAATACAGGTTTGATTAAAGGAAAGACTCAGGAAGTTAAATACACCAGCCTTTTTCTTTTTTTTTTTTTTTTTTTTTTTTAATAAACACATCAGGAATCATTTATCAGTGTTCTCCTTTGCTAGCAAGTTCAGCATATTGTGCTGCTGCCTTCAATTTATGTCCAGTCAGTAAAAAGATGGGTTAACTAGAACCTTCAGTCTGGGCTGATCACAAGGAAAAACTGTAGTTATTTTAAATGTCTCTATCCCTGCATTATATACATCTTTAAAATGATGGGATGAGGTGATAAAAAAAACATTAATTCTACAGATATATATATAAAAAAAATATTTTTCCATGCCTGTAGAGATAAAGGAGATTGATGTGGTCCAAGTCACTGTGAGCAGGGGAATAAAGGCAGACAGAGAAGCTTGACATCTGAGTTGCATTAATGCCAGAGCTCTTCTTGTCTATAACCGCCGGGATGGTTTTTCCTGCCTTCTTCGCTGTGATTCCGGTCGTTATATTTAAGTCTGCGTGTTGTAAAAAGAAGAGTAGCTGGTGGTTTGCGAGTAAACCTGACAACCTGCGCTGACAAATTGTGCTGTAAAAGTCCAACCTTGGTGGAATTAAAACAAACATCGATCAAGGGAATTACATTTGATGTAGTTTTACTAACTCAAACCTTTAAATGCATCCGCTGCAGTGCAAACACGACCTCACCTCTTCGGGTTTAGTATATTATAGCAAATAAAAATCCTAAAAATAGAAGAAATTGGAGAGGTATTTTTAGGATATTTAAAAAAGAATTCGTTTACAGTCTTGCTTCATAGTTTGGACTAAAATAGCAGTTTACTCAGTTACTGCATAATATAACATTTTTATTTGGTCTCGATTTACCGGATCTATGTCAAGTTTAATAGGTAATAAAAACTTAACAGCCATTTAAAAAAAAGACCTGAGCTTTTGAAAAGATTAATCTCCGTTCTTGACATTTTGTAGCTGTAAAGGCTTTTTTTTCTGCAGGTCGATTTACAGAAACTGTCAAAACATCCTTAAACTACTTCCACTAAACATTTCAGTGTAATACTGATGGACAAGCAGCTCGAGTAAATCAGAGAAAATGAGTGATTGGTTCATGCGTAAAAGTTAGGAGTATATATGTTGGCCTATTATCATTATTATTATCATTATTATTATTATTATCATTATCATTATCATTATCATTATCATTATCATTATTATTATTATTATTATTATTATTATTATTATCATCATTATTATTATTATTATTATTATTATTATCATTATCATATATATATTTTTTTTACATAAAGGCCTACCATTCATTAAGAGTTTTTATCTAGCTATAAACGGGGTTTTAGACTAATTCTTTGGGGATGTGCACTGTACACAGAGCATTTCAACAAAAGTATTGCCCATCATGTGAGCATTTTGTTTTGACGATAGTTTTAACTAAACTATTGGATTCACCCGTTTACAACAATACTCCTCAGTGGATTCTTTTCAGACGATGCAGAACACAGTATATACACTTTTTATGCAAAGAGTAAGAGAGTGTGTGTGCAATAGGGAGAAAGAAAGAGCGCCCTCGGGCTTTGTGACTTTATTTAAGACCATGTTATCTATTGTCATAACCTCAAAACTAAAGCACTTTCAGAGCGTCTGTTTCCACCTCAGCGCAAAAAAAGGGATGCATAAATGCGTTTTGCAGAATGCAATTAAAAAAGCTGTCTGTGTTTGATCTCTGACATCTAAAATAAACCATAGACATGATAATGAGCTTTGTTCCACTTCAGTATTTACAAACAGCAGATTGAGTCATTGAAACCCCGTTTCTGTTTGTTTGTTTGTTTGTCTCCTGAATTCTCCTGATTTTTTTTGGGGGGGAAATGCTCAACACTTTAATATGGATTCAAATACAGTGTACTTACTGTCTTGAATCATATCAAATACTTAGTCGTCCTTTGTGTGTGTGTGTGTGTGTGTGTGTGTGTGTGTGTGTGTTCCCCTTTATGAGCAGGCAGGGATGTAGTTGAGGTTAAACCAGCTGAATTCAGATTTTTCCACGTTTTTAATTTACCAAAAGCCTTTGACGCCTCTTTTTGCATGACAAATCTTAACACTGCAGTTGTCATTGTGGTATAATGTGTGACTCCAGTTAGGGGGAAATTGTTTTCTGGTAGGTAAAAACACGAAGCTGTTTCAAAGTGGCCGCTTGCCTAACGAGGGTCAAAGTTTTATTTACACCCTCATCATTCACCCATTACAGTAGCGTCCCCACGCAATTAAATCTAATTGGAGCCAATCAGGCAGAGCAATGAAATGAAAATATTGTCAGTTTAAAGATCACTATTTGTGCCATCTGAAAACCTGTTAATTCAATTGTCCGACTCAGCTCCAATATTAAGGATTGTAATGCAGATTATCGCGTTAAATGCGCTCTAATTTAATTTTGATGGCCAAAGGGACAATTTGATAGTCGGGAAGATTATGCCTCTTCTTAACTGCGTTACGCACATAACTGCTGGGTGTCTTTGCGAGCTGAGCTGTCCTGTCCTCTGCACTGCTGCTGCTGAGAACAGTTTGCTGAGGCGTTTTACGCACGAAGGAAGTTTTACATGTTATAGGAGACAGGAATAAGACAAAACATTTTTTTTAAAAGCAACAAACCCGTTGAAATAGTTTCGTACGTGTGATTTTTTTATCAGGCACAGTGTAAAGAGACACTTTAGGATGAGACACGGCACGCACGACACAGCTCACTTTGAGCCAGTTGTGCCATCAATTGCGATCGAAACTTCCAAAGCACTTTAGACTCTGTGCGAAGTTTGTGGGAACAAGTGGAGCAACGATGAGCCATGACGCTGATGATGACTTTGAAATGCACATGCAGGTAAAGGTAATTATCAGACACAAAACTGCCCCTAAAAACATCCTGACTGAATGTTTGAAGGGACTTGTTGTAAAACATTTCTGCCGCATACTTTCGTGACAGTTCCTCCCCTTCATGATGCAAACAGCTTCACAAAAAAACAATTCCTGACTCGTGTTTTGTCTTGGGTAGCCTCACCTTGCAAGTGGACAAGTCATCTCAAAGTTTTGTTTTTTTTCCACTCACCATAGCAGGGGATGAGCGCTCCGTTGTGTCCGCTCTCCTGGTGCAGTTTGTCCTCCTCGGGGGGTGTTTTGCAAGAAGACCTTTGCATGAAGAGGTGGTATTTGCTGAAAGTGCCTTGCCCAGCTGTGGCGGCATCCAATGACTGGCACTCCTGCTGGAAGGGGCTCCGGGACTTTTCTCCGTAAGCCTGACCTTTGTTGGGCAGGAAGGCAGTGGGGCTGTATTTGGTGTCAGTGGTTGGGAATGTCCTAAAGTGGTCCGTCTGGTGATCCCTACCTTGCAGTGCAGAGGGGATATAATATGAATCCATGGATGTCATATCGCTGTATGAAACGCAGGTCTCGGCGTTCATGCCTAAAAAACAGTGAAGGGGAGAAAAAGACCAAACTTCTCTCTCTCTCTCTCTCTCTCTCTCTCCCTCTCTCTCTTTCTCTTTTGGAAAGGGACGCGCAGACACCCCCTCCTCTCCCTCTACCTCATACAGATGAACACACACACACACACACACACACACACACGCACACACACAGACACGCAGAGACTGCAGCGCACACCAGACCACAGCTGGGTTTGGTTATAAAACGATTCAGATCTTTTCCAGGAACCACTGTCGTTGACCAAACACTCCAAACTCCCCCTCAGATTTGAGCAGAGTTACACAAACCCGTCTTTCCTCGGAGGATGGGACACAGATCTACTGGCTTCAAGACCTCTCCCAAGCGATTGTGCTGATGACATGAACGAGTTAGGTCGCTTATTAGCTGAAAAAAAAAAAAAAAAAGTTTGCAAAATAGGGGCGGGGGGCTTAACACATGACATTAATGCAATTTGGATATGAATAAAGCCTATGAGTGATGGCACTGGGGCGGAGAGGGCACAATTTTACGCTTCATTCGCAATGGTTCATCAAGGACAAATCATCCATACTCTGCCGATTGTGTTGCTGCAGCCAATTCTGTGGCTTCTGAATAAAACTGGGATTTAGTTTGTAAGAGTTTGGTAATGTCTTATGTCGTATTTATCACTTGGAACGAATTCTACATTAATTGATTGATGATTTATTTCATCCATATAAAAACATTTCGATCGAAAAATGTTTAAACCCGAAGAACCAAAGACTTTGTTTGAAATGCCCCGTGATTTTAGGATAAACATATTATTAGGTATGATGAACTAAAACAAGGGTGGACTGAAATTATAAATAAAGTAATAGTGTTACCACAAGGTTACGTGCATTTGCGGGCAGGTTTATTATATTCCACAAATCACCTCATTTAAATTATTTGAGCTTTCGATATTCAATGTTGCATCTTTGTTTTTTTTCCACATTGTTTTGAGGAATACAGCTTATTTGCACTGACTGCAAACATTTCAAGATTCGCGTTTCAAATTGTGCTTAAAATACCTTTAATGTTTGTGAGATGAGGTCATTTAAAGGATTTCACAGCGAGGGTATATCCGTCTGAATTATTTGTAAATAATTTGTGCAGCCATTGAAGGACCACCTGATCCAGTAAACAGAAAGTCCTTTAAAGTCTAAACATCGTTCAGACTGTGGAAAAGTTCAGTTCCCTGCAACGAAAAAACAACGTAATTCCCTGTGGAGGACATCACAGGTCACTCCGAGGCAGGCTGCACACGTGTCGATAACAACAATGGCAGTATGCAGAATTACTCGAAATGTGCATAATTACATTAATATCACGGGATTATTAGTGTTACAACTGTCGCTGTGTGCTTTTAAAATCCCACTACGTGTGTTTAATTCTTTTCTGAATCCATCATTAAAACAATAGAGATCATTTTCCCTATAAAAAACATCCTGTAGGAGTTGTTTTCTACCTGATCCCAAAGTCCTCAATAGGCTCTTCAAATAATAAAGAGTTTAGAATACAATTTATTTTCAATACATCACAATTTAATTCAGTACAATACATGTGTGTTGAGTAATTTACCTTTTTTTTTTTTGGCAAGGCAAGTTGTACATTACGCAAGCTATAAAACACTAAATATGAACACATAATGTTGTGTTTATTTGTCCATCAAAGCCATATCATTTTGAGTGAATTATTTCCCAATTTTCCCTTGATTCCAATTATATTTTAATATTGATATTAGATATGCTGGTGTTCTCCTAATCATTTTTAATTACGCTGCAACATGTGAGCTCGTGTATCACGACATTTACCGGGTTTGCTAAATTCATCAAATCCATGCACAAGCTGAAAAAGTGGAATCAATATAAAAATCGTGCCCCACACTTTATTTGCTTATATACTCTATGATTTATAACTGGCTGCCTATATTCACTATGCTCTGTTTATGAAATATTTTTAAAAGAAAAAACAAAATCATGCTCAGACAGCAATCCATCAACAGTGCATTGAGATATAATATAAACATCTATGTAACCTAAGGTAACTTTGAATGTGTTTTCAGAAAAATGTTGAAAATAGTGTTTTTTAATTTTTTATTTAAAGGATTTAAAAAGAATAGGAGATCAACAGCACACAGTGAGGTCCATCTACTGCCAGAGGTGCAGGTGTGACGTCTTCTGGACAGTTAACATGTGTTGCTCTTCAGGGTGCAAACTGACACTTGCTTATAAGCAACCAGCAGAGAAAGTGACAGACTCACATCTAGAAATGATATTGTGCACACACTGCCACAAACACACAAACATATTCATACAGTCATACACACGTGGTGGACACATACTCACATACAAGCCATGTGTGAGGGGGAGAAAGAAAGAGGCCAGAAATCTGCTCCATTTATACGATTGAATTTCAAATGAAGTCTGTCGGGCTGAAAGGTGTCCATACTTGTACATATGAGGAAATTCACACTCTGAAAAGCGGGCTCGCGCAGGTCATTACCGGACATCAAGAGTGCCTTGCTCAGGAGCACAATGGTGGCAAAAAGGTATTGAACTCACAACCTCCTGGTGTTCTGTTTGACAGCCTGAGTGCGAGACCACTAGACTTCCACCTCCCCACACTCAGCTCTAAGCTGACTGGCTCAAGGGGAAAAGATAAAAATGGCTTTACAACAGTTTATGTTTCATCTTATACAGTCAAACAAATATCACATTACTTTGAACTCTCTCCCTGTATGTCAGCAGCATGATTTATGGCAGTGAACCAAACTTAATGATTACTTAGCCAAATTTCCAACCTGCTGAAACAGAACACTTCTGTCTGTGCTATTCTTTGCAGCGGGCTGACGTTAAGTAAGGATTGTGTCATGTCACAATGCTTCAGCTTTTGCACAGATGAAGTATTCAGTGAGGTTGTTGCTCTTGTCATTCGGACAATGCAAATCATAATACTACATGTTTGCAGCATCTTTCTCATGTGGTTCTCAACATTTAAGGACGTTTTGTTCACCACCAGGCACCAGAACTTAAAGGTCATGAATGAATCATTTTACAGATAAATAGTTGTATTCAGCTGGAAGCACAATGGACCACAACAGGACTATGAAATGCTATATGTGGCTGAATATTGCCTCATCTGTTTTATCCCTAGCTCCAGGAAGTTTGTAAATAAAGAGCGAACATAGTGTGATTTATATTTCCATTGCCGTGTTGAGAGTGCTGTTCTTGCTTTCGCCAAAAGTGTGATCTGATCTCCTTTTATTTCACAGGGAAAGTGTCCAAAGCTGTAGTGCAAATGTAACTGCTTTATTATAGGAACCATGCGCAGCCTCTACAGCTCGGGGACTGTGTTGCTCACTATTGACAAATTATTTATGTGTCACTTTTGTGGAACAGTAAGTGAAAGCCTCCCCTTAACAGGAGGCCCACCTGCAGTGAATAAGGGAGCATTAAAACACACACACACACACACACACACACACACACACACACACACACACACACAGTGAATTTATGCATGCATATACACAAATAAAAAATAAAAAATACTGGCATCATATTTTACTTCCAGAAACACAACTAAATATATTTTAAAGTATAATGTTTAGCCAAATTATTTTACAAAGAACTCTCAATTGATGACAGAAGTTAAATATTTTTTATTCACTTTTTGTACTGATCAAAAGTCAAATAAAATCGTACATTTGATTTGACTGTAGGTTTTTATTGTCATGTAGAGAGACAACTGCTCTGGATCAGCTAGTTTACAATGATCATGTGAAGTCTATTATTCATCTTATTTTATTAGAAAGACAGACATATTCATTGGCAGGATGAGGACTAACTTATTATTTGCTATGACTATTTTAGTATTTTTTCTTACTATTGAGAAAATAAAATGGGGACCTATAACTATAAAATCCATCCCTGTTGTTAATTACATACAGTGTACATGCACCGGACTTAGAGCACACAATAGATAGGGTTAATAGGTTGAAGGGAAGTTTAATCAAGACTGATACAAAGCACAATATTCACTCTGGCAGACAACCGGCAGCTTCTTCCTAAATATTTCTCATTGCCGGATACTCCTAAATTAAGAATCTATTGACTCACAGCCGTGACAAATTTTTTTAGGAAGCCCTGTATAATTATGTTTTATTTTCTAAATGTTCCCCTCTCAGTGATACATAAGACATTCTTCTAGTGGCACAATGAGTAAGATTGTTGTCACAGTCCGAGACCTTGAAATGCCCCTTCAGTGTGTGCTGTTTTCAGAAGCCTTGTTCCACTAATCGGACTTGCAAGATATTTGCGAATGCGGGGGTTAAAAGAAAACACAAGGACATGTAAGAGACACTGCTATGGACAACATTAAACTTTAGCCTCTCCAGTTTGGCTTTAGCCTGTGGCAAAGCAACTTGATTGAGGCCTTTGATGGGCATTAATACACCGTGGAGAGACGGCTTTGTTCGGGAATGGAAATGAACATAAAACGGAAAACGGAACAGGAAGGAGAGAGGCCCACAAGCTGATCTTATTTAATTTCACATAAAAGAGACATTCCATCTTCGCAGAGCCTGATTGGGCATCCCAGTGTACGAAAAACCCAAACGTTCTCAACATACTGGGGATCATACGCTGTGTGTGTGCAGAGCAGAGATTTGTTGATCGTTTCTGAGAGTAAAACAGTTCAGCCTGGGCCATTTCGAACACATCGCATGTGGAAGCAGACGTTTAAAAAACGCATGATTGGTATAACATTTCAGTGGCACTGGCCAGATCAGCATTGAGAGATGTTTTGAGCCTCTACCTGCCATAATGACGGGAGACCCTGCCCACAGGCAAAACATCTGTTATTAGTCTTGACCCCATTCTCTGTCTTTTACAGTGTAAAGAATGAGCTAAACTATGCTCGAGGGTTTCATCTTCGTGACATGCAAATATCTGCAGTGTATCGGACTGAATCAAAGATTACCCTCCTGTCATATCCTATTACAGTGTTTTCAGTGTGGAACAACAGCCCTGCACCAGTGGTGTGTTGAACTCTTTGATGACTACTTGACTAAACCCACTTCATGTATTTTCAACTGTGGTAGTGCAGTAATATTTGGAAAGTTTCTGTTGAATTTTACATGTTTTTTTTTTAAATTAAGTGATTACTGGACTTTTTTTTAATGTTTTTTTTTTTTTTTTTTTACAAACAGTATTATTCCAACTTTTATGTCTTACTATACTTTGGCCTGCTGTGTCGTTGTATGAATTATATATTATATCATCTTTACATTATCAAAGCCATAAATAGAGATCTCTGTGTTAGAGGGCGAAGCTCTGAAGAGTCATTTGAGCCGGTGGCACTGATTTGGGGATTATGAGTGCAGAGCTCTGAATCTCAGATTTAATGACACACAAACAAAACATGGACCTCAATATGCTTCCTAGACCTCCATGTGTGGTACATTTCAACACAAAGAAATATGCTTATTGTGGTCACTTCATCAATAGTACAGAAGTTCAAGGTGGATGTATTTTTACTCCCAGATGTATGAAATGCAAATGTGGTTCAAAGATTTATACTGTAAAACATCATTCAGGAATTTACATTTTGTGGAATTAACTAATCTATTATCTTAAAGGAATTCTTCAGCCACAAAATGACCATTTGAATATCAATTACTCACCCCGTCCTACCTTGAATTGTTGAAAAAAACGTTGTTTTTCTCGTATGCCTGGGGCCACGTTTAACAACAGCAAAACTACATGAAAACATCCGTTTCAAAACTCTCACGCAACTCGAGCAGTATAATCCAGTCTCATTTACCAGTCATACACTCACTACTTCCCAAGTAGCTTAAATCTTTTTAAAAACACTTCAGCATAAACAGTCTCACACGTTCGCAGGTGCGCTACCCGTCCGTGCGAGACCAGACAACTTTGAGGTATTTTGAACATAAACTGTATATTTTGAGTAGTAAAGTTTTCTTCAAGAATTCAAGGTAATAGGGAGCGAGTAAATGATAAACATATGGTTCATTTTGTGGGTGAAGTATTATTTTAACTTAATGTAAATCCAGAAGATTTAATGATGTCAAGTCAACTTAAAATGTCTAAATTACATTTTCAGAGCAAATAAAAAGATCTGACAGGAAGTGCTTTAACTTGAATTGATGAGTTGTAAGAATTTCCCACTGGGAGATCACTGAACTCATCAAATTAAGTTTCTAAAGAAACATAATTTGCATATTAAGTGACTTCCCACCACACATTGTACGAACGCTAAAACAATTCAGTGACCCTTCTCTTCTGTTGTTTCAGGAAATCATACATAACGTAAATTCACTGTGTAATTCATGTTCAGTTAAGTCATGGTTGTTTCCTTTAAATATTAATGAAAACAATGCCGACCCTTTTAAAGGTTAGTCCGTACTCTTACACTGTAAAATGAACACATTTCCTTGGAATTCCGGTACAAAAGGGGCTTCAATAGGAGCAGCCACAGCTGTAAAGCATCTGCAGTTTACTGTTGCACTTAATTTGAAGGAAAATAAAGTTTTATTGGCACATGAATACATTTCTGCGATAGTCTCATATTAGCATGGCGGTATTATATCATTCAGTTGAACTCTGAACTGGGCTTCTGTATGAGTGCTCACTGTGGAATTGATAACACACTGTGTGTATTGATGAATGTGTAGAACAAAATTCTCCACAGATGACTCGTACATCAGTGAACAATAGATCACAATAAACGCTCCCTGTTTTATCGTGAAACATAGATATATGAATGGGATTTTTTTCCTCATGTATGATTCATGGTATATCATTTAAATCATCCTACCGCAACAATGTAAAAGAAAAGAGACCTTCAACATTATGTTACTGCTATTATTTTCTTTTTCAGGAGCTTTTAAAATGAAATGTTTTTTTCTGATTTGCAATAGCCACAACTTTTTCATTTGGTGGTTGACGGAGCCAAATCCAAATGACCATACAAAGCTACAAACTGGTCAAATAAAACATTCAAAGAACTGCCTACAAACAGAATTGCGACTTCCATTTTCAGTCACCTTCTTTGTGTATTTCTTTCACACTTTTTCATCAGTAACAAGCTGCTGTAAAAGAAGTCGAAGAACTTAACCACAGTTTTCCGGTCGGGGTTAAGATCAAAGGTCAGCTGTTTTATGTGGACTTTGCTCTCACACATTGTATGGTTTTCAGGAAAACTCAACAAGCCAAAAATCAATTATTAATGTGATTAATGTGTTATACTGAAATCTCACAGAAGTCAAACCTGCAACCGTTGCTGAGGATAAATCTTGTCTTTTCATTTTCCCGGACACTGTTGCTCCATAAGTAGCAGTAAATTGGTCATAACCCTTTTACATTTGTAGTCCACAGTACTGTGTGGTAAACCAGTGCTGCTATGTGTGTGTATATCATGTATCTCTGGTTGGTGGTCTGGTGGGTCTCCCCTGCACTGTGGTACACAGATCTGTTTTGCCCCCGTATCATCTTTCTCTGGTCCTGACTGCGTGACACAAAACATACTGACTTTGCTGTTACTTTGTTCCTGCGCATGTCAGTGTCTGACAGGGTCAGCCTTCTGCTGAGTTCGCTAAATGTGTGAAACAGCTTCCCCTCTCTCCCTCTTGTTGTACCCTCAGTGAACAGTGAACATACCTGCAGGTTCACACATCATATGGCCAACCTTGACGAGGTTCTTCTGCTCGAGGATGAGATGAGCCTCTGTCCGTTTGAGGTGCTGCTGCAGACTTTTATGAGCTGCTGAAATTGGTTTCACATGAGAGGGGACCAAACTGCGTCAGCGGATTTTCTGATTAAGTTAAATGAAGAACGAGGGGGAAGCAAAAGGACCCAGTGGTTGCACTTATCTTGAATTTAATAAAAAGGCCCTAGGAGGTAAATATAGAAAAAAAATCATCTGTTCTCGCTTTCTTCACTCTCACTTTGAGTTTGGGTCGGTGTGTAATCTTGGTGTAGCCTACAGAGTCAGAGTCAGTCTGCACCTCCACTTCACACGGTGCCAGTCAAACATCTGCTTGACTTCCTGTTACGGAGCTTTAAACATCTGGCAACTCATGCCTGGCAGGTTCAAAGATGGAACAGGTAAACTCCAAGTGAACTTCAGTGTTTCTGGTTCATAAGCACAGAATTTGATTTCCAAATGTCCTTTCATAGTTTATTTGTCATTTAGCAGACGTTCTTATCCAGAGCGACTTACAGTGAGCTACCTACAGGGACAATCCCCCTGGAGCAACTCGGAGTTAACTGTCTTGCTCAGGGGCTCAATGGTGTCACCCCTGGTATTCTTCTATTTGGAAGCCTAACCACGAGACCACTAGACCACTAGACCACCACCCCTTCAATAAATGTACATGGGATTTTCTTTTTTAAAGAGAATTTCTATTTCAAGTATATCAGTTTTAAAATAATAATAATTTGTACTTTTCATGCAGTCTCTTTCCTCAGTCCCCTGCATTTGTGTGCAAAGCACATACTGTACTTACTGTATGTGTAAGCATTTATATACTGTATATGTGCATGTTAGTGCAGTACAGTGTGGATTTAGTTCAGGGTTATTATTTCCCATCTGCCTCCTTTAAAACATTTTGACCTTCGGGCTCTGCAGAACTTGCAGGAGGCCTGGAGATGGTGCCCATCTCGTCCAGACCTTCTACTTGCACAAAATCCACAGATGAAAGTTTTATTAGGATCTGCAAAAATGTTTCCCATATGTGACTACCTCCACAATCTGGTGTTGATCTTGGGATTCCTCCTTTACTGATATGATCAGTTGAGAGAATTATACTGCTTCATCAAATTCAGAGCACACCCATGTGTGGCACACACAGCGACGCAACACAGGGAGGTGTGTGTGTGTGTGTGTGTGTGTGTGTTCATGTATTTCTGAGAAAAAGGGCATTACAGATTATTACCTGAAGGTTTACTGTATACTCCTGCACTGTTGCAGTGTTCATTTGTATTTGGAAGTGAGAAGTTGGTAGAAGAAAAACCTAATTTCTTAATGCATTTAAGATTACAGGGTGTGAAAAACATGGACGCCTACTGTGAAGTGTTTAGCTGCTTACGAGCTGCTAATTGTTTGGGTTTAACCATGACCTTATTAGTGTTTCATGGTGGGAATCAAACTGAAATGTGTACCATCTAGTCAAAGTAACATTTGAGAGGGCAGACAGGTTGAGGTGAATTGCAATTTGAGAAAATTAGCACAGTATAGTGACAAGGATTATTAAATGAAATTAATAAATGCACTTTTTTTCTAGTAAAGAGCCATGAAATTGGATTTTTACTAAAATCAAATGAAATACAGTACTTACCCGTCTTTTACATCGGGCTATTGTTACATTCAGCAGGTGCTTTTGTCTAAACTAAAGCAACATACATTTCCCCCCTCCTCAATGGAAGCAATTTGGGGTTCAGTATCTTGCCTAAGTACACTGACATGAGGTCAGGAAGAGCCGGGATTGAACCCTCCACCTGAGCTATAGCTGCCATCCCAGGATAACAACAAGGGGACCGGCCCTCACTCTGCCATACACACAGTTTATGACTGCTGTCTCTGAATACATGCATAACAACATGTTACCAAGAATGCATGAGGCAGAAAAAGCTGTTGCCATTAATCAAATTCTTGGCTATTTAGCAATAACCCACTGGTATTTAAATGTCTAATGTTTGGCATGTTTGGTAACTTCTCTTGCCTAGTGTGTGCTCCTATCTATAATTTAGTTCCCAAGAGCAACCATACTGGCTCGACTGGGCAGAAAGTTTTAGGGAGGTCTTTACTTGGCTTTACGCTGTCTGGAAACCACGGCCACAAATATGTGTGCAGGACTCCTCAGAGGATAATAACACTTGAACATGGTGATTGTGCAGCTGACAGCAACTAATGTTGTGTTTCAAAATGTGCTACTGTATGTATCTTTGAGGCCAAGACAACTCACGTAATGTAGGTTGCTGCGAACAACAATACTTTGCATTGTATCACTTTCACTTATGGTGGCCATCTTTCAGAGAAACGAACAGTCATTTCAGGAAGAATTTGGAAACATAATTATATATTTATTTCGAGTAAATCATTGATTGTGGGATACATACATTGAAATGATGCTCTTAACACTTTCCAGTGTCAAATAAGCCAACGTGCTGACAATACAACTGAAGTAATCTCATTTTTTATTTCCACTATATGTAAAGTAAAAGTAAAAAACACGCAGTAGAGACATGTGATACTAATGTGTACCAGTATGAAGATACTTCAGAAACGATGCACTGGCACCTCACCCGACTCCAACCACTTCTGAGAGATAATGTTGTGCAAATAGGTTGCAGGCTGCAATCTAGCGGGCACTGTATTCTGAATAAATTACACAAATGTCCAGCAATTTGTTGTCTCCCTCCCTACCACACTGTCTTTGTAAATGTCCAGATGCTAAAGTGTTGGTTGATGCTGTCATCTTTTTTTTGGTTACATTGTCTCTCCCTTCATTATGCTGTTTGTTGTTTCTTTTTCTTCTTCATTCTCTCAAATAGTTTAGGACATTTTGGACAGACGAGAATGCTGAAAGTCTACAACAATGTTGAAGCCAGAGTGTCTTGCAGTACACCATGTTAAGGTCTGGCAAACTGCTGAAGGGAGCGTCTATTCATTCTTTAAAGATGAGATTGACTTTCATTGACAGTCAATGAGTGCCAACTCTCTTCAATTTAGATATTTCTAACCGAACATTTCCTTTCTCATACAAACCCCAACCTTGTTTCTAAAGTTTCAGTACCCCACAATGAAACTATACAAGTTAATATAAGAGTTAATATAAAACCACAATGTATTTGGCTTTGTTTTATGAGGTTTTCCAACTGATTTGTTTTAACAGCAAATAGCTTATTATATCAGAAGTTATTATTGGTTTATTATAGTCTAGTCATATGAAACAGTGTTTCTGGATTAAGATTAGCCACTAATTTCGATGTTTTTCAGATATCTGTAATTTTGTTACGCAACAAAACCACCAATATCCCATTTAAAGCTGTACTGAGAGAGTTTTGGCACAGGAGGACACAAAGTAGACAATCTCACAGTCTTACGCTGTAATATACTTTATCAGCCTACAGCATATTTATGACAATTATTATTACTGTGTTACCTATCCAGCACAGCAACATTAACCTGAGTTCTCTATTGAAAACAAGTCCAAAATGACTCTGGTCTTGGTCCTGACAATATCTATGTCGCTTTGTTTTGCTGGATTGATTTTCTTCACCAGTCACTTTACTTTAACTCTACATCATCTCATGATGTGCAGGTAGCGTACAACAAGTCTTACCAATCCAACTCTTTGAATAACGTTTATGCACAACTCATATGCATAGGCACATGCATTTTGTAGGAAATATACATCTGGCTGTTAAGGTTTTTCTATATTTAATATATCTTCAAATGGATCATTAACATATTTTATTTGATTTCCTACAATAACAGCATTTCTATGGTTCTTTTTGGACTTTTTCAGTATTGAATGAACACCACAGTCTGCACCTAACCAACTGTTTAGCAGAGTAAACCTGACAATATGTTGGGCTCAAACCTTGGTCCGAGTGTTAAATTTAGCTTTACATGTCCAACCATCCATCCCAACCTCACCCCAACGACTTTGGTGAAGCATAAGGATGTCACACACCCTAGATCGAATTGAACATTGCCAGTGAAAGTAATCTGAGTAGCATCGTGTTCTTTTCCTAAATGTATTTTGCGAAGCAAATTAGTCATATCTATTTTATATGAGACAGGGTTGCTAAAACATGATGGATCCATTGAAGAAAAAGATACAAGTCATCTTTTTATAAACTACTTTCTGATATACTGATATATTCTGCTATGCTTTACCTGTTTGAAATTCACACTGTAAGGAGTGAGGAATGCAGGGAGGGAGCACAATTTCAAGTTTTTGAAAACCTCCCATTTATCTCTTGTAAATGACTACCATATGGAAGCATTCATAAAGAAAATGATGCACAAATAAAAAGACTTGACAGCCCTATTCATAGTGAGAGCAGCCCAGGTTGTTTTACTCCCATGGTAATTTCTCAGGTGATAACTCTATCCAGTTACTGTATCTTTTGCCAGATCAATTAAAAGTGAGTGAAGACTTAATATGAGTTTAAAAGAAAGTATTTCTTTATTTCATACATGGCACTGTGGAGTTTCTCGCTTTCTGGCAAACATGGTTCTCTGATAGAAGTAATTGCAAAATGCAGTGAAATTACATTTTGTTGAATAAAAACCTTTTTTATTTGACATTTTTGGCTACAGACATTTTTGATGTGTTTTCTAAGACGGTGACAGATGTGTACTGCTGTGTACTTCACTTGCGTTGATGTGCATATTTAGCTCTTTCACAGGCTGTTTATGTGTGAGCAGAGAAAAGAGAAAGCCAAACAGATGGTGGGGGAAAGCTCCTCAAACAGGAGTCCAGCAAGGGAAAACAGCCAAAACCTTCCCTCCACCAGAGTAAAGCCACATTCTGTGGAACAATGTCGCTGGGATAAAAGTTGACTGTGATCTCCAAGCTAACCTTTGACCCTGACAGTATTTTGATTAGAGAAAGCGGGATCCTGTGCATCCTTAGCGTTTAATCTCTGAGACTCAGTCAGAGCTGGACAGGGGGTGTTGTGGGAGGGCTCGGGCAGAAACCTCCTGTGTTTATTTTGGTGAGCAGATAGGAGTCTCGCAGCAAGGTGCTTGCTGTCATCGCTGTGACCTACGAACTGGGGCCGCCGGACATCACCGAGACTCCAAAGGAGAGGCAGCATGTGGGATGCTCGGCAGAAAGGTCAAAGGGCAGGGCTGCTGCTTAACATGTGCACAGATGTCAAGAATAGCCTCACTGAATTTTTCTTTGACTTAGTGTAGTTTGTTCAAAAAGATTTGAGCAGCCTAATTGAAAAAAGTAGCCTGCCAAGGGGAATGCTGACGGCGAAGAGGACAGTGATATCATAATTCCCAAGCATATTTGTTACAAAAAAAACACCTATATGAGTTGTGTCAGTTTTTTGTCATGTGGAATATTTTTAAGTTGAGAGTTGTAGCCTTTCCTATCATGCACATGGTTGACGTGCACACATAGTGACATGAGACTTTGAGAGTTTGCATTTTAACATTAGAGATCATTCAAACTTAGAGAATCAGCCTTGCATTAAGGTACGATCTTAACGAGTGCTTGATTACAGCATACAGACAGCAGGTCCAAAGCAGTCAGGAACCCTTCAGTTAGACACTATAAAACACTAAACACTATAATTAGTCTTCCTGAAATGTCATTCACAGAATACAGTTGGTGTTGTTCCTTCATGAGATCTCACACCTACAGCGCCAAGTGATAAACAAGACTCTCACTCTCATTCTTCTGCATGTATTTGAATGGAAGTTTGGTTTCTTCGGTTGCATCATGGATATGGCTGCAGTGGCTGTTGATTGGCTGCACGAGAGAGACTCCACATCATTTCATAATTCAAAGCCAGTAAATGCCATCTCCTCATGTTATGTTTTATCTTCACCTTCTATCATGTTGAAGAGAAAGTGATCATTTGATAAGAGGCACTTGACTTTGCTTTGAACGCTTTGGATTTATGTTTTTTTTTGTGTGTGTGCTGATACTCAACTCAAAAAAGCTGTAAAAGAGCCACAAAAATCTTCCGTAAATCTTCTCGCTGATGCTCTCGTTTGCTTATGTAGGTCATATAGAGGCATCGGTTTTAAAGTGAGACTCCTTGTAGTGACTTTAAGAAGCTAACATTAATTCGTGTTTCCAGGTTTTGACATTAATCTTGAGCTCCATCGGCTAACTGTCTATAACACAACTTTATGATGAGGATGATTGAGCATCGTGAGCTACTGAGACTTTGAGCAGCGAAACTGCATCGATGACCATCACAGAAACCCAAGGAAACCCTTTTAGGAAAGGTCAGCACAAGAGAAAACAGAGAACTCACTCACTGCTCTAATATCCTGGAATGTCCTGGATGCTGTGAGGAGAAAAAAAGGTCCTTTCAAACAGGATCTTAATCAGAGTCATGTTTTTTATTTAATTTGAGAGGTTGTTCGCACAGAAGTAGATGCCCACTTCTTCAGATGGTCATTTATTCACTTAAGGAAATTTAAGGACTCACACAAGAATGAATGGTAGCCCTTAGAAACAAGATAACTACTAAATTAGAAGGAATTCAGAAAGCATTTGAAATATTCTATAAATCATTATACACACAGCTCGATTAGGCAGACGGACTAACAATTCAAAAATGTCTTCCCTCATTAGACCTCACTTCCAGTGCTAAAGATCAAAATGAAAAGCTTGTATCTAAAATTTCAATAGAGGAAATTAATAGTGTAATTTCAAGTCTCAGTACAAACAAATGTGCATGCTGTGATGGATTCCCTCCAGAATGGTACAAGTATATGAGAGATCATTGCTCCCTTTACTAAAAGCCTCTTTCAATCATACCCTGAAGGGCGGAGTTTATCCCCCAATCATGGAGCGAGGCATTTATATCAGTCATACCAAAAGAAGGGGAAAATATAACAGGCTGTAAAAGGTATAGACCAGTGTTTGAAACACAGATTATTAACTGTATGTAGCCATATTGGCCAAAAGTATGGACACAGTAATGCCTTTTTTTCATGTATGAGGACCAGACAGGCTTTATAAGGAATAGGCAAACACTCTGATGCTGAGAAGACCTTCGACTCAGTTGGATGGGACTTTTTATTTCGAGTTATGTGCAGATTTCGATTTTGTAAAATAACTCCGTGCAGTTGTATCTTACACATGCATCTTCTAACTTAATGACATAACAGTCTTGCTAGAGCAACAGGTGCTGATCAGTATGTGTGGCCACATTATAATCAGCAACAGCAAAAACTGATGAATAAAGTTGATTGTATTTTGTCAATAACACATTTTCATATGTTCTTTTTGTGTTTTATAAATGCAGATGGAGAGATTGTAGCATTGGGTAGGTTTTTCATTTCCACAGCATCTTTGTTAATGGGAGTTGAACATGTCTTTGTGTTTAGCATCTGTACATGCTCTGCAGTCGCAACAAAAGTTAAACAGACTTTTGAATTGGATTGTTTTCCATTAAATTCTGTTAAATATTTTGCATACTTTATTAACTTTATCAACTAACACTTTATATGAAACTTTTTCTGAATCTTTATTATTATTTTAATCGTTTATTATTATTATTATTATTATTATTATTATATGGCAATATATATTTATATTGTTATTATTATTATTATTATATAGTATGTGCTACATCCAATATTGATTAAAAAAAACTTTAAATGTGTTGTAAAATGTTGTTGCATGTGCTACTTCTGTGACCTGCACATCAGTTCAGTAGGGAAACATTTCAAAGTAAAAGTCCTCTTGGTAATTGGCAACAGGTTTTGTAAATTAAAAACATGTCTCTGTGGAGTTATGTCATGGAAATTTTTGCCATTGTGTTCTTTTTTTTTAGAAGTCTTGCATTGTTTTTCCTGGCCTTTGTCATACTATAGTTCATTGAAAAACATTGCTTGTTTGAAATTCAAATTATTTATTAATTACATTTTCAGTGTGTAACTCAACAAAGGCAACTCCTGAGTGTTTAACAATATAGGTGTTGATGTTTCTTCATTGTTTGTGTTTTCTTTCTGTTATTCTGAAAATATCTCTTATGAATCAGCTAACATATTTCAGATCAGAGGCAAAATTAGGAAAAATTACTTTAAATTATATTTTATTTAGATATTATAGTAATGTAACACAAATGATGTAAATGAAAATATGACTTTTTTCTTTTTTACTTCATTTCATTTTCAACAGCATCAATATTAATACTGTCCAGTTTGTTATAATTGTTATTGGTAATACTAGGAGCTGCTACAGGATAGGATTTTTGTGAGCCCGGGACATTCATATAGTTAGTGGAGATGTGTATGTCAGGTTCTGGGAGCTGCCATGCTGGCAACAAAGCCCTGTTCATCCTGCTTCAGGGTGACCAAGTGATTCCAATTAAAGCTGCATGTGTTGTTTACTGAGGCTGGGGTCGTGCAAGTCAAACATGAAGGAGTCTGATCTTACGAGTAGAGAGCAGAACCTTGGATCACTCTGACCTGAGTCTCTTCACACAAACACTGAGGTCCACTGTCTTACTTTTTCATCCAGGTGATTAAAGCAGTCTGTCTGCCACCTGACGCCTTACGATTCTTACAGTATGAAGTTTTCTCATTAATTTCCAGGAAAAAAACGACTTTCATACGCCACAACTAATACATACAAACAGTCATGTATTCAGATGAACTGAATTCATCAGGTCAAATTTGAGGCTAATCCCACTGATGGTCATAACGACAGACGTTCTTATGTTGGCAGTCTAACTCCTGACCTTGTAACACTGAAGTTAAACTGGCACGGTGGCACTGTGCGCCTCACCATGAAAAGAAAATGACCAACTCTTACACAGCTCGGGCCTTTCTGGACTGTTCATGATTGCAAAACTTTCAAATGATATGAAACAAAATGACAGGATGTACTGAATAAAGCTGTGCATGTGAGAATAAAGAACATGAAAGGCAGACAGGATAAGTTGATTATGTAGAATGAACAAAGGAGTGTGTTCGGTAGGACATCACTCAGTACAGAGCAGCAAAGGACAGACTGTTGGCCGAGTGTCGACATCAGCTTGTGACTTACTGACTGTCAGAGTTAGGGATGGTGGATGCGTAGAAGGAGGGCTCAATGAACAAATGTCCTTTTCATTTCACGCTTTACATCCATACACTCTGCTCCTCCGCTGCTGATTCAATTGCAGCTCAATTGAAATCACATGTATGAGCAAGTAAATAAGCTATTCAAAGGACTGTGAACCAAAATACCCTTTTCTTCTTTTGGATGTCTGACAAAGAAGTGGATTCTGGTACATCCTACTTTACACATTGTAAAGCAGAGTTAGCTTGTAGTTTGTCATGTCTAATACCATTTGTGTTTTCTCATTTTTATTTCGCGTACATGTTTTTTGGTCATAAACTCAACGAGGAAAGCCCTATGATACAACTTTTCTTGTAGGAGCTTTCTGGAAGAGGAAGTGAAGGAAGGAAATAAGGTTTGGCATATTGACTCAAGACATAATATCCCAGGAGTCCTAAATGGACAGCTATTAGTGTTTAATTGCTCTCCTTGCCTATTGGAAGAGCTGGGAGAGAACCGGTGGAATACATTTTAGAGCTACCCGGGGGTAGGAAAGCTGTTAAAGGAGTTCAGTGCTCGACTCACACCTGTCACTAAAAAGTTAGCAAAGAGAAGCATTGACATAGATCCACACGGTGTCTCATTATCTCAGAAGTTGTTACATCAAAAGTAAATGGAAAAATAACAAAGCACGATCCGGGGGAAAAGGGCGGAAGACAAGAAGACTTACATTTTCCAAATGCCAACCCAATTTCCCCCTCATGCCAGAAAAAAAAGACAGCAAAAACAAAGAGTATCTGAGTTTTGTTTCTCGATTATTTGCATAATACACTTTGATGGGTGGATACTCATTTCAATCCCTAGCTCTTTTGTATCTGCAGATTACAAAAGGCCTGTTTCCAGCGCCGTTCAGGCTACCAAGAAGAGACTATCAAAGGGAAGGAATGGGCTTTCAAGTCAGGACCCTTCGATTGTGTTACAGATTGGTTCCAGGTGAGGCAGCTTTGGGAAGTTCAGCCGGAGGAAAATTGCCCCTACGTGCAGTGCTTGTGAGAGGCAGGGAGGCTTCACGGTTGGCATGGTGCTCCGGAATTCCAATACTACTCACGTTTGGTGGGATTTCTGAGGGATGAACGCTGGGCCTCAAAAATCTTGTTGTGGTTGATTGCAGTAACATTAAAAGCTAAGCCTAGGCAAAAAAGGGGAATACAGAGTGTCTGGCTGTTTAAAAAAAAAGCATGCTGAATAGCTGGATAGCACCACAGTCCACAGACAATAATTGCCAACATAATGTTCAAAACATCCCTTTGATTCGCTCATAAGATAAGTCCTGGATTTATTTTTCAAAACAGACATTTTCCAGTTCCACTCTGGTGTTAACGTGACTTTCAAAATGAGCGCTTCATGTTCTTCTTTTTCACACAAGCTATTATAGCAGGAAACTATCTCAAGGACTCCTGGCAGAGACAGAACTTACACATTTCACTAAACAGGGCTAAAGTATATCATAGCCATACTTAACCATTGTTCTTTTCCCCTCTAACACTGCATTGGTTTATTGTCTTTCTCAGACCACACTCGCTGGAGAAAACAAGCTTTTGATCATGAGGAGAAATATCTGTACAGATTTGACTGGCTGTCCCCTTTACTCAACTCATTTCAAAGCACTGAAGCAATAAGCTTCAGTGGATCTTCATCTTTGGAGAGTTTGGGAGGTTGGACAGATTTCCAGAGGATTTCCACTGACAAAAGAATTCGACAACTTATTTGATTGGATACAATTTAGATACAGTATGAAAGCCTGTCATCACTTTTGCCAATCGTTACCTTGACAACTTCACAGGCTCTTCCAGTTGTCTTGTAACCAATATCCCGTCATCATCATCTTTGTTTTCTTTTGATATGCTAGTACCCACCCCACCCAGACTCAAAGCCAGGGCCATCTGTACAGTTAAACACATCTTAAACAAGTCCTCAGGGAGACTCTAAACAGACCCTAAAGTGTTACACACGTACGCAGAGAGCGATTCTGTGCGTCTGCTGCACACACTGTGTCAGATCTGATCTGAACCAGGCTATGTGTGGGAATGACAATTAGGCAGAGACTGAGCTGAGCCATGCACGGGCGTGCCAAGCCATGGCATTATGCATCACTCACCTGTCTGGCCAAATAAACCTAGACAGGGAAACATCTGCTCATGTTTTCAAACTGTCCCATTTTGTTCTTTGGGGGTTTTGAAGCTGTGCAGCAAAAAATATAGTCTATTTTAGCTTTTTGTTGCAACACAGCATCGCTAACGTCTGCAAGCATTAGTCACAAAAATAATGAATGAAATCAGAATCATTGCCTTTATGTCTTTAGTTACATTTGGCTTTATTTTTGTTTATTTGCAGCATGGTCAGACTGTACAACCACCACGGCCCCTGGTAGACCACCACACACTCAATGCTGTACCACCACTGTCCCACCCCTCATGTGCAATACACCCCGCTATTATTTATTACTGTGTAATACAATCATGTGCATTATGTGCAATATATCTTTTTTTACTATGTATTATATATGTATTATTATTGTTATTACTGGCTGCTAGAGTATTACTCTCACTTGTTCACTTACTGTATTATGTTAACCTGCCACTTACTTACCACGGTTGTTGTTTTTTGTACTTACATTTTGTACTTATCTTATATTACCCTTTTATCTGCACTGTCCCTTTGCTGTTGTAGCGCTGTAAATGTCCCCGCTGTGGGACGAATAAAGGTTTTCTGATTCTGATGCATCATGTGCATGCTTGTGAGCAGTGCACCCACAGAAAAAAAATCATGACGGCTGTTGGAGAAAAATTACTTTTTTACAATGAGGGGAAAATATGGTTTCCACCTTCACCGAGCACTGCGGACCTCCATACAGACTACAGTCACTTCACCTTCCATCAAGGCCGCAGAGAGCAAATAAGCTGTTATTCCACAGTTGTTTGGAAGGATTTTGAAGAGATTGGTCCTGTAATGAAAAGAAAATAGAAGTGATGTTCCCATGACGGATATGGTAAACTAAATTGAGAGAGGCCTCTCTGTCGGCTCGGAGTTCACACCTCTGGTCCCCCCCACTCCCCCTCACATTCACTCTTCGTCCTTTAACCTCATTGACTCACCCTTTCCAAAGAAACTGATCTAGCCTAGAGGCCCATGCGCTCATGTCCTGTCGAAGATTTGTTGATTTCTCTAATCACTGTTCCAGCTCTGCTTGTCTTTGTTTGTTTAGTAGAACAAGCAGCAAACACAAGCGCTTAAGATGGTCCTGTGGAACAAAGAGAGGAGAACTGCTTGAGGACACTGAACTCTTGATTGCATCTGTAAGGTCACTGCAATTACTTTGTCCTACATGCTTTTGTCCTGAAGTACACTGTGGCAAAATTATGTCAAGTGTAATTATGGATGAGATTTCTTTCTCTTTTTTTTCCCAGAATGCATGCACAAACTAACATCACATGTGCAAAGTTAATTCCTGCTTGTTTAGTTCTGTCACCATGTGATTGGACTGTGTTTCCTGTCCTTTTATAGAGGTTGTCCATAAGAGGACACACTGTCCTGCCTAATTGGGTAGTATGGGTATATTTCTGTGTGTGTTTTTGCCTGTGTAAGATGTGGGAGGCGATGCACAGAGTGGAAGGAGAACGCAGCTGAGAATGAAAACAAGGAAGTGCTGTATTTACACTGTTCATGGTCTCCTCTTTTCACTGACAGGGGGAAACAAGCCCTGCTGGCAATCTGCACGGCTTGGCCTTATTTCCCTGACAGGAGACTCTGCATTCTCTGAAGCCTTCTCTGTTCTTCCACTTCCAGTGTGTTGAAAACAAGAACCACAGCTCTGTTCCTACCCCGAGGAACCCAGACGCGTACCCCCTGACCCCCAAAAATGTTTATTGATATGAACTGAATTGGCACGACGGAGGTTTTGTTGTATTTTTCAGAGAAAATAGTCAAGCCAAGAAAACTAGCAGAGAGACAGTAAGAGTGACAGTTCATTTTGATATAAGGAGACTAAAATCAAGTAAGAAAACTGTATATCTGACGAAGGATCAAATCATTATTTTAAGGACACAGGGGCATGGTACATCAAAGGCCTCAGCTTGAGCACAAAGCATCACTGCAGTCTCCTCTTTACCATGTAGACACAGAGCAACAGGAGGGATTAGACACAGCTTGACATAAGTCAAAGCAAGACAAGCCAAACAGATGTCATGTTTGACCAAGATGCATACGGTTGGCACATATGGAGGCTACTGCAGCACTATGCGCTGATTACAGTCTAAATATAGTGAAACAGTATAGTGATTAGCAGACAGAAAGTAGCAGCTTTCCCAGCAGCACATCACAGTATTATAGGGCAGGTGGACTGCACACATTAAAAGATGATTTTATTTTATATCTCTCACCAGACTGAGAATAATCTTTGGACATTTGCTCAATGAAAACGTTTAGAAAATGTCTTGCTTGCTTTCATTTTCAGAAGTCCATTTTTAATCCCACAGTATATCTCAATCCAAATTGGACACAGTCCCTCACTGCGTGCACATGATGGTACATAACTGCTAGGGTATTTGCGTCAGAGGTAGTATTATGGAGGGGGCTGTTTTTTGTAAGTTCTGTTACAATTTTTTAGCCTCAAATTTAATAAACCAACTTTATCTTTATCTAATCCTTCACTATGGGAAAGTAGCCAAGCTCAATTTTGTGGCCTGTTTTTCTCTACCTGATGTAACATAGGGCAGCTTCACAATGAATGCATAGTCACACCACCACCAATACCACTTGATCTGCAGCTTTAACTACATAATGTGCTGCGCCTCTGATGTCAGTCACACACAGCCCCCCCCCCTCCCCTCTCCCGCCCTTCCTCTCTCTGTTTTCCTGCCTGTATCTCTCTCCATAATCTCTACTTGAATTACCATCGGTACACTTTTTCAAGGTAAAAATTATGTTTTTAAATGTTTATTAATTCTATCTACTTATTGCGAAGAAGAAACAAATTGGTGGTATTTCATTTTTTCTTAAGAAACTATTTTAACTATGCCCATTTATGTTTTATACATATGTATTAACAATCATATATATTTATTGATAAAGAGGAGGTAGAATGTGTGAGGAAAAAGCTCTAAAGGACATAATACCATGATCCATGTTCATGTCTTTAAAAACAGTTTTAGAATCAGTGGTATGCTACTTGCCATTTATAACTGTAATAGTCTTTGGAAAATTGGTGAAGAATGCCACAGTCATTTAAAATACACAGTTTAACTGTATCGGCACTAAAACATTTTCACATAAAATACCATTCAGTACTAAAAATAATTCATGGTTAACAAACAAAACAAAAAAATACTGTTGCATCACATCAAACAATATTACCCAAGAAGGTTGCTTTCCACCCTAATCTCGACTCAAACCCATGCTGTAAACACAATTAAATAATGGGAGTTGTGTGGTTGGAAATGTTTCCATGAGATCACTGAATGTGTGCCTTTTTTCTTAACATGACATTTTACTAAGGCACATAAGACAGTGTAAACACACAACAAAGACAGCAATACACAACATAACGTACATTATATATACTGTTATACCAACATGGCAAAAACACATGACCTCCTGTTCACACGCACACAGAACACAAATGGAGACCTGGAACTCTGGATAACTAAACTCCCTCCTGTGGTTTACTTGTTATGCTTCCGGTACTCTTCTTAAATGGACTCTTTGCGTGCCTGTGTGTGTGTGTTCGTGTGTGTGTGCTGGAGTAGAAAGGTACTGGTTGCTCTGTATAAATCCATAATGTCAAAAGCCTGCCTTTCCTTAAAAGCTCTTCAGGCTCAATCCAGAGTCTGACCCCAGATCATCCGCAGAGCACCTGCCACGTCGGCCCTTCATCACCGTCACAACGCCCACTAACTCACCAGGTCCAGACATGACCGAATTGCACACAGCACGTCAATAGCACCACGACAGCGAGAGATGGGTGGGAAGGACAGACACACCGCTTCATGCTATTCCCGTCATTTGAAATAGCAATCAAAGCTGATCTAATTAGGCCAGTCTGTATAATTGAGGTCTTTAGGGAAATGCTGACAGGGTCCAGATACAGTCTCTTTCTGTGCAAATGTCTCACCAGAAGCACAGGGAATTCTGGGATACAGGGGAGCCATGACAGAGACTTTTGTCAAGGATGTAAACCAGACGCCAACCGCCTGTGTGTCCTGATGCTGCATGAATGCTTATAGGAAACAATCATGCATACATCAGAGCTCTGTGCACACTCACTTAAACAGTCATGCATTTGTCATTGTCCAGGTCTGCACTTGTTTGTTTAAGTTCATACTTGGCATATGATGAATGTGTATTACATTTCTCATTTAGGCACTGTGTTTCCAGACCAGTTATTTGTCTTTTTTTGTACAATTCCTCCTGGTCTGCCTGCCCTTTCATTTATATAGACATTGCCATTGCAGCTCTGTTTATTAGAGCTTTAACTTTTCCTGCACTGAAAGTTTTGGTTTTATTCCTGAAAGTAATAATTTAAGATTTGATAGATTGAGAGACTTTCTGCTGTTGCAGCGCAACTGTTTAATTTGAGCTAGTATTTGAGATGGTCAGACATTTTTGTGGCCATTCACAGTTGGTGGTTGATACCATCTTCACGGTCAGGCTACAACCAAGTATGTTTCTAGTTTAACTTGCATGGAGGAATCATGCTGTATTATTATCTCTACATCGCTTTTGTTTTGGTTTTTCAGCGGGGATAGATTTCACCCAAGGTAAGAGTGGGAGTCCAAAACTCTCCGATAGTGGATGTTATTTGGCTCGGAGATTAGGTTTCGATTTTCATCCAAATTGATTTTAATCTAAACGCAGAGTAAACATGACACACTCCGTCCACTTTACAGCAAAATGGATTTAGTTTGAACAAAGACACCAAATGTTTCACAGCGGTGCACAGCTATGTGTTTCAGCTCAACTCATCTCCTTTCATCTCTGGTGAGGATGCACTCAAATCTGGCATCTGCCTATTTTGATTTTGCCTGTTTTGATTGTGTAGCTCCTGTGTTATTCTTAGTATACATATGTTAATATTGCTAGTGCTAATATACCCCTTTAATCTGCAATAAATGGATTCCTATATCTATCAACTTTTGTAAGTCATTGGCTAAGAAGTCGCTCTTTATCATTTAGTCCCTTCCTCTTCTATTAACATTAACATGTTTGCTCTTGAAATATTACTTGTGAATATTATAGACATAAAACTTTGAGTATGACATTATATTTTCAGCACTTCTATTTCATATTTTAGTCCCAGAAAATGATTTTAAAAAAACAAAAAAGAATTCAGGAAATCAGTTGATGAATAATATTTGTCTTAATCTTTCCTACATAAATTCATATAATGGTGAAGTTTCTGACATTTTCTACTAATTATATAGTTGGAACCGTAGAGCTACCCTAGCCATATCCATGACTGACAGATGTTATTCCAAATCTAGTTTCAGAGGTGGTCGAAAATCTATGAAACTCTGTTTGTGTTTCATCCCCAAGCCGGCTTCCCAAGAGTTCCTATGATGCCCTCTGGGCCAGGCTCTGTGGGACAGACGTGCCAGGTCTGCTCTGGTTTCACGCTGTCAGATAAGATCAGTTTTTGTGTTGGATTTCTGTCACTGAGCAGACCAGGTTAGTGCTGACCCAGTATTAAGGTTTGGGCTTCAGGAGCCAACACTAGTCACGCAATGCAGAACAGGAAGTCAAAGGTCAGAGTTTACGTTTCTCCACCTTCTCATTTACGTCATTCCTCACAGTGATAGCTGACCAGCTAACAAAAACAACTTCTCTTTGTGTGTGGGGGATATTTTGATATTATAATACGGGAAAGCAAGAGGCGTTTGTGAGTTTATTCATGGGTTATCAAGATGAATGATTGATGATTTAGATGGAATGAGCTGATTTTTAAAAATTGAGATGCTATGTGGGATCACAAATGCAGGACAAAAAAAAAGATAAAAGAAAAAAAGAAATGTCGATTCATTCTGTAATTGATGTTGTGCACACTCTCGTTTTACCACATGTTAGCAATATTTTCAGTATGTAAGACTCTGACAATTGGCAAAGACTGATTCGTGTCAGAAATATGTTGAAAAGCTGTTTCCTCTTTCTCTCACAAAGAGTGTTGAATGTGATTAAGGAGATATTTGAACTTGCCTTGTCATCGTTGGAGAATTTATACATGTGTAGCTTGTGGGTAGGATAAAGTGGCGAATAAAATTTGTCCTACCTGCTGCAATTACTGTAAATATAATTTGGTGAGTCATTGCTACTGATAACTTGTGTTATGAACGTTTTTCATTTAACTCAAAATCTTTCACTCCTTTCATTTGACTCATAATTTAGCAAACTGTAACATGTCTTCGGCCAAAATACATGTTCCGTTAAGGTCTGGCCTTAAGACTGGTTCTGACTTTATTATATCTTGTACGCACTTTGGTTAAGTTCATAGCAACCAGATAAAAAATATATCAACTGTTCTTAAAGCAGAGGTTCCGCATTGAAGCTCGATATCATCACTTTTTAACCAGCTGTCTCATATAGTATATCAAACCACAATGTCTTTAATGTGTTGACTGAATTCAGTGACTGCTGTGTGGCTTTCTAATGCACATTAAAAAATCCAAACATGCAAACAAGTGGAAACTGGGAACACTTGCAACTTGGAAGAGAAACTGCTGCTCTGCCTTACAGAGAATTGTTGGTCAATTATAAAATACATGAGTTGCCAACCTTTTTTGTTGTTGTGCATACAAGTTACCAACTTTTAGTTTGAAATAAAAACGTTATAATTTTTAACATCAAGTCCCACCTCTAACATAAAAATACAATAGCAAGAAAATATACTTCATATTTGATGTATATATATTTTTTCTTTTATCATACAAATAAATATGTTTCTCTTTTGCCCGTTAACATTCATCATAAAATGTGACCAGCTGTGGCCACTAAACAATGACGATTTGCTACACACATAAATGTCTAGTGTGTGTGTAGGTCTTCAGGAGATACATTTGTTTTATGTGAATCAGATTTGGATGATTGACAACCATGTGTTCCTTGGAGCTCATAAACTAATGGAAGATACTTTCATAAAATGATATGAATAGCCCTGATTACATCATTTTCACACATACAGCGAGTGTCAAAAGGCTCATCCTGAGATTTTCTCACAATATACTGTTACTGTGTTTTATTTTAGGTTTGAGGCACAGACAGAGAAATACAGATGTTAAGGTTGGACTGAGACTTGCAGTGAGGGACTCCAACAATGAGAAAGAATAAATGACAAAGTGTCCATCCACAAAACTTAGGAGCCATTCAGAATCAGGCCCAGAGCCAGACATGGATGGATGTGAATCTTGATGGATGTCTGTGGTCATTAGCAGCAGGATCCCCCTGCTCCTCTGCAGCTGCTGTGACACCTTTTGAGTTACAACTTTTAAATGTGCACACAAAACAAACAAAGCATGGGGTCCCCAGCCTTACAGAGCATAAGGCTTGTAGCCACGGTGCCCTTTCTAAAAAATAAAAAATAAACTAATGACATGTGGTCATGAATGGATAGCATTTTCACAGCAACTCTCTGTGGCATAGGACATTATCCATAAGTCATTCAGAATCTTTGACAATAACCACATCACTACAGTCATCACTGGTATGGTCGTGTGAATGCACTGCAGTGAGAAAACGGTGCATTTGATTTGAAAATGCGAAGGACTGGAGATACTGATTATCATAGTTTGTCCCAAAAGACTGCATTGTGAACAAATCCTCACTTGAACCACAATCCAAAATCAAACCTCAAAATTGCAAGATGGTGGATTAAATTCTCTGGCTGTAACAATGATAATGATGGTACTTAAGTGGAGATGCATGTAATCTGTCTGTAACACATGTGGGCCATGAATTATTAATGTTGCTCAACTAAAGAGAGGCTAAAGTGAGTGGAAAAAAACCCTCATCCCCCTAAAAAAGTCTGGAAACACCCAATATCCTGATTTCACCTCTGTGTTTCTGGTGACTTATAATAAAATAAAAAAATTCTTTCGGGATAATGGCATGCTTAAAAAAGTGTGAGAAAAGGTCACAGAAGAAACCATGTAAAGATGCATAGTTTGAAATGTAGGGTAGGCATAGACAGGGGGGAAGACAGAGGGGTTGCAGATGAATTCCTGTGCTTTCCTGCTGCAATACAAGTGGTCTGGGGCCGAAGTGTTTGTGGGGCTCTTTTGGTTTTTCAGCCAATAAATCCTCTGCACATATTTAATCCAGTCAGATGTGCTGCAGGAGAGGAGCACTGAAGGATGTATGGCTATTACTCAGCTGCCCACATCAGAGAGAGCCGCTAGATATCCATACATCCCCACCTCACTTGTTGTATGCATACTAGTCAAAGGACAAAGAGCCAGACACAGGGATCATAAAGTAGGTGTGAAAATATAGTGTGAATGTTCATTGAAAGGGTACGAAACTGTGAACGTTTAATAATACTGATGCTCTCGTATGCAGTTGTTTAACCATATGATACGTGGGAGAAATCTGGACTTCAAAATATAAATATGTTCCTAAATCCTTTATTACATAGCCATAATGGAAGAAAACTGGAGCTGTATAGATAAGTGACTACAAGATATAAACGCCGGGTGAAAAGTCTGAAGTGTTTTTTAATTGCACAACATTTTTAATCTGTAAAATTTTCCAGTATGAAGTTTTGATTTGACTCTGGCAGTGTTGATTTTAAGACATGAGTATTAAATTAGATTTGTTTTTGGTTTGGTAGTATTTATGAGGTACAACCTGGTTATTACAGTAAATCTGGTGTACTACCTAAAACGCTGATGAAACTACTGCTCTGTTCCTCGCTGTTCCACTTTTATATTTCATTACAATACTACTGTGCACATCACCACATGGTTGCTGATTAATTGTAACCTCTGTACCGACTGAAAACTTACAGAAAGGTTACAAGAGAAACCAATTTAAAATGTCAACTACACCATGGTAAACACACTTCAGAGGACCATCTGAGACAGCAGCTTCAGGACTTGGTTTAGAGATGTTTTTCAGCACATTTTAGCAAGCACAATACCCTTCCAGTATATGGGACATCTACGCCATCTTCTGTTCATGCTTTGCTATTACTAGGCATATTTTTTTATTTCAGTCTGACCATGCATGTCCTCCAACTTTATCAATTGATTTAGATTTAATTTTCCACAATTGTGATCAGAGATCTGCTCACGGAGAGATGGGACAGGGACTTTCTTTCATTTTAACCCAAGTTTACCCTCTGTTTATAACAACAGCAGCTGAGTTCAGATCTTAAACCTTTTGCATGATGCTATTAATACTCAAATAATTCAGTAAACCTTTTTGAAATGTTAGCAAAAAAATAAGTTGTTCAAGAGTGACGGTCTTCCAGCACATTGCAAAGTAAAACAATGTGTGCGTACCCACTAACAATCGGCTGAAAGATGACATCGACTGAGGTCATGTCTGTATTTCTCCTGAGAATATAGCTATTTAGGAACAGGGTGGGGGGTTCCATTTTATGCATATTTTTAGACTGAATATATTTTAAATTGACTACAAAAGAAAAATGAATAAAGGTTACTCTCCCACCAAAATTGTATTGCTGGCAGTGTTGAGAATGCCTTGAAACAGAAAAGGAATACATAAAATATAAGTTAACTGACTGAATAAAATGTAAAATATATATATTTTTTTTAATAAATTGGGTTTTTTTGTTGGGGAAGGGGCACTTCACCGTCACCTCAGTATTTCTAAAACTCTGCTATTCCACATAAAGTTGGTCTCACGTCATATTTTTGTCTGTTATGAGATCAAAACAAGCATTTAAAAGAAAAGTGCATAAGATTACGCACACGCTTAGAAATGAAGTAATTCACTGGGGCTTGGTAGTACAAAGTCAACCATGATTAAGCTCCACTGTCACTTGCAGCCTATCTCAACAGAAGAACCAATACTACTGTGTCACTGGGGCATCTATAAAAGGAGATTGCACTATTTTGACAGCTTGATCTGTGAGAGGTCCAAGAGAGTGGATTATATTTCCAATTCACATCAGACAACTAAACACTTAGATCTTTCCGTAACTAATGAAAACAATGGGTGATTAATAGGCCTACATACATACTGTATGCCAGCATGGTGACTCCTCCATCCATTTTTTATTTATAGTTTACTGTCAGGCGATCTTGAGGTTATCAGAGGGGTCCTTGTAGCCGCTACCGTTAGCTCAGCAGCAGCTAGTCAGCCATTGGCTAGTGTGCGCCTGAGCATCCTTCTAGAAAAATACCACTGAAAGTAAAAGACCGCTCGTGTACAGTTAACGTTAAATCCAACAAAGGAAATCTCTTTGAAGACAAAGAGTATAAAGGTATGGGATTCATATCATCATCATCAACAAATGGCTGTTCTACCTGTATTTGTTTAATAAATCGTCTTTGGTCGAGGGGACTGCATAAAGCGAGTTGTCGCAGCGTCCCGACATGGTCTTTGTTCTTCAGTTATAAACGTTATTTCGACGACATTTCTTTTGCATGAACATAGAATAACTGCTTTTTTATTGATTTAGTTTGAACTGACATGTGGTTACCTCGGGGCCGCTAGCTAATGCCCCATTAACGGACTGAGGCTAGCTTCTCAGCTAACAATGGGACTAGGAGATTAGGACTAGTGTTTGCTTATTAAATGTATTTAATGTAACGTTAGCTAGCTAACATTAATCTTGCACCAGTGAAAAGCTAGTTTGCATAAGAAGCCAAAAGAAGAGTTTTTCAACGTTAACTGACATTGCGTGACTTCGCGTTAGTTACGTTGAGCTAGCATCTGTAAATAAGGTTAGCCGGTGTCTAGGGGAGCTAAGGTTTTTAACTTTGAATAGACGGCCGACATTTTAATTTCTGCTAACCTCCTCTGTCCAATTCATTATTTAGTTCTGCGTCTTTACAAGTAACTATCAATTTCCAACTAACCATATAACTACTTGGCGACTAACAATATGTTTTGCCTCAAGGTATAACGTTATCGGTTATATTCGTTCCTTTTCCTAAATCAAAGACTGGTTGGTTGATTTGCTCAATCACGTCGTTGTCACTTTCCCTGGCCCAGTGTAGTGGGTTTGAGTCTGGCTGAGTATGCTGATGTTCACCCTAGACGAAATGAAATACGATAACTCTATAAAAGCAATGCCAGCGGTGTTTGAAACAGACCAACTCAAAGTGATTCGTCCTGTAAGTAACCTGCGTATCGGATCCATTTGTATGAGTCTTCAGCTCGTCGTCAGGTGGCAGTCGATCCAGACAGTAGAGTAAATGCTGTTTTATGATGATGCTTACAAAAAAGTAAATCGAAACAGAACACGTTTCTGTTGTAAAGAAGCTAAGATAACATTGACTAATAAGTCAATGTTATCTTAGATTTTCCCACACAGATGTGCACACATGCATATCTGCAATAGAAATGTGTTGTTCTGAAATTCCGATGATCCTATTGTTACCTTGTACTGGCGCAGAAAACAGCTAATGGAGGAATGATAATGTTAACATTCTAATATAAATAACTTTGATATGTCTATGTATTAGTAATGAATAAACACATGAGAGACCGGTTTTAGGAATTCTATTAAAAATCATCATCTTAATTAATTGCAGGATTAAACATACTTTTGTACAACTATAATTTTCTCCGTTTGAACTCTGGTTGTTAAAAAGTAGGCTATCAGTTGCCTCTACACCTGCGCAGGGCATAACCCGTTTGTCATTGGTGGTTTATTATAGAGCAGTCGATGATGCGTGCACTTAAACATTGACTTCTAAATTGCTGTAGTCTCTGCTTATGATCACGACTGAAAATGTAAACTATTTGAATGCATCATTTTCTCTCCATAGATGCCTTCAGCGATGGTTGGCAACAATGCTGTGCAGTCTGCCATTCCAGACCTGGGAAATGGAAGTAATTATGAGGCCATGAAACAGGTTCTTGCTGTAATTGACAAGAAGGTTCGCAATATGGAAAAGAAAAAGGTATCTAGTTCAGTAGTTGTGTATTGGAAAAATGTTTTTATTCTAACGAGATCCACCTTCACTTATGAAAATACATTGATAACTAAAGCTCTCTCACCCAACTTTGTGAGAGATCAATTTCTGTTATGCAAGGATTTTTTCCATCAGTCTGTTTCACATTTCTTGTTTCTCCATATTCTTACAGTCCAAACTGGACGATTGTCAAGCAAGGAAGAGTAAGGGAGAACAACTGAATCAGGATCAACTGGTAAGATAAGGCAATGGCAGTTTGTATACAGCTTTGATTTTATTGTAGTCTGCTCCAATGTAAATGCAATGAAATCATATAATGCATAATAGTAAATTGACATAATAACAAAGATACTTTTTTTAAAATTAAAATCCTATCAGTGCTACCAACTTTCTGGAAAACTGCATCTTTATCTGTTACGGTATGCTTCTTCAAATCTTAATTTTCTTTGTATGATGTACCTAAAGGATGCCTTGACGAAGTACCAAGAGATCACCAACAACCTTGACTTTGCTCGAGAATTGCAGAAAAATTTCCTGGCATTGGGCCAAGAGGTGAGTCCTGAGTTGAGATTGTTCTCATAAATTGCTGATCAGTTATAATTATCTTTTATTTTAAAGTTTTTATCAGTGTGATATTGCGCTTAAGTAACATTTAGTGCTAACAAAATCAGGAAACCCTGTAAGTCCTTTGAAAGCAAATTCTATATTGAGATCTTGCTTATAAATATCACCACGATATGTTGTAACTGATACTGTACTCCAGGCATAAGACTTGAAGCTGCATGTCATAATTATTCAACATGACAAGAATTCACTACATACAGACCGCCTCAGATAAGCTTGAAATATTGGAGGTAGAGAACAGGAGAGTGATTGGCATTGATCAGCAATACTTGTCAGACCATGTTCTCTTCAGATTTTACAAGTGCAATAACGTACATGTTGAAACTGTGTGTGGGTTCAGATTCAAAAGGCAGTGAAGAAGACTGCTAGGCGGGAGCAGCTGCAACGGGAGGAGATGGAGCAACAGCGGCTGAAGACAGTTTTGGAGCTTCAGTTTTTACTGGACCAGTTGGGAGATGAGAGTGTCAGGCAGGACCTTAAACGGCCTGATGCCACTGGTTCCCCGTTGCTCACTGACGCTGACCTCACGTCCCTTGATGAGTTGTACAAACTGGTGGGACCTGATAGGAACTATGACATCAGGTAGGAGGTGCCAATATTTAAATGTGCAGTAGTTACAGTATAATTATCACTACTTAAATATGTTGTCTAAATTATGGTTATGATGTATGAATAGCTGAATTTATTTTACCTGCTCCGCAAGTATATTCAAACAGGGCCAATAGCATACTACCAAATTGTATATTTACCCTGTTGTGTAACTTTCAGGTTGACTGATCAATATGAAGAGGCTTCAGTACACTTGTGGGAACTGCTTGAGGGAAGAGACAAGGCTGTGGCAGGAACCACATGTAAGTATTTTTATGGCTCTTGACCCCCCCCCCCACCCAGGGAGGAGGGAGGGATAAAGTAGCGTTATAGACGCGTAGTGTGCGTACCGTTTAGGCTATTTGTCGGTGAATAAATCCTAAAACTCCTCGAGACACAAGCTAAGTTCCCGTGTCTTGCTTGACACTTGCTGATTTAAAGTGAAGGAGGTTAGCACCAAAGTCAGAAACAACTTGGGCCAACCTGATCTCACATAGATGCGTTAAATGACCATGACCTCTGAATGCTGCTTTACGTGGTGGTGACTCGTAATGTGCTGATGGTGGACTGACCTTTTTACGGTATGCCAGATATTCTCATTTTAGTAATGAGCCGCTCTTCTGAGTTCAGGTCAGCACCCCCTATCCCTCCACTGGACATTGAGTGGAGAGATTTCATTTTTTTTAGAGAGAATTAAGAGATTGGATAATTAATGTGTACGTTTATCATTCATCCTTGCTTTTGTTTTCTGACATGTCATGCTGTCTTCCAGACAAGTCACTGAAGGACACTCTGGACAAAGTCCTGCTGAGTGGTTACTTTGACAGAGCACAATCTCATCAGAATGGGACGTGCGAGGAGGAAGAGGAACAAGAGGAGCAGACTGTGGTGGCTGAGTCTAATGCTGGGATGCAGCCATCAGTACCTGGTAACTAACAACTTATTAGCAGATAATATGTGTTATATATTTCTTTTACTCAAACTGTCTTCACATTTGCTTTTTTTCCTCAAGAAGGAACAGCTACTGAAAAATACACAGAGCCAATTCAAGTGGAAACCACAGAGGTGAGATTTTTACTAGTAATTCATAACAAATCCCCCAAAAAATCTAAACTTTGCTGGTGAAAGTTTTTCTTTTTTTTGTTGCATTACATTTTCTTTAATTTCTTTTTCCTAACTAGTTTATTTTTTTATTTTCTTGTGTTTATAGTTTGTAAACAGACAGTTCATTCCAGAAACTACGTACAGCAGTACAGACCAAGACCAAGTGGAGGAGTGGACAGTGGAGCCTCAGGTAATACTGCACTACCTCAACACCACAGTTCTTAATGCAACTATGCATACGTCTCAACACTGTATTTTTGTGTACTCTAATGTGCCTGTCACATGTGTCTGTGTTAAATAGATGGTTAATTCCCTACAGCACCAGCCCCCTGCCCAACTGGCTTCAGAACCAACAACCGTTACTGTGAACCATGGCAGTCCCCCTCCAACTGCCGACCCAGTGGTCAGGAAGCAGGTAGTGCAAGACCTCATGGCCCAAATGCAAGGGACGTACAACTTCATGCAGGTAAAAATGTCCAGCATCATATACGGTAGTGTCCAGCTCAGCGCTGTTACTGCTCAGAGATGGACACTTATTATTCATACTTTGAGATACCTAATTGATTCATGTAGTGAAATATTTTTCTCCCATCACATGGAGGTGACTGTTAAGCAGTCGGGTACAGAAAAGACTCTACAACAAGTCTGGTCTTGTTGTAAGACACTTGGATAAAAAAACTAATTATAATTTTTCATACAGGGCAACAAACTTAAAAACCACTCATGATAGACAACATTTTTTAAGAGATTTAAAAGATGATACTGACTCAGTCAGCCTTATTTTCTCAACAGCTAATTTCAAAGCCTTGAGTAGGGCAAATGCTTGCTGACATAGGAGACTGAACCCAAGGAGGAGGTTGAATATTAAAATAAATGACATCCTATGGGAAAACATCAGGAAAGATGTGAAGGAGAATTCATAAGGAGTTAGAAAAGGACAACCACGGTGCCAAGAGAATCCAACTGCACTTACATTTTTAGCAACTTTAATTATAACAGTTAGAAAATGAGTAGGCTACAGTGAGTAACTCAATGCTCTACAATTCAAGTAAGGATTCCTGTCTAAAACACAATCGCACCTCCTAAGAAGGATGTTTTCAATTTATCCTTATTGTACAATTGAATTTGTAGAATTGACGGCAGAAAGGAACGTTGCTTTGAGTTTTGCTGCCGCAAGGACTTGTGGGATAGCATTATCTCCGGTAGTGGTCCCGTGTTACCTATCACTCAGTTAGCCCCTAGTACCTTCCTAAGCAAAACACACTATTCCACCACAGCCCAAGTCTTTGAGTTAAAGGGTAGTGCCCCACTTCCCTTTGTTACTGCACTGCCCCTACATCTGATCCATGACCCAGCAATACATTTACCCTTGTTTGGTTTTCCTAGGACTCTATTTTGGAGTTTGACGGCCAGGCACTGGACCCAGCCATCGTGGCTGCCCAGCCGATGAAGCCTGTGCAGACTATTGACCCGCAGCAGATGGGCTGCCCTTCAAGTGAGTGTCAGTTTATTTACCTGGACTCTAAACAGATTCTCTCAAATATTCTATAGAGTACAGTCTTATCAGTGTTAAGTGAGGTGGATCAATTATTCTAAAAGCATAATACATAACTTAGTAACATTCTTTTCCTGATGTGCCTCTTTTTTTTCTCTTTTTTCTTCCAAACAGCCCACTCAGAGTCCAGACTTCCTCAAACAAGTTCAGTGTCGGCACCACAGGAATCCTCACAAGTAAGTAGAGTGGAAGAACAAAAGGAAGCGGTTGTCTTGATTTGCCTGAAAGAGTAGTAATGCAGGTTTTTTCTTGTATTATGTTGGCTGTACTTTTAAAAATGCTGCTACATGGATTAAATGTAATGCTCTCTGACATGTCATGATTTTATTTACTGTGAATTAAAAGTAGATTTTGGAATCATTTGAATATGATAATAAGGTAGAAGAGAGATTTAGGGTGAAAAAGTCGAGATCCCATCTCTCCCACTGACCTGAAATCCTTGTTTCCTTGCCTTTTGAATTCCCTCCTTCCCCCCTACCTAGGCCTCGATGTGTGTGTCGTCTGAGCAATCCCCCTCCCCATGTTCCCTGTCCTCTGCTTTCCCACCTGTCTCCAAACCCACCCACACTGGAGGCATCAATGTCAACGCCGCACCCTTCCAGTCAGTGCAAGCGGTACGCTTTCTATCTGGATCTAAGTAAACAATATAACAATGGACATGTTTGGACTTATTTAATTCAATCTGTTGGACACTGTCAAGTTCAATACTTGTTTGTACAAGCTAAATGTTAGCAAAGTAAATCAAATATTTAAGGCCTTTTAAACACGGCTTATTAGTAGCAGCAAAAACAACAAATTATTGGTGCACCATTTTAAACAGGCAAACATTTGACATGTCCCTCATTTCCCTAACCTGTAGTACATCTTGCCCTCCAGATGTTCTATAGAAATTGTAATTGTGATACAGAAAACTTTTCTTTCCCTCCTTTAGGTATTTAATCTGAATGCACCCGTACCTCCAGCCACTGATGGCCAAGCAGATCCTCTGAAGCAGCCAAGCCAGTTCCCTGGTGGCTATGGACAGAGCTTTAGCAGCCAGCCTGAGAGTACTGTAGTCCAGCCTGACATCCCACAGGAGACATTACAGTCAGGTGAGGGTATAGCTTTGGCTGGTTGCATATCTTTAGACCGAGCAGTTGACATTCACTGGAAAAGTAGTTGATATTATTTGGCATCACTTCTACATTTACCGGACATTATGGAAATTAAAAGGAAGAATCTACACAAATATAAAGGTTGTTTCTTTTTATGCTTTTGTGTAGAGCCCTCGAAAGCCTTTAAGATTTATTTTATCTTGTATGAACAAGATATCAATAGATAATAACATGTGCGTGCGTGTGGTAAAATTACTGTGTTAGGATTTCAGGGGGCTCCATGCTGCAAGACAAAAATCCCTTCATGAGTCGATCAGCATGCCATGAGGAGAAAGAGCTGCAGCTTTCTCAGTTTACAGAAAGTTATTTTAAACTGCATAACTAATCACCCACCAGTACACCGTAGACATGTTAAATCTCTTGCTCTGTTTGCTTCTGTCCAGTTGTTGGTGGGTTCCAGCCCCAAGACCAGGTCATGCCCTCAGCAGGAGGCCATGAAGAGTCCTCTCCAGGCGCAGGGTTTGGACAGTCGGGCCAGTCCTTTTACAACAGCAGGGCTGTGCCCAGGGGTGGACCCAGGAACGGCCGTGGCATGATGAACGGATACCGGGGCTCCTCCAATGGATTTAGAGGTACAAGCATCAAACTATGTTATACAGAGATACAATAGTCATTTGGCTTCATGATTCACTGTAATGAAACAATGCAAATTGGAGAAACACAAGTCCGCTGTTAATTCTAATGTATTTTGTCATCAGGGGGATATGAAGGCTATCGCCCTCCTTTCTCAAATGCTCCCAGCAGTGGTTATGGTCAAACCCAATTTAATACATCTCGGGACTATTCCAATAACACCTACCAGCGGGTAAGGGTTCCTTTCATTTTCAACTTAAATACACTTTAAGTACCAAAAAGCTCAGCTCATATTACATCTGTTATTCAGTGCATTGGCTTTTAGGGGTGTTATGGTTCACAGAAGTCACGGTTCGGTTAATACCCCGCTTTAAGAGTCCCGGTGTTAAAGTTTTAAAGCAATAGCAATGCCCAATAGCAACTTTCGGAAACTATTTTCATTGTTGGTTTCACATTATGCGCATCAATCTAAGCTACATATCGTGTATTCTGTGTGCACTGGAGTCCCGTGCCGTGATGGTTTGGCTCAAATACATGAGCAGTTACAGTTTCTATTGTTCTAGCATTTTCAAATTTGTAAGATAGCCAGTTATTGTAAATCCCTGTTGTTTCTTCAAGGAGGGATATCAGCAAAACTACAAGCGGGGAGCTGCCCAAGGACCTCGAGGTTTGTCTAGAGGAAATGCTCAAGCAATGAGATCCTAAAGGATCCTGAGGATCGTCAAGTCGCGCCACGTTTAACATTCAGGATTTTTGAATGTGTTCGCCCCAGCTCACTTTTATAACGATGTTTTGTTTCTCATTGGTAATCTTATTTTTTTAACTCTTGGCCTACTTATCAGAGTCAGCCTGCTTTGGTCTGTCTAGATCCTCTTAATGTTCTAACACAAAATGCTGAACTTCACCACATGTAGGATTATCAGCAAGTCTGTGTGATATAAAACAACAAATAGATATTCCTGTAAACTTGAAAGATTTCATTAATTTATTTTTTGTACAAAATAAATGCAAAAAATACCCTGCCACTGTCGATCTGATTCCATGACAATGATTTTCTTCTGCCCTGTGCTGTCAGCCACTTTTCCTCTTGATCTTATAATTTTCATTAAGCATTTTTTTTTTTTTTTTTTTTTTACCCCCGTCACCTCTTTGTACGCCGATGTTATTGGTTGAGACTGTTTCAATAAAGTTGTGTTCTATTACCTTCTGTTCTATGATACTCCTTTGCTGCTTTAGTGTACATTAGAGGTTATACATTCTGCTGTTTTAATTCTGTATGGTTTTACATATCAGATTGGTGTGTTCCAGTTGTTGACTATTGGTGGTTTGGCGAGACGGGTCCTGCCTGTCACTCAGCCCTTCAAACCTTTGCCAGATGGGAGAACCAGTAGTCTGTCTTCTGTCAGAGTAATCAGGTAATTAAAGCCACCATGTGTATATGTATAGCATATTTCAAATTACTTTGATGGCATTAGTATTTGTAGAAAAATAAGACCATCCCAGTGAAAAATTGGTCCGTGAGTTCAGCCTGTTCACTCTAGATGTTGCTTGTACTGCATGTATACAAGCAAATGAAGCGTTCACATTAGTAGCACATGCCTTTTAAGATGAGACACTAAGAATTAACTTGGTAAGAACAAACGTCACTTAGAATTAAATCATACTATTAAGTCGTTTTTTAATCTATTTTAAAAAAAAAAAACTTACACAAACTGAAAGGTCATAACTGTTTATTATCTTCAACTGAAATTTATAGTATTGAAGAAAAAAAACATTTGTGCAAATTATGATGCAGTATTGTCTCAAAGGAACACTTGGCACACAGAAAACAAATGTATTTCATATCTAGAGTTTGTATAAAGTAAAACCACAATATGGCAGACCTGGTATCTCACTGGATGCAAATGAAGCCTTCTTCAGTAAAAAGTAACAAAAAGTAAACGCTTGTTTGCCATGGCCAGTCTGCCAGCTAGAAGAAACCACTACATTACATGGAAAAAGCAACCTGGATAGCACACAGTCACACCTGGTGCCAAATACAATGATGTGAACTGAATGCAAATTCAGAGGTTTCCATGATATCACACTTTGACTTAAACAGACAATATTAATCAGATGAATAAAAGACAGTGGTAATATCAGACTCAGGTCTTACCAAATCAGAGCTCTGCCCCTTTTTATTTTTTGATCCTTTAAATTTAACTGAACTAATTTACAAAATCAGCAGTTGCTTCAACATATTTTGATGCAGAAAATTGTGATTAATTGCACTGAAGTAAAGGTCTACACCTTAACCAGCAAAACAGTTATATCAAAACTAATTAAAAATCATGATCAATTATTAAATCGTATATAAAAATGTCACATGCACATTTTGTGCATGAACAATATACCAAAATCTAAATGCCAAAGTGTTCCAAAGTAAATATATTGTTTCAGTGGTCCAACATACTGAAGGTAAACTAAAACTCCCATGTAAGCATCTGCAGTACTTTGGGCTGTAATGAAGGTGAAATATTTGTTGAATGGAGAGATGTTCTATACCTATATTTATTTAAAGAACACCTTTTTTGGATTTTGACAACAAATTCAGTGTAGAGAATCTGCAGTGTGACCCAAAAACAGTCAGTTTCTGTAGTCCTGTACCCAATGTCTTTAGGCAGAGCACACCTTTTCTACAGTTAAGAAAATCTGACTACACACATGAAAAGATGTTTCAAGGTAGGTAAACTGCTGCAACCACAATCAACATTAAGAAAGTAGCAAAAGTATTGGTAAGTCTTGACAAGTATAAGGACTCTTGAGCAGTCTGACTTCATGAGGCCATTTCTGGATAAAAGATTGTAATATTTGGTGACTGGCAGCTGGAGATGATGGAAATAAAATGTATTTTCTACAAGATCTGACTGGACCGTTGCAGATTATGATTATATATTACTGCACGGTTGTACATCAAGAAGTCCTTACTGTTCCAGTTAGGGTATCAAGATACTGTAAACCAGTTACAATTGCTATAGTGCCTCTTTTGCTCTTTATGCTATAATAGAAAATCTTAAAAAATGTGTCTTTCAGTTTGACAAGAGTCCAGTGAAACCCATTTCTCCACAAGTCACGCATTATTTTTTTTAAAGATGTTTGGGGGTATGTTGATAGTCAAGTCAGAAAATCTAATTAACATTTTATTACTAAAAATGTAATTACTTTTTACACCTCATCCCTCAACAGTTGCACTGTATAAACCCATCAGGCTCAAACCTATATGGTTGTAGAGCTAGTAGCATGTCATTGTTAGAGGTTCTGTACCTTGAACAGCAAACGGCAGGTAAAGAAAGCTCACCAGAATTAGATTTTTGTATAATTGTATTACCAAACATTCTTTTTCATTTCTAATGTAATCAAACACTCCTTGAACTGTAAATATGCACATTTTAGGATGCACATCCTTGGCTGACCATTTCACTATTGTAATCCTGTTATGTAATCCAAGGATTACAGTTAATATCAAACACTGGTATCATTCAGTAGGGATTCCTTTTTTTTTTAGCTGCTCTCCATCTCAAATGTCCTCCAAACCCTTACAGTAAGTCATGCTGTTTTAAAGAGGCCTAATACTCAGGAGGAACTGCTCCTCTGCACACTGGTGCTGCACAAAGTCTGGTTGTGGTGGTTTAAGTTCTGACAGCATTGTTATGGCAGGTTATGCTGGCCTTGTGCAGCTTCTTGGTGGCCTGGAGGCAGATCCTGGTGTGTCTGGGGGAGACCTTGCTGGGCCAGGTTCTGATGATGTTGTTGTTGTTCATGGTGTTCCTGAGCTGTATACTGAGGAATTTGGGGTGCAAGTTGATGCTCTTGCAGTTGGTCCTCTTGTTCAGGATGCAACTGGTTGTCAACTTCGTGCATGTCTGGGATAGCGTTTCCCTCAACTGTAACAAAGAAACGGTGTTGGTCGGCCAGTAAAATCAAACAACTATCAAAATCCAAATGGTGCAGTCAAAACTCACCGTGAACCTCAGGAGGGGGTTCTACTTTCTGTGATTTCAGTCGTTCCATATGTTCAACTGCCTGTAACGAGTTTCACATTAGGTTTTATTATATTGGGGTAGTGCACACAGTACTGTGAAAGTTATTTCAAAGCTTAAATAAAAAATGATCATAGCTCAAGGAAAAATGTTGACACATATTCCACCCACACATTTGGTGTCTTGTGCAGGTGAAACCTCTACAGAACTACATGTTCTTATAAATGTATAGCATCAGGTTTGTATCAGTAACAGTTTGCCACATTTGCTGTTAGAATAAAGCTACTGTAGCAAACCTCGCCTGCAACTAAAATATTTCAAATAACGGTTGTCCACCCCTTACCTGTTGCAGCTCTATTTTCTGTGCATTAAGCTGCTCCTGCTGTCTCTCCAGCTCGTCTCTCTGTTTCTGGAGGTCATCAGCTTTTTGGCTGAGGTCCTGCTCCTGCTGAACAAGATGATCCTCAAACTCCCTCATCTCCTCGTCTGTGTAAGCCTGGTTCTGCTCAAGAGTCTGAGGAGCACAGTGTGTATGTGACACCATTCATTACAGACCTACTTCTTTTACCAAAATGGCTTCAGGATTACCTTAGTCTTAATTAATGTCGACATGATAAATATATTTTATATATCTCACCTCCCAGCTATCTGGCTCCAAGAATTCTTTTTTCTTTGTAGCAACCAGGAACTCATCTAAAGAGACCAGCCTGTCTTTGTTAGAATCCACCTATGAGGAAGACGGTAGCAAAAAGTTTAATGGAAAAATAAATTTGCATATGCTTAAATTTATCGACTGAGTCAAGGTATAGATAACAGATGGTAGGCTCTCTTTATATGCATAGAATTACTGCCTCGAGGTTGTATGTCCCCACCAATTAAGTTGCAGTTTACAACCATGTCTGTCTAAAATGTCTTCACTTCATCCTTACCATCAGCGACGCTGGTATTTGTTTTCACCTTGTGAGTCTGTGTGTGTCATCATGGCAAAATGTGCTCCTGGAGACACCTACAGTAGCAGCTACCACAGAAGCTGTTGTGATTTCTGCCCGGTGTTTATATTTCTGTTTGTCTGTTAGTGGTTGATGAGTGAGGGCGCCAGAAGTAAAGGGGTAGGAAGTTTGGAAGGCCCCACTTTACACCCCTGGCCCGATTTGGCGTTGCGGCTGGTGTGATCCCAACAGAAGATGGTCTGTAGTTTTATCCTATTGGACGATTGTGTGAAATGTTCATAATCAGCATATGAAAGTTTGAGTTATGGCCAAACGTTTTGGACGGGTGCCAAATTTGAAGAAAATCCCTCGAGGCATCCCTGAGATATTGCATTTATGACCCTTAACCACCACATTCTAATCAGTTTATCCTTGATTCCATATGGACATTTGTGCCAAGTCTGAAGAAATTCCCTCAATGCGTTCTTGAGATGGTACGGATGTAAGGTCACAGTGAACTTGACCGTTGACCTCAAATCTAATCAGCTTATCCTTGTTCGTGCCAAATTTGAAGACAATTCCTCCAGGTGTTCCTGAGATATTGCGTTTATGAGAATGAGAGTGACAAACCAAAAACATAATGCCTCCAGCCTCTGCACATAAAGATATTGTTTTGTTAAAACTAACTGCGTGCAACTTACAGTACCTCATTCATAACATGCTCTCTCATACGTAGCCTCTCTTCCTCCATCTCCACCATATCATCCTCTTCATTGGTGGGGTCATAGATCTTTTCCAGCTAAAATCACAAGAGACCAACAGTCAGTGCAAAGACCATTGATTGAAAAAATTGACATTTTCAGATGCAACGACTTTACCTCTTTAGTGAACAATGCCTCCAGTTCCTGTTCATCAAAATAGCCATCTCCATTGCTATCTGCATTAAAAAAATAAATAAAAAAAGACTATAGTGAACAAATACACTACTATCGGTTATATTACAGTTATTATTTTATATATCCCTCCAGTCTAACAATTGCCTGTTGGTAAAGGTCTTACCATGCAGGCTGAAAAAGGTCTTGGGGTCAAAATCTTCAGGGTCCAAGCCATCAGCTTCCTCCCACACCTCCTTCAGTTGATTCTGGCTACCCTGCAACATGGAAGCAAAATCACATTTGAATTACAGCTGGATAAATAACAATGCATTTCAAAATGTTTTTAGATAGCTCACGTGTTTATGCTGGACACACACTCCGTAGAAACCCCAAACCCACCGTGTACAGTTGCAACACGAAATAGGACAGAAGGAGTTTCTCTTCATTGAGAAACACATCAGGTCTGTGTGTCATGTTGTCAGCTGTGTGTGCACCTGAAGCAGACTTACTGGGTGGTTGACTTTAGGATGGTCGGCGTGCTTCTTCCTCATCTCGTCATAGTGCTCCTCCTCTTTTATTCTCTCGTCCCCGTCCAGTGTTTTCAGGTGTTCCCGTCTGTCGTGCTCTTTCATCATTTCATACTTCTTGAACTCCTCGTGTCTCTCTTTGTCATAGTTTTCCAGATCTTTAGTGGCCTTGATACATAGGGGGACAAATTGTTAAACAAGGATTGTTATGATATGAGGTTAATATGATACAATATCCTACTCAATTCTTATGGGGCAATTCCATTATTTCCTGTTAGCCGTTAGCTGTTGTACCGTTTACTGAGATTTCTTTTAATGATTTTACCCCTCCAGTTTAAATTAACGATATAGTGTTGACATGTACTTAATTTAACATTTTTAATGGCATGAAGTAGCAATGAGATTTACCGATTTGATGAGCCGATCCAGGTCATCCACTTCAAATGTGTGAGGGTTCATGTGGTTCAAGTACTCAAACTGTTTTAGCAGAGCCTGGTGGTCCACTGCCATGTCTTTTCAGGGAGTAATGGATGACATAAATACATTTTTAAAAAAAAACATACAGATACACAATATAGAATTTTATTTAATTTACCTCTATTGTACTATTTAAACTATAGCATCTAAATCAAAATAAAATGTACTTTTTGGACAACATACCATTCCCTCCTTCAAGGTCTTGCTTGGCCTTAATCAGAGTCCGGAGTCTGTTTACCTCCTGCCTCTTCAACTCATCCAGTTTTGTTCTGACATGATGGCTGACAAAGTCCAGTTCTTTGGCCAGTTTACCTTGCTGTATTATACATGAATGAATTGGTGTTAGCTGGTGCTAATTAACTATTGGGGTTATAGCAGTACATATAATAAATAGCTTAACTAAACTTTTCAATGACATTATTCTGGTAATTGCATTTTCCACCAGTAATAGTTTTTTTTTGAGTGTTTCCTTAGCCGCTGGAAGGGTTTAAGGACAGAGGGTGTCGTATGCCGCACAGAATGTAAAGCTCCCTGAAACTTGAAATAAATGTTGCAGTGTACCAAAGTTCCAAAAAACGTGAAGAAAAGCTATTGGTAAGTTGGTTATGTATCTTTAAAAAAAAAAAAATCCATGATTTCCCCAGGCTACTTTTCACAGTCCTAGTCAAGTGAAAGCCCATAATTTACCCGTCAGAGTAATGATTTAGCAGTAGTTTACACAGGCCATGCTGATAAGACTAAGCAAAAGAAAAGCAATATACCTTGATGTCTTCCATGTCTGTATTGTGGAGCTTTTCTCTGAAATGCTGATCTTTCTCTAGGAAGTCGATGACTTCCCTGAGGTAGCGGTCGTAGTGGAGTCCAGTGTCCTATAAAATGTGACAATTCAAATGTCTTCAAAATTTAATCTATTACAGACAACACACATCAATGCTCATCACTTTTTGTTTATTAAGTTTTATTATCAGTACTCCTTTGAGAGATCTGACGTACTGAACACTGAAGTGTAAATGAGTGACAGAACATTTTTCTTTTACGGGATTCGTGTCTGCTGACCAACATAACAGAATCTCTGTCCAGATGTTTTGATGTAGACAGGTTTTACCATAAATGTCTATAAACTGTATTACTGCCTTCTGCAAATTGCCATATGCTGCAGCTGTTCTGTGGTTAAAGACCACATGCTTATTCTCCAGTGAAAGGTTGCATTTGTATGCATTCTCACCTCAACACAGAATCTACATGGTATTTGTTCAAGTCCTGTTAGCCAGTATGTCAATATTTAACATGGACAAATACTTCCTGAGGTGGAAATCAGGGACTCCAGCTGTTGTACAAATGATGAAATTGATTTGTGCAATCATGGGTTTTGAGTAGAGTGTCTGATTAAGGTAATTTAATTGTAGCGTAATGAGAAATGAGGCCATCTCTCGTTTAAATTAGTGTGGGTGCTGTTACCAAGCTCTCTCTTGTTTACTGCCTATGAAGCAGCTGATAACGGCAATATAACTGCATAGCATCAGGGCTGCAACTAACAAGTAATTTATGCTGATTATATCCTGAACATTGATTAGTCATTTACTGTATAAAATGACATATGGCCTATCTCAATTTACCAAAGCCTACATACATTCTTGATCTGCTTACATAATAATACAAAACAGGAAAAAAATCTCCATATTTCAAAAGCTTTAGATTTGGGATTTGTAGCTTGATTTATAAAAAAAAAAAAAAGGGTGGAGGGCAATTAATTGATTATCAAAACCAGATTAAAAAATGTTGGTGTAGACAAAATAACTGCTCTCTAATCTATTAATACAGGTGTACTATCGGGGAACCATTTTAGGAATACCACCTGTGTCTGTAACACAAAATAACAGGAAGTATGATGTACATTATGAACATCTTGTGTCTTCTTACCACATTAGCTGGAGGCTCTGTGGGTTTGTTCTCTGGCTCGTGGACTTTTGTCTTATCCATACTGATGGGCACTGCCTCTAAACACAGCACCTGGACCAGCAGCAGAGCCCAGCCGGTGACAAGGGCCCGGCTCCAACACATCTGCAAATGAGGACAATTAAGGTCAGAACAGTTATATTTTACAGTATTCTTTATATTCTACAGTATGTGAAGATACAACGTCAACTTGTTCCTGGGTGTGCTAGAGTCGTTGTGTGGCCAGCTTCCTTATTTACCTTATTTAAAACAGCTCGTGTAGCCGGCATGTGTTACACATTATTGGCTAGCTACTAATATTCATAGGAAGCTGTTGGGTTAGCTTTAGCACTGACACTGACATATCTGGCTAATCAAGCACCTAAACTACTCATGTATGCTGTCAGTCTGAGAAGCACAGCTAACGTTACATGTTTATAACACTAATGTTAAAAGCGTCACTAATAAGCACCGTATATGTATATGCGTCACTTGTATACTCACTTTATTATGAATCCTGGACCTCATCTTCTCTGCTTTCCTCTCGTCGCTTCCTCTCAGCTGTTGTTGTCGGCTGCTAGCTGCTAGCTGCTAGCCAGCAGTCAACTTGTGTGCGTGGTAGCGTTAACCGCAGTGGTGCGTTCAGGTGTCCGTCAAACAGACTAGCAAGTTGTGTTGCATTGAATTTTACGTGGCGACATGACGACAGAGCGGGTGGGCGGGTACTTTAACATCTGAGAGAGTGAAGGTCAGAAACATGCACATGATGCAGTGATGCTGAATGATGCACAGTTAGTTTTTGTCTTCGCAATTAGCGATTTATTTATCGATTTCTAACCTGTGTCTAATGCAGAATAATATGCGGCCTACTCTTGTTTATTGTCTTGTTTATTTTTTCATTTGGAAAAAAGAAAATTGCTATTGAATTGACTTTATTACTAAAGTATATACACGTCAACTGTTCGATTCTTTCACTGCACACGAGGTGGAAAAAGTAGGCTGTTTAATTTACTGAAGCGAAAATAATAATGATAATAATAATAATGAACTTGATTTGCATAGCACCTTTCATCCAAGAAATGCAAAGTACTTTACAATAAGAGAAAATAGACAGAATGAACATAAAAACAGGGATAGGATTCCAAGTTAATGGAAAATAAAACACACTTCATAAAATAAAAATAACGATAAGATGGAATAGAATAGAGTATGCATAATATACTATGGAAAATAAAACCCACTGAATAATAATAATAATATTAAAATCAGTACCACATATCATTTCATAAACACTGAGGTAGCATACAATTACCTCAAAATTGCACCTACGTAAGTACAGTACTTAACAACACAATCTTTACTCGTCTCATTAAGCAGCAGTCTTTGATTAATGGGTCCAAGTGCACCTCTCACCTCAGCCACGCTCGCTGTGTTCAATGGGAGATCTTACATAGAATCTGGTGACTGTACTTACAGATGGTCACACTGCAGGCTGCACAGGCAGATGAAACCAGCGCTTCTATGAGATTTCTGAAGACACCCCAAAGAAATTCTAAATACTGAAAGTAATCTGAAAGAAGTCAACACTTTTCTATGCATGCAGTGATCCATTAGTCCTTCAGAATCTGTGTATTTCCATCCTTGAAACTCAATTAAGCACCCATGTGCATAATGTCCTTGTTAATAGTAATTAATCAAATGATTACATTCACTAGGTTATTTATAGACATAATAGCTTTCACTGCCATCGAATGGAATGGATTTTTATTTTTTATTTGAACAGTCCTGCATTGCATTTATATGCAGAATAGAGTATATACTCTATGTATATTGAGTTCAATTCAATTCAAATTCAAAAAGACATACGTATGTACGTATATACGTACACAAAGATAATCCCCCATCTTTCCAACAGAGGGTGCTATTGTGCTCTATTGGCTAAATTCTATTATTCCAGTCTGTTCATTGTCAGGTAGAACTGGAAGTCCATGATGGCTTAACTGGTCCAATATGCTGGGAGCCACAGGAGATAATGAGTGCATGATTAAAACCAGATAGAGGCTACTGTCCTTGTTAGCCCCGTCACCGGCAGTACTTGTTCTGTTTATTGAGTTTTTTTTTATAAATACTAAAAGTATATAATATAAAATATTTTTTAACTGCGATGGAATCAGATTGCTGATAACCCCTTTCCTTCTTTTAACAGCTACTTGGACCATCTTGGATAAAGGGCATAAATCTGTTGCTCAGGAAATGTAAAAACATTGGCTTTCTGCTGGAACTATGGATACTAGAATAAAAAAACCAAAATAATATTTATGAGCCTTGGCAGGTACAACAAGACAATGAATCACGTTTTTATTTTGCTCAGTTGGCTTATTACGAAAAATAGTATCCCAGCCCTGTAGATGTCAGTGTAATCGTTTGAGCTGGAAGGCAATTAATCATTGTCTTATATCTAAGTAACATAGAAAGTGAAGGAAAGCTATTGCAAATCAGGAAGATCAGCGCTTGTTTTTAATCAACAACTATATCATGATTAAATGCACCACAAAATGAACAGGAGACCACTGTCTAAACAATATTACCCTACACGGTGTGTAGTTAATAATACAGGCCCTTTTGAATCACCTGTACAAAGTCATTTATACAGACTACTTTACCCTGCTGAGATTAAGAGATCATTTAAAAAAAAAAAAAGGCTTTTCTCAAAATGTTATTGATTTTCCTATGTGGGCATCTGACAGATAGATTAAGATCCAAACTAATCTGAGATGAAGAGCTGAAAAATAAAAAAATCTTTATTGCATTTTCTGCTCAGCACCTTCAGTAAGCTGTTATTCAGCGGGAGGAGACTCTCTGAGGAGAAGACAATAACATTGAGTCACCTTGCTGCATTGTGAGCCTCTGGCAGCCGAGAGGCAGGACTCAGCAGCAGCAGAGACCATACTGCAGAGCTGCACTGGACTGCGCATCAACTATGTGTGTATTTGTGTATGAATTAGTATGTATAAGTGGGTGTGTGTGTCGTACGGATGATGATAAATCATAGCAAGGTCAAATTACAGCAATTGAGTGGGGATACCAGATGATTACACTGCAGTATGTATGATGTCCCAGTGGCCCTATGCTTCATATTGCAGACTGCATGAGGAACACACAACAAGTTAATTGAGCACCAAATGACATCAAAATTAAGTGCAGCAATATCAATAATGCAGTGGTTTCATTTTTTTTTTATCCAGATCTGCCTGTTGTAGATCTCTGCAGGTCTCTGCTTGACCTTACAACGCAGAACACTGATGCCCCAACATGCAGCATAGTGTCTTCTCCAGATCTGTTGCAATTTCGGTGACGGCGTTCTCATATTGTGACAGATGTAATAGGCTATAGCCTTTTATGATTCACACATTTGATTTGTTTCTTTAAGGTATAATATAGTGCAGTACACACAGTACAAGTGAATGTACATAGCTGATGTCTTGGTGTGGTGTTGTGGCTACTATGGCTCCTTGGCACTGATGATGATGATCGAGGCCACTGTCCAACACGACTCGCGTAGATCTGCTGATTGTGAAGGCTAAGGCATATTATTCATATCATTTTAAAACAAACAATCAAGCCATTCAGTATCCCCTTGTGCCTTGAAGCATGTACACTTGTTATGTTTCTACAATTCTGTTTTTCCATTTAACATGTCACCCATCTCTAGATCTCAATTACCTTTATAATTAATTTCTTATTATGTGTCCTATAAAACCGAGACCCCATGCGTGCGGTTAGACACATATTATAGCTGGACAAATCTGTTTGTTCTTATACTCCTCTGTCAAGCAGATAAGACTAGAAGGTTTACAGTGAATTGGTTCCAGCAGAGCACTTGCGCCATTATTTTTTTTTTTTCTGAGGAAACATTGTATCTCTCACTATCTTTGAAGAGCAGGGCCTTTAACCATTGGAGAATGTTTCAACAAAGCATCCCCAAAAGGGAATCCTAGATCAAATATTTATAATGTTGACAGATGCGCTCTGCTCACTGATGTGCACCACATACAGTATTCTTTTCCTTTCACAAAGGGCACATATAGATTACTGTAATCTACACCTCACAGGAAACACAAGGGGAAGGTAATTATGGACGTCTTTGACTAGTTTATTGGGGGAATTGCTCTTTCCCAGTTAAAGCACATAATGTTACATGATATTGATGACAATGCAGTTATATAAGAGCATGTATGACGAAGGGAAACCTTGCTGCTTGTTTCTAGGTGATCAATGCTCAGCAAAATAACTCCTGTGCCAACACTACTGTGACTTTGAACATTGCCTGCATTCACAAAGCCCAAGTGAAATTTATGGGCACCATTGGTACATTGGGCAGGTCTGTTTGATGCAGTGTAAGCATTATTGTAATGTGTCATGGTCAGGAAGGCTCTCTGTCCTCAAAGTGTGACTGCAGTTAAGGTGATGTGAGGCTGACAAACTACACCTAAAGCGTATATGCATGGATGGACATACATTAATTTACACATGCAGGCATGCTCCGCTCTGAGCATGCACACGCACACAGTATTACAGAGACCTTGTACAGCTCAAATCCTTTTTATTTCTTTGTCTCAAGGTAATACGCATAATTGAAAAATGTTTGCCAAGCCCCCCCTACCCTTCTCCTCTCCAAGAAACACAGATTTGTCTTAGAGTCTCTGTGCATACGTATTAAGTGTGGTTTTCCCATTCGTGTTTATATGCGGTGCTAGTAATCATGTACATACAGAGTACATAACATTATAGAAGTATTTTTGTTGGGTTATTGCAAAGGCAATATATCTGAATCAATAGATAACTTAAAATACTTGTGTTCATTGTACATTTTCTGCTCTGCACCTTTAGTAAGCTGTGAGTAGTTTCAATAGAAATCAGTAGAAGAGGTTCTATTGCAATGTTTACTTATGTACTTACTTATTATATATATATAAATAAACTTGATTTGATTTGATTTTGATTTGTTAAAGTGTCTAAATGCTCCGACTTTGCTTTAATCCAACCTTTATTAAATCTGCTTTAAGAAGAAGAAACTAAATTCAATCAAATCATACTTTTAATTTCCTAGTCTCCTCCGGCATGGCTGCAACCTGTCTCTTATAATAAGACTGTGATAAAATATTTCTGTGCGGATGCTGGGTCCCCTCGTTTTATCCCTATTTCTCTCATATCTCCCACACACACTTACATCTCCACATACTGTGGTAGCATAGAGAGAGAAAATGATTTGTTTGCTTTCATCGAGGTGTTCCTGTAATTCTTTAATATCCCGTAAATTGCTTAAATTCTTTGCTACTAGAATTAGTTTTAGGATTGCTACATGTTTTCTTAATGTTTGTTTTTACGTATGTGCCAAATTGTCCTGAAATGTCCCAGTCACAAGTTCCAGCTTTAATCCAGGGCACTTCTACTACACCCTGGGGGCTACACCCTCCTTTTCCTCCGCAGTGGGCTTCATTTATTATTCTCTCGTAGAGATCCGAGCTTTATTTTAACCACCTACACTGACTGCTACTTGTGGGAACTCGGTAGCCCCATTTTTTTGCAGGCTCAAATAACATGCACAACAGAGAAAGTGGTCGAGTTTGGTATTCTTCCCCTTTAAAAAAAAAAAAAACAGAAAAAAAAAAAAAAAAACTATGCAGCCCTAGCGGTGATTTTTATCTGGGCTCCCTGGAAAAGTGTGCGGAGAGGGAGAGGGGGGACGAGCCGAGCCCAGCCGGAGAAGAGAGATCATGGCGGCACCTCTCGGACGGGACACCCTACCTGACCACTGGTCGTATGGAGTTTGTAGAGACGGCCGGGTCTTCTTTATTAAGTGAGCGGGTTTAGCTATTCAGCGCGTGGTACTTTACGTGGCATTATTAAGGGTTTTTGTTGTTTTATTATCGCTCAGTAACAGGTGTCTTTCTTGCAGTGATAAAACTCACAGCACTACTTGGCTACATCCACGCACTGGTGAACCTGTTAACTCGGGGCACATGATACGTTCAGGTACGCGACAAACTATCTGATTTGTTGCATACCAAGGGGACATTTTTTTTCTTGCTGCAATGTGTCTTCTGCCTGTGGCGGGCCGTTCAATGTGTTTTCCTTCGTGTTGTAGATTTGCCAAGAGGATGGGAAGAGGGCTTCACGGACGAAGGAGCCAGCTACTTCATCAAGTGAGTGGCTCATGAGCATTGTTTCGTTCTTTGGCGGCGTACAGTTGGATCCCTTCAGCCGGTTGTTTCCTTTTAAAGTGCTGTGTGTAACAATGCGTTTCAACTCCTTCCTTTGGCTTTCTGTCCCTGTGCAGCTCAGACACGGGGTAAACATGATTCAGTAAACCTAGGTTTAAAAGGCTGTGCTGTTTTTTTTTCTTCTTCATTTAAAAACACAGTGTGCACAGGACTAATGACAGTGAAACACATCAGCATATGGATTAACACACAGGGGTCCCATCCCATAGGTGAGAGCAATTATCTCTGCCTGCATTGTTAATGGAAAGTGGCAGTGCCTAGCAGGACAGGAAGGTTATTAAAATTCTCCTCACATCCTCCATGCAGGACCTCTACTCTCTACATTAGATAGGTGTACAGCCTTGGTGTGTGTGTGTGTGTGTGTGTGTGTGAGAGAGAGAGAGAGTGTGTGATAGAGAGACTGTAAAGGTTGCAGGAGAGGGGTGTGACCATGTGGTGACAGAGATGTATGGCATGATTGCATTATTGAAGCAGAGAGGACAGGATTTACAAAGTCACAGACCACAGCGTGAAGTTTTTTTTTTTTTTTTTGCTCAGGTTTTCACATGTCCTCCACACAATTCAATTGCAGGATTCAGGTTTGAAAAGCACAACACCATGTGCAACGCACCGACACATCTGTTGTGCTTAAATAACTCAAGGAGTATATGCATTACATTCGCATTACCATCTGCAGTGTTTTGCACCGTAGATGTTTGTGTGGATTCTGGTCTGTGGCGGTCCAGGACATAACCAGCGAATCATGCCAAAACCAATCAGATAAGTCAGGCTAACAATGAAAGACAGAAAGCCTACTATAAAAGAAAGTGGAGACGTAAATTCTTCCTTTGAGCTGGATCATTGGGAATTACGATGACTCCTCCCATCGTAGCTTGTTTAAGGTTGTGTATTCCACTACCCGTCGTCCTGTCATGGCCGTTTTAGTTTGCCCCATTTGTTCCAGACAGAGGGGCTGTATGGAGAGGTTTTATATGCCAGCTGCAGTCTTTCTGAGGTTGATAGTTACTAATAAGAGACCTTTGCTCAGCGACATGCAGTGCTCTGCAGACACCAGTTTGCTGCACTGATTTACCAATGCAAACTCTTTTTTTTTTTTTTTTTTTTTTTTTTTTCATTTTTAGCAGTGCCTGCTACAATAAGTATAAAACAGTTTAATAAAAGAGACGCTATAATAGTTGAGCCAAACAAATGGATGCCCGTGCATTCATTAGCCACATCAAAAGACAGTCTGGCATCCATAAAATGGTTTCAACTAACAAATGTGTCGTTGCTGACACTTATATTGTGTGCAGAAGAAAGGCGGTCATTGTGTTTCTCCCGTTCTCTCGCCTTTTTCTCTGTAAGAAGCGAGAACAATACAAAAGTGAAGTTGTGTGATATATGGTCGCCTATAAGTTAAAGGCTATTATATCAGCCGACTACTTGTTGCCCGGTTGGCTTGGTGGAAGGATCCTGTTTTGCCCCTGCTTGGTTCTGTGTTTTCGAGCCTAATTTCTAGGAGTCAAACTGTGGACAGGAACGCACAGACTGTTCTCTTGTATCATTCAGCTTATCTTGAGCCCAGGTGACATCTTTCTACGTTCTCTTGGTGCGTGAAAGAAAGTCAAATAACTGTGTGTTTGCCAGAGTGGGTAAAGCTGCTGGGGGATTATTTTAAATGTTCTGTTTGTTTTGTGAAACAATTGCTAATACGGAGATATCTTGGTCCATGAGAATGAACGGTATACACTTTTCGTTTGAAAGAGTAGGATTTTGGTGTCCGGAAAATAAAAATAAATAAAGGAATACAGAACAGCTGCAGTCGAAAATGAACATACATTTGAGCTTGTATCATGTCCTTTGACTACAGTATGTACATATTTCACAGCAAATTCTAACATATCGGCATTGAGATAATTCTGTAATCTAAACTGCTATGACACATTTATTGGTCTTTGTTTAATTCTTGAAACAGTGTGACTATGAAGTCCCATATCGATGTTTAGTGTTCATATAAATAATTACTTTGAGAAACAGCTGATTGGTGTTGAGTTTGTGATGAGCACAACCTTTCATTACAACTCAGTGGGGAAATGACTGTTCATTTTCTCTGGGGATGGAGTGCTCATTATGGTGATTTTGTTTTATCTCTGGTGGTTTATCTGATTTATTGCAGACCTGAATGATGCAAGGTGTCTGTATTTGTCCCATGCGTCTACAGGGCAATTACAGGAATTATCGTTTGTGTTAAGCTTACCTGGCTTTTAACTCCAGCACTCAGCTAATTATGCTATACGAGTGGATACACAGGCCTGGCTAATTTGTTTCTATTCTGCTCTTAAAAACACGAGTTGGTTTGGCAGATTAAAGGTAATACTCTCCAGGAATATGTTAACAGCTTTTGTGCATGATATGCTTTGTTTATTGATGTTAACTGGCAAACCTGAAACTCTGAAGACAATGAAGTTGGCTCCAGCTCAATGGGATTATTCCTTACATCACATTAGAAAATTGGAAAGGGACTGGACAACTTGGACTGTGGGCCTATTTCAAACCATTAAAATCATCACTAGTTATTATTTTTTAACTGGCTACACTCAGCATATTAAAATTCCCATTAATACTACAGGGACATCCCCCATTAGCACGGACTTTAGGTGAGTACATTTTTTTATGCTTCCGGGGGCAAATCTTGGTTCTTTTTCTCTTCATTTGTCATCTAATATTCATATCATTCTCATTTAAACAGTATGAGAAGCTCTCTTGATGTGGAATCAGATTATAAACACAAAGCAATAGGCTCTTTGATATAAACCATTGCTCTCCATCCCACTTCCCGTCTCTTAGCTGTCCAGGAAGCATACGGCAACAAACTCAAGCAGGACTGAAGTCCACATGATGCTGCTGTGAGAACGGTACATAGAGTGTGTTAATGGTGGTATTTAGCTGAGGTGGAGTAGAAAGGAGGGATTGTGAACACTGCCACTGTGGCAAAGCTCACATTTATTTACACCTCGCTGTAGGCCAGCCTGCAGACCTGAACTATCAGATTCAGGGGTGCTGATGGTGTTTGTTGTTATGTGCCACACATGTAAGGCTCTAAGCTTTTTTCAGTGTCTCGAATGACATTTTTTTTCAATTAAAAATGATTTATTTATGATAAAGTATAGTTTAAATGATGTAGCTTACAGTACCTTTTTGATACACCAACATTAACAAATCAATAGATTGAACTTTGGAGATTGGAATGGAACGTTCTCAAAACTAATGGACGAGGTCTGTCGCCATCTGAAACAGATTGAAATAGTGTCTGTCTCTGGCTGTTATACTTCTGGCAAATCTCCAAGAAAGTGACCCACTTTGAAAATCATCATCCTGTTTCAATCTCTGAATATAACATGCCACAGATGAAACAGGTCGCTGTGTTGAGATAAACATTTGTGTTGGATTCATATCAATTCCAGTAAGGAATTGGACAGCAAAAGAAGGGTTAACAATTAGATGTGTGGCAATGACATATGTATAACATATTATATAATTAGGTACAGTACATCTAAGTTAAGCTTCCTTTTCAAGTTATAATGGAAGGAGGCCTCAGCTGTCATGAACCTTAATGCATCCCTCATATTGTTAATGCTGGGGAAACTGAGGTCAGTTAGATTTACTCTCCACCACATCACTGGAACTCACTGAGCAGAGGAAATGTGCAATTCTATAGCTCCCTGAGGGAAAGAAATGACCCCACTGAGGTACAATGGTGTCCTGTTGAGGACACAGTTCACATTGTTGAATGGGCTTACAATGCTTCGGAAGGGAAGTCCAGGATGAAGTGTGTAATGTAAAACTCACATAGATTTCACACCATAAAAAAGGCTTCTGTCAACATGATGTACTCCTCAGGTGTGATAACCCCATCAATATTTTATACTGTTTATCTTAACCATTCCCCTGCTGCTTGTTGTGTTTTTAGGCTGCGCTTGCATTTTTTAACTAGCTGACTATTTTTGATTAGGGAAGTAGGAGTTAATTAGCCATGGGATGTTTTGTGAGTTTTGAAGCAGGGCATTTTAATGGGGGATAAAAAATAAGTTTAGTATCCCTACAGGCCCCTATCTTAAGGCTGTTTAATGAAGCTTTCTTTTTCTGTGAACACAGCAAATCCATACCTCATTGCTGAGTTCAAAACATCATTGCCAAAAAAGCTGAGAAAAATTATCCTTCAAATTACCTTTGCCTTTGTTGATTTTAGATTATTTTAACATGAGATATATTTCATGTGTAATTGTAGGGTTACCATTGCGCTCTGTCAAGAGAAATAAATAAATCCATGCTCGAATCCCTCAAATGCTAAAAAAGTTAAGCTATTTGGGAATATTATGTCTCTTTGGTAGAACTGTCAATTTGTACTGTTGACACTGGATATGACTTTTAAACTTTTGAAGTGAGGTAAAACTTCAAATGTGTTTCTTTGCGGCAATCTGTGTGAGACAAGTGGATTTAGGATATGAGTTTTAAAGTGTTTTCCCAACTGGTCCTCCTTTGGGCTCAGGCAGGAAGACAATCCAGTTAGTCTTTTTTTCAGAGAGGCAAAGACGCAGCAGAGTCTCCCCTGTGACCCTTTTTAGAAATGGTCAATGCTCGGATTTAGACTCAGGTTGGAACCTCAAACATCATCTAATGCATTGAAGCTTGACAGCATTTTTCACTGACATTTGTTGAGACATTAGATGAGAGCGAGTACTGTTAAACTTGCTAAGTAACCTCATGTTTGCAAAGGACTGTGCATGTAAAGGGACGTTGTTTGGAAATCTTTGTCAGGTGCCATGGGAAGTAATAAAGAATGATGGAAAACACACCACTGAATACTAATTAGATGGAGCTCTCCTGCCCCCAGGATGCAGGCAAGAGCGGGATCAGTGCAAATGCTTTTGTTTCAGCAAAGCTAAGGTGAGGGTTACCGGAACAGATTTTCATCTTCACCGATAGTCTACCTAAGTCTACTCTGTGTGTACCGACAAAGATATTGATAAATACATCTATTGTGCTACCTGAAAGAATGTCCGTTTATAAACTGTGATTGGACGTTAGAAACAAGAAGGATGAAAAGTACGAACGTATGGATGAAATTGGGTGTGTCATTGGGTTCATCCAGTTGGAACTTTTTTTTGTCACAGATGTTTTTACGTAATAAGATCCCATAACACCGACAGCTTTCCTACTGTAAGTTTGCTCCAGTTAACAGATATTCATTACATATTTATATATAGTGCAGGTGTGCAGGTCTGCCCTCATACTTGCAAGTTGCTAATGCTTTGGCACACCTTGCAGACAGTGTTGCATTTCCCCTACAATTTCATGTCCAAAAGGGCCAGCTGTGCTCTACAGGGCTCCACAGAGTACTGTAGGAACCGTATTCCTTGAAGCGGTGTCTTCAGACTCTTATAGCATCACTTTCAGTGTAGTTTCTCTGTTCTGCAGGGTAGCTTAGGATCCACTCTACCGCACCACAGAGCAAAGATAAGCAACGTAACTCCAGCTATTCTTCTAATATTTTTCTTTCTTGATACATCCTGGCTTTACTGAATCGGCTTTCTGGCTCCGACATTTGCATTATGCCTCTTTGTGTTTTTTCTTTATGTCTGGCAGGCTTCTGTTTACGACAGAGATTCCTGATAAGCACGGGATCAGCAATAGCATGTTACCATTCAAATGGCCGGCCAAGCTGCATTATGATTTGATTTCTTTTGTGTGTTTGCTTATGCGAGCAGAGACGCAAAGTCGAAAGTGCCATGTCACCTACCAACTTGTACGACGTGTGCACTTCAGCCCAATGCACTTCAGCACAATGCACCGTGTGTCAGTAACGTTACTCATTTATTTGCACATATTTTTTGTGCTTTTATTTTTGCACTCAAAGACGTCATAAGCCAAGTATATAACTCTACTGTATAGACTAACACTGTCTCAGATATACATCACTTCTGCAGACGCTTCAGTGTGAGCTTTGGTGTAAACACAGTTCAGTCTCTTTCCTCTTCCTTCCCTCAAGCTGTTTGTGCAGACAGTGACCTTCAGCTGAAAATAGATACTCTGAGATGGTGGTGTCATTCTTGACAGTCAAAATCCTGATGGATCAGATTACTTCTGCCTTATCTCCGAAAAAATAAAGACATTTGATTTTGGGGGCATTAATACGACGACAGGGGACTAAAAAAACACTTGAAATGGAGGATTTGAATTTGAATCCTCTTTTTATCGTCACACATTTAAACAGCACAGCACACACAGTGGAGTTTAGACTGCATTTAAGCCATCCTAGTGTTTGGAGGAGGGCGCTCCTTTACCATGTTGCAGGAAATGCTTTGTCAAGTTAGACTTCCTCCGTTTATGCTTAACAATGCCTGCTGGTTGGGGAATGTAGTCTAAGAGTTCATTTTTATTTGTGTTGTTTTATGATTGATGCATCATCATGCATTTAATTGTACTTTCTGACGAAATTAGAAAATGATTGATCAGCATCAAAGTCCTATTTTTTGATAAAATACCAGCACCATAGCTTGCGCCGCCTCATTTTTATTGAACTCCAGCTTGTTTACGCTTCTCTTCCCACCATTGCACCATGTGTGCCGTGCAGGGAATGAAAATACTGAATGAACAGGCAAGCATATATTTCAAGGTCAAGATAATAGCAAATTGATGTAATGCTCTTTTACCTGTCTTTGCATCATCATAGTGCCACAAATATTGTCTTTATTCTAATTTTTTTTTTTTTACAGTTGAAAGTGATGGTTAGAGTGGAGCAAGGAGAGAACTTGATTTCTCTCTTTCACACACCCACATGCACAAACTACATGGAACAATAAAATGTATTTCCCGATAACAAACGGCATAGACACTCAACGTCGCCTTGAAGCACAAATCATTAATCCTCTGAGGATGGCAACAGTGCACATGCCAACACCGTCTTTAGCAGCGTACGCAGGAATACTGAAATTGAAGATCAGCATTTATGGCAAAGGAATTGCAAATAGGATGTTGATGAGGTGGTGACTTCTCTCACTCTTTAGGGTGATTTATGTTGACCGTTTGTCATTACCAGTGGATCCTCGTATCATGTTTCAATCGTGTCCAGCTATTATATTTGTGAATATATCTTCTCTCCGTGCTCTCCGCGGCCTCAACCTTCACTTTGCGTTTTATAAACAGAGCTGTGTTGTCAGTATCATGTCATTTGGTGACTTATTACCAGGCTTGTGACATTTCAACAATACTTACTGTACAGTGCTGTCGGGGCCTACAAATAAAATAAGATAGAGTTGGAGGTTAAAGCAGCGGACTGAATAAAGACGATGAACACAAAGAGTAGATTGAGGGTCTGGTACAGTGGACATTTGTGCTGCAGAATACAAAGGAAGCTTTCCACCAGGCCTTGTTTGGACTTGCAATATTTAATCCGGGAACTTGCAATGAAGGAATACATTAAGAACTGTGTGCCTGAGGTGTTCTCTGTGGGATGATATACATCTAGAATGAGTCATTCACCGTCCAGACGGCTTAAGCAGGTTGACCAGTCAGAGCTGGAGCAGGAGTCAGAGCAGAAACAAGGCAGGGGAGATGCCCGAGCCGGGATGGGGACCTGCTGTTGCAGTTGCCTGCCCCTTGGCCCGGGGGCTGACTCGGCTGATCATGAAACAGAGGTGGTTGCTGAGCTGGAGCCCTCCAGTTTGGGGAAGGAGGATATTCAGATTGAGACAAGGTAACACTGGTTTAATGGTATTATAACAATGACATTTTGTCTTTTACTTTGTGTAAAATAACTGTTTTTTATACATAAAATGCTACTACAGTCTGGAGTTACAACATATGTAAATGGAACTGGTATGCAAGAAAAATCTTTTTAAATGGAAAAAACAAGACTCTTGTATGCTTTTTATGTATGACTCTTTTCATGTTGTTAAAGAAGGAAGCTCTGCACCTGAGTAAATTCAGCTACCTCTCTGGAGAAAAGAGAGTTTTTATACCCTCCCTCTGATTGAATTCAGATGACAGTTCTTTCTGCCGCATTCTGTCAGAGCCTGAGTATGACTGGAGCCACTGCAGAGAGAAGCAGGTCCCACACTGTTCTCATCTCACCAGGCGAGAGAAAAGAGATGTGATTAGTTACCAGCCAGAAAGGGGAAAGATGAATGTTGTGTAAAAAGAGTCTTTCTAGAGAACATAGTATCGAAGACCTAACCTTTTTCATGACGTTCTCATTTCTATTTTGCCCAGAAGATTCCAGTGTTTAGTGTAAATGTGATGGACAATAAAATACTTAATGTATATGTTATATAACCAGTAGAACATTACATTACAGTTCATTTAGCTGACGCTTTCATCCAAAGCGACTTATAATAAGTGCAAACAATCATGAGGATACAACTCCGAACAGCAAGAATCTTGCAAGTACATAAGCTTCAAATAGGTAAAATAATACAAGTGCAGAACAATAGCTTCAAATAAGTCAAACCAATGTAAGTGCAACATGCAGAAACAATAGAATTAAAATTCAGCCATTAGCTTGAAATAAGCCAACCAATTTAAGTGCAACATTCAAAGAACATAATATACTGTGTATATATATATACATATATATATATATATATATATATACTGTATGTGTATATATATATATATACTATATATATATATATATATACTATATATACACTCTTTTTTTTTATTGACCGAGGTGCAGTCGAAAAAACAGGTGGATTTTCAGTCTGCGACGGAAGGTGTGACGACTTTCTGCTGACCTGACATCAATGGGGAGCTCGTTCCACCATTTTGGAGCCAGGATAGCAGACAGACGGGTTTTGTTTGAGGCTCGCAGTGAGGGAGTAGCGAGCCGATTGGCCGATACCGAGCGAAGTGAGTGAGCTGGGGTGTATAGTTTGACCCGTGGCCTGGATGTAGGAGGGGGCTGATCCGTTCACAGCACGGTAGGCCAGCACCAGAGTCTTGAAGCAGATTCGAGCAGCCACTGGTAACCAGTGAAGAGAGCGGGAGGAGCGGTGTAGTGTGGGAGAACTGGGGGAGGTTAAGACCAGTCGGGCTGCTGCATTCTGGATGAGCTGTAGAGGTCGGATTTTTTACATGTCATTTAGCAGACGCCCTTATCCAGAGCGACTTACAGTGAACTAACTACAGGGACAGTCCCCTGGAGCAACACTGGTTAAGTGCCTTGCTCAGGAGCACAATGGTGGCAGCCTGGTATTGAACTCACAAACTTCCAGTGTTCTATTTGGAAGCCTAACTACTAGACTAAAACTACCACGGATGGCACATGTAGGCCGTCCAGTTAGTCATGCAGTGTCACACCCAGATTTCTTGCAGTCTGAGTTGGGGGAAACAAGCGAGGTGCCGATGTTGATGGTAAGGCCTTGGATGGGAGAGCCCTTCCCCGGAAGGAAGAGCAGTTCGGTCTTGTCAAGGTTGAGTTTCAAGAGGTGTGCGGCCATCCACTGAGAGATGTCAGCCAGACAAGCCCAGATCCGTGCCTCCACCTGGGTTTCAGATCTGGGAAAAAGACAGAATTAGTTGAGTGTCATCTGCATAGCTGTGGTAGGAGAAGCCATGAGAGTTAATGATAGAGCCAAGTGAATTGGTGTACAGAGAAAAGAGGAGGGGACTCACCACGGAGCCCAGTGGTGAGTTGACAAGGTCCGACAGAGACCGTCTCCAAGTTACCCTGCATGTGCAGTCCTTTAGAGAGGATTTGAGCAGGGAGAGCGCAGAGCCTCAGACTCCCAGTTGGAGGGTGTAAAGGAGGATCTGGTGGTTCACTGTGTCAAGCGCACAGAGAATAATCAAAGACTTGTTATATACAAGATGACCTTGAAGATAACTGATTCTTCTGTGGGCCCTGTGGTCTCGCTAGAACAGGAAATGCTGCCATGTACTGATAGAAAGTGATTTATATTTATTGGGAGTCAGGTCCAATAGACAGTTTGCAAGTTCTCTTCTGTGCTCATACATACATATATAGCACCTTGAAGATCTGTAAACATTTTTTTTTTTTTTTAAAGAAAATTCTTTTGTCATTGCCCAACAAAATGCATTAGTAGCTTAGTCCATTAATGCGAGACAAAAAAACCCATGACAAAACCGAACAAAAACAGTAGTGCATTCTTGCAGTGAGTTTTTAAAACTTGCAATAAGGGAGGAATGTAAACAGCAACAACAACAATAGTGGATTCTCTGGACAGATGTAATGGCCGACATCTTTAACATAAAAAATCAGGGAAACATTGCCAATCAACTTTGACATTTGAGCACCGAGCATCATTGATGTAAACACAGAGTCCACCTCCTCCTGTCTTCTTAATATGATATTTAATGACTGATCATAGGATTTGTAGCAATAAATGTGCTTTTTAGTGGTTTATAGTATACATATTCCTTAAGGTATATTATCTAAAGTCTGAATAATGCACACTTCAATAAGCTTATGTTCTGCAGAAGATTGAGTGCTTGAGCTCTGAAAAATGTTTCTCATTGTGGATTACTTGATTGAATAGTGCTGTTCCCATTAATGGAATATTGAGTGTGAAAAAGATAAATGAAAAGGCCCGTCTGGCCAATGCTAGCGAGAGCAGATCTGGTGGTTAGGGCAATTCCACTCACTGCAGCATTTATTGAACACATTGACTGCACAGCTGCGTGAGTTCTCACAAAGCGGTCCAATTTCATTTGCTTTATTGCAGAGATCCAAGGCTAATTCCTTATTCATGATCTGATTGATTCTCCTTTTTGCTAATCTGAATCTTTGAGAATGAGATGTTTTACGTCTTCACCTCAAAACCATTCACTGTCTGTCGTTTTCTTAGTGAGATGAAGCTTGGATTGTGCAGCTAAAACAGCATATTTGGGAGTGTTTGAGTCAGTGATGACGTATGCCCTTATCTGCCAGTGAATCATGGGGACCTGGTGGAGTGAAGTGTTTGTCGTGTGCTGTTCTGTAGGCAGCCACTAGATATTGCTGTTGAGTCTTTGTCTATTTGATAGATTGATGCAGTTTTACAGTTGTTTTATTTATTATTCACACAGGTAGTGTTCAGGTAGTAGCCAAGTGTTTTGGTACTTACTTATGCCTTTTCATATTGTGCAGGCTTATGTCCATGTTGAAAAAAGATTATATTTATTAAAGTTTAACTTCATAACTGAGTTTAACTCTTGAGTGGTGAGAAGGTCATTTCTCGGTCATATCGGCCTTTTCCTGTATTTGACTGACATTTTGTTGCATTAGTTCTGTATTGCATACTTATTACACAATATTTCTTGCATTTCTGAGAAATGTTTGTTTTTCACCTGTAGTATAGTTTGCAAAGCTTTTTTATTTCTGGTTTGATGGGTTTCTGATTTGCTAACACAACAGACTGAGATTGATACACTGTTATTGTAGCTTCATTTTGTCATGGAAGCCAGGAGGACAACAGCGGAAGCAGATAAAAGAGTGAAGCATGAACGATGACCTGGCTGTCTATCGTACGTATCGACCTAAACCACCCTCGCCCAGTCCCCTGCTCTTATGTATATGTCTGTCTGTGGATTATTGAACCGGCAGTGCAGCAGCCTGAGCCAGCCACTCAGCTATAGTCTGCCCTCCATCCTCTCTCTCTCTCCCTGACTGACGGGGATGTGATCTGATAAAGAGGACTCGAGGTGATACTGAAGGCTCTGGTTGCAGTCAGAGACCAAGGTCAGCACTTTACATTGACCGGTCAACACAGTGAGGTGATCACAAGAACCAGTGGTGGCTTCAGAGTTTCTTCCCCTTTCCCCCATCTTCTTCTTCTCATTTATAGGGACTGAACAATGGAGCGTGATCATACTATTCTTCCCTGAAGAGGCTAAGTAGAGGCCTGTACTGTAAGTGCTGGCAGTGTTACAGAGTGATCCAGGGTAGAGAGAGAGGGCTGAAACAGCAGTTATACTTCTATCTGACACCACTCTTTGTGCCCGTTCTAGCTCACCCACCTAGCATATTGCACACAGTTAAAGCAGGCTCAGTTACCATACGTAAAGCGAACAGAAAGAGATCTCCTTATTGGTCGTCTTCAGGATCAGGACATTGGATTTACTGCTTTTCACATCTGATCACTAACTGGTGAGTAGCAGTGTAGCAACATGAGGATTGAGAGGACTCTGTAGCTATCAGATTCATGCTGGGAGTATACTCTATGCAGAAAGACAAGGAAGATGAATCATGTTAGACATTGTTGTCTTTGATTGAAATAGAATTGCCTGTTTTGCAAGTGAAAGCCAGCCAGTTCAGTTTAATCTTTGAAAAACGTTTCATTCATTTTGTGTATAATCATTTGTATTATATGTATTCAAATGTCTCATTGCTTTGTGATCACAGACGGATGATAAAGGCACATTTCTATATTTCAGTCACTTTCTATTCAGAATATTTCTTCCTTTCAGTTGTGTTCATACAGTTTGTCATGGTCATGCTATTGGTTGTAGGCAGAGGCAGAAGAAGTATTCTGATCTTTTACCTAGTTAAAGTCAAAGTCCTGCATTTCAAATATTATATCAGTAAAAGTAGGTAGGTATTAATTAATTTTCACGCTTGTATCATTCTTGCAGTATTGCCAAACATTCCCCTTCAGGCCTTTTCTATTAATGTGATTACAAACATTCGGCTTTCCTTTAAACTCTTATTTCATTAGAAAATGAGTAACTGCGTGCATCCTTTCTTTACTGCTCTCTGGCGGTCCAGTTGTTTGCCAGTGTATGGTTGTTTTACGTTTTACTGTGTGACGTGCATGTTGCAGTTTTTCCATGCAGTGAAATGGATTGCTGTAAAACGTAAAAGAGGGCTAATGCACAGTTCAAATGATCATAGGTGGTCTTAAGACCCAGAGATCTATCACACTGCTATCCTCTCAACAGCGTAGAAGAGGCTTGCAGTGTGAGCGTCTTCGACTCCTGGGGTATGCTAATGAGATGTGAAGCAGAGTGTAGATGGATGAGAAAGAGCTGCAGAGGATGAAACTCGGGGGATATGGGCAACTGCAGCTGCTGCATTACCTCCATGTGTATGTGTGTGTAGGTACTGTCACTTCAATCTGTGAGTTGACTTCCTGAGTCTGTGAAGAAAAGATTTTTCACCTGTCCTCCCCAGTGTCTCTATTAGCTGATAGAAGGCGTTTGTAGCGTGGCATTATCATCAGTCTTTCCAGCTGTTAGGTCATAGCCCAGTTTTCACTTCCATTTCTCATGTGATGAATTATATCTCCCCACCTCCCCCAACACTTCCCTCCTTCATCTAATCGGACTGTTGTTACAGTGTTATCTTCTTAAGCTGTTGACGGTCATCCTGCATTGAGATGTTGTTGTTGTTGATATTCAATAATGATACTCAGGGGCATACCTTCAATCATTTTCAGTTGGTACAAAATGATACCATAAGAACATTTCTTGCATGCTAACTGCCAAAATATTATAGTATAAAGACCGGCATGTAGAATTGACTTTATACAGTTATCTGTCATTATGCAATGTGTAACGTGGAAGTTCTATCTATCACTCCTCGTCTCTTTTTTCCTTACTCACTACTGTAATTCCTCCTTCTCCCTCCTCATTCCTCTTCTCTTGCTTAAAAAGCATGCTGTGCATTGATTGCATGACTGCAGAAGGAATGGAGCTGAGAGGGCGTCCTGTTCAGGAAAATGCTCTGACTGCAGAGCTCCGCTAAGGAACGCATATATTAGAAGCGAACAGAGGAGAGGTGAGGAGAGAAAGAGTACTACTTCAGGCAATGAACGTGAGAGAAGAGAATACGATTATATTGGTTAATGGCTAAAGCTGTGTACCTGCGCTTTTACTTGGTGCTCTGGGCCCTCGTACATGATGTATTGGTGAGGTTGGCTGCCTTTAATAATACCCATCACAAGCCTAATGCTCTCGGAGACAGGGGACAGTTCAGTGATTACATGTATTTTTAGCACCACCTCAGCAGCCCGACACAGGAGAAGCGGGAAAGGGGATGTTTTGAATGAACCGACGCCACAGAGCACAGCGGAAGACGTCAGCAACAGCAGCACAACCAGCTGAGAGGAGTACACACACAGAGGCAACACTGAGACGAGCAGAGCAGAGCACAGCAAATCACAGACCTGCAGCTAACATGTTGGGCCAACCAGGACAGTCAACCTTACACGTCCCTTACAAGAGGCAGCCAGTGTATCAAGCGACTCACAGGTGTGTATCCCAGCCCCATATGTGGGATTGGATTGCTACGTAGCTACTCAGGAGGTGTGTTGGCTAAAGCTTTCCGGCAGCTGCAGGAGATAAAGTGTTTCGGATTGCATGCTGTTAAGTGTATGTGCAGAGAGGATCATTTAAATGCACGCTGAACAGGGTCTGTCGTCCGTTTTTTTGTGGCAGAGCAGGCAGCTGGCTGTTTAGCCTTAACAAACCTTTGGATTGCCTTTGGGGAGTGCGTATATCATTGTGGACTAATGGTGCAGTCTCTCCATGAATGAGAAAACGGAGAGGGAGAAAGAGAGAGAGATGCTCACTGCGGTGCCTCATGATCACAGGTCACTGACCGCTGTGTCGCTGTCAGCAGAACTGTGATCTCTCAGGCTGATTATGATGCTCTTCTACATGGCTAATGTGCGACGTCTCTGTAGGTTAGACTGTTGTAAAGGTGTGATGCAGTCCTCGCAATTCTCAGTATGGCAGATGCACTTCTCAAAGGAATGTACACGCTTACATGGTTTACATGTAAACGTGTTTGCGTCTCAATGCTTCGCACAGCTGCTCCTAAGGCCCAGCCCACACACAGACAGACCCACAGAGATATACTGTATATGTACAAACTCACACATGCCATGTCTCATCTGCTGCATATTACACTTTTCCATGACTATTTTGATCTCGTTTTGATGAATTTTATTTTCTTCGCATCATTGACTTAAGCATCATCGCTCTAGACTTTGTGTTTCACCTTTCAGCATCGAAGTTACCTGAACATGTACACTGCTGTGTATGGCCTACTATACATTAACACTGTTTGAATATATGTAGTGGCAACCTACAGTTTTTAAGATGTTAATTTGGTCTATTTGAATGAGTTGTGACATGGAAGATATGCCACATAGATCCATGCAGATCCAAGATAGCCAGCTTATTATCATTCTGTCAGGGTCTCGATGTCGGCCGCAGCATAAGGTTACTCAGCCTATTTATCATTCGGGCATGTGCGCCCTCATTGGTCAGCCCCCCTGCTGTACTCTCAGCCACAGAGGCAGTGGGCTGTAAACACCACATCGCAGAATTTCACCTACAGTGTGGGCCGCAGATAACGAGAGTTGACAGTTTGGGTCAGCTTTGAATCGATTCTAGTAAATCTAGCTAATTTTACAAATTACAGCAATGAGCCTCTTGTGGGTTTGTCTAGTCTTGTGTGGTGGTCTGTTTTGAATTTTAATCGATTATGTGATGGTCGGTTTTAGCTTGGTCTGGTTCTACTCAGGGCGTTGGATAACATCTGATGCAATGTTTATTTCACCCAGTCAGTTCCAGTACGGTTGAGTACAGCCCGGTCACACCCAGCCCAGTGTATCCTTCCCCTTTCATCCCTTGGCCACAGGGAGAAATCTTTCCAAAAGGAACAGCTCTTCATTTGTATGCTTAGCTTATAGGGAGGTCATATTTGCAAGTTCGGCTTTGAGTGTCTGTACCACTTCAGTGTGAACAATGACACGTATAAAATTAGTGCAGGGTACACATGAATAAAGGAAAGACACTATCAGAGAAAGGAGGCGACCTCTCCTTAACCACAGACATTCTGCACATTTCCAGGGAGACTTAAAACTTCTAAGAATAGAAATAATGATGATACTTAACAGAAGGTTGAGGTATTTGAAAAGGGAGTGCATTCTGTGTGTATTAAGACCGTGACCTTTTAAATTCCCCTGAATGTGATTTAGATCAGCCTCTGTGAGTGGGATAGAAATACTGGGGAAGGGACTTTTCTGGTAAAAATCTCGATCCTGCCGGCCAGTCGAGCTGTGCACCAGATGTGGCCTACCTTCCTCCGCTGATGCCTGTCTTAAGAAGCCTCGTAACCCCCGACAAGCTCTCCCCACACTCTCAGGATACAGAGATCTAAAAATAGCCTCTAAATTCAGTTACCCTCTGCCAGCCAAGTGGAACCTCACCTAATTAATTTAATCCATCTGTTTAATTTCCTGGATAAAATGATAATGTTATTAACTGCATGCTTTAGCAACCAAGAAGGACAGCTGAGAAATGATTAAAAACCAAATGATCAAATCAGTTTTGATCCTTTTTAACGCCGTGTGCTATGTTGAAATAACCATTATTTGATGTCTAATCGTGCATTGTGGCGATCAGGCATTTTATGTCACTTCTGTATTGAAAAATGGCGCTGTTGTGATCTAGTAGAGTGATACCAGAGAATAAATAGACAATTTAGAGGCAACGGATTGTGAGAGAAACCTGCAGTGCTTTGATAGCTTTGTGTACCGCATGTTCGTGCAGAACTGATGTGAAGCCCCTAACAAGACAATGACACTGGAAAAAAGATTGTTTTGCATCCTAGTAGTTTTTTTGGGGGACTGGGGCCTCCGTGTGTGTTGCCTGCCTGTTGTTCATTGCCACTGAACATTGCAGTCGTGGAGTAGCTGTGTTGTCTTAACCCTGTGTATCACTGTAATGTAACTCTCCTGTGGGAGTGTGTTCAGTGGCTGCTTTTGCTCTGCGGTGTTTGTCTGCTCAGATTCTGTAATGAGAACTGCAGGAGAGAGAGAGAGAGTTCCCTCCAAGCCTGGAGCCAGTCTGGACACAGTTAGCTCCCAGCAGAGAACAGATCTCTCTCTCTCTCTCTCTCTCTCTCTCTTGCACGCACGCATGCGCACACACACACACAAAGAGCTGACTCAATCGGCATGTCCTGCATAGAGGAGATTGTGAGTAGAGGAGAAGGTATTGGACCATCTTGATGAGGAGTCCGGACTGTCTTAGTGTTCCTTCACTGATAACATTTAGATGTGCTGTACACACTGAAGAAAACACTGTTGTAAACACAGGTTTGCTGCAGTAAAGTGTGCTGCGCTATACAAGCTTGGACACACTCAGGTGCCCAGACTCTCTGCAGCAAAATTTACCAGACTAATCAAATTTCTCCCATACAGTACCCTCTGTGCTTTTTGCTTAAATGTGATGACTTTATCATCTACCGCTGAACCCAAAGAGCAATGTAATGTAATCAAGGGTCTGAACGATAGATTTGTCTAGTGTTGTCTCCTAGTATGGTTTACAGAGCATGTTTCAGCCGTTGGGTAATTTGTTACAATCCTCCACTGTCATCTTGTTGACAAAAGCTCCCAAAATGTTAAAACAAGACTTTTTTTTCACACGTGCGTGTTCCTGCTTGTGTGTGTGTGCATGTGTGTGTGTGGCATTTAATGTTCGGATGATGCCTGTCTGACATGATTGTGTAAGGGATTTAGACATGTTTCACAGCATGAGGGTTAGCTGAATCCGATTGTTAGAGGATCCAGTGGCTGTTTATCTGCCCCTCTGCTTTTGGACAAAAGCACTGGCAAGTAATATGGCTTTCATGCAATGGTATTAGAAAACAGGGATTACCCTGGTTCAGATAATGTAATCCTTACGGACACAATGAAATTTAACTACGCCTGTCCTGTTTTGTTTCTAAAGAGCATGACCATATATATATATATATATATATATATATATGGGGCATGACAGCATGACGACACTGTATCTTAACACACGTCCAGGCTTTGGGATGGACATCTCCTATTTATTATTGTATTCATTTATTATATAATAATATCATTTTATTATAAGAAGAGATAGATGAACTACAATTAGACGACAACTAACTGCAGCTTTTACAGCCCTTGTGCCATTGCATTCACAAATGAGATATCATCAAAGCTGTCCACCAGCTACCCACCAAGCATTATTTCATAGGTGGGCACCAGCTCCATTGATTACTATATTATGTCATTGTCCAGTCAAGGATACTACAAAAGCTGTGCTATATTAGTCATTTAATTATTTATGGAAAAACACCGGATTAGAAATCAAGAGGTAAACCGGAATTTCTGTTTCCTTAATCAGATGTGGTCATATGGTTTCTTTTTCAAACACATTTAGAGTAGCCATCTCTGCCTATTTTTGCCACGCTTTTCTGTTACGTTTTTTTTTTTGTGATGTTTGATTTATTTTTGATGTTTCGGGATTACGGGGTTTAGAGATCAAACGGATAATCTGACCATGAACATATGCAATTTGTGCGTGTGTGTCTGTGTGTCTGTGTGTGTGTGTGTGTGTGTGTGTGTGTCTGTCAGTGTGTGCTCAGGGGAGTGTGTCTGTAGTATGACAGATTGCCTAACTTTGGCTGAATCATGCTGCGGATCATTCACTTGGTACCGTAAAACCTCAGGGAGCAGTCGGCTCTTTTGAGTTTGAAGGCGAAGAAAAATGCTGGGAGTTAGTCTAGCAAGTGATAACTGCTGCTGCATGGGGCTTGCATTGAGAACCTGCAGGTAGGCCATCTTACTCTGATATCTGTTTGTGATTGATCGTACTGCGCTTGAAAGGTGCTACTTATGGATATAGGTATAGATGCTTACAGCTTGGTCTGTTAAACAATCCTGCAGCTGTTTTGCTGCACTCTGCGTAAACCTTAGGTGGCCCCTATCTTTGTCTGCTCTTTTGTAAAAGGTCTTCTGACTAATGGCAAGGTGGATCGTTGTCTTTTATCAGCATAAAAAGTTCACTCTAAGTTTCTTCACTTTTGTTTCGCAACCCGTTTTGCATGCTTATCTTTTTTTTTTTACTTTTTGCCGCTGAGAGTGATTTATCGTGTTATTCTGAAGACGGAGCTGTCATCTCCGACTGACATCTGTGCTGCAGGATTGTTGGAGAATTCAGGACAAGCTGCCTCATCAGAAAATGTTCGTAAATCCCTAAACAGC
>CALSCE010009344.1:4930967-4941968 GCA_943593645.1 Bovichtus variegatus | reverse complement strand
CTCTCTCTCTCTCTCTCTCTCTCTCTCTCTCTCTCTCTCTCTCTCTCGCTTCAGGCAGTTGCTGGAACAATTTCAGGTGGTAACAAGTTTATAACAGAGCTTCCTGTGTACAAGATATTGATGTGGGTTTGGCTCTTTGTGAAGCTTGTGTTTGTACTCTAGCCACCAATAGTCATGTTTGCTGTCCACTGAGAGTTTGAAAAATATAATTTCCAATTGAGCAGGCACTAAATGAGATTTAACTGATGAGCAATACCTATTTTTGGCAAAATATTTTAGTTTACGGACCAGGATCCAGGATATCAATATTTTTTTTCACTTTCTTTTGCAGAATTAGTTTCTGTGCATGAAGAATAGTGTTTCCTTGCATCCACATTCTATAGTATTGGTAACACAGGCCTTTTTTTGCATTTACTGCTATGCAATTAGCTGTTGTCTTGCTTATGTTTTGGAACGGCATGGCCTGAAGGACCATTGTGACTGCAACAAAATGTGCCGTGTCAGATCTGTGTGTGTGTTGAATGTTAATAGGGTAAAAGCTCTTTCAATTTCTGCCAAACCCTCTGTCTGACACGGGTACAAACACTGGCAAGTCCTTGCACCTGTTTCGGCTGTCAATTGGGCCTGTTTGAACCTGCCTTTGCCACTCTTTGCCCAGTGCTGCTTGAGTGGTTTGGATGGCTACAGACTCCATAGAAGCAGAGCTTCTACACAAGGTTTTCCTGTTTCATTGATGCTATTTAAGACTATACATTCATAAAGACAGAGGTATAACTGTTCTCCAGTAGGGCTGTAATCAGTGTGTCATACTGTCCATTAAGCTGGGGATATTTGCAGTTGTAAATAATGCAGATGATGATGATAGTAGTGGATGAGTGCAATGAAAAGTCAGTGTGAAATGTGTTTGGTCGGTTTTCCTGATTTCCATACAGAGTGACAGTAGAATCTCCCAATAACTCTTTAGGGAGACTGCTTCGATAATCCCTCCATAAATGTCTGGGAAATGAAGCAGAGCGAGGCTGCTGCAGTGCTCTGCTATGAAACTGATAAAGGTCAGTCAACATGTGCAAATCCTGCTGCAAAATGCTTATCTCCTTAATGGCTCCCTGTGTGTGGATATACTGAGCACAAACCGATGTTATTAAGGCTTAATTAATTTTGCCTGCCTGGTTTCTGGAGGTCCATGATATCTCTCTCACTATGTAATGTCCTGTCACACGTGCACGCTGCCCGGGTGAGTTACATTACAGTTCAGTATTGGTTCATGAAAACCTCATTTAACCTCATGTGTTGCAGCCCTTCTTTTCTTTTTTTTGTCTTATTTTTGGGGGATTCTGCAGAAGCATATTGTCTGAGTATTAACAGCTTGCTGATATTATTGATACATTTTTTACAGCTAATTGAATTGGTCTGAGAAAGGAAGTGAGCAGCCCAACTTAAATGATTTCTGACGTGTGTTCTCTGGTGATTAGAGGAATTGCTGAAGAGCATTGATTTGTGTTTCACTTCACTCAAAGTTAAAATGTAAGGCCAAATGCATTATTATATGACATTTATTACACCACACTGTTTCAAGCGAAGAGTTTGTGTGCAGCTGCACAGGCTCACCTTATCACCTTATTACCTCATCACCTTATCACCTTATCACCTTATCACCTTATCACCTTATTACCTTATCACCTTATCACCTTATTACCTTATCACCTTATTACCTTATCACATTATTACCTCATCACCTTATCACCTTATTACATTATTACCTCATCACCTTATTACCTTATCACCTTATTACCTTATCACCTTATCAGTCAGTTGATGCCTTAATCGTCAACTCAACATGGACTTGATATATATATATACATATATGTACAGTATATATGCAGGATGATATATGATGTGTGTATATGTATATGCATATGTTTCTATTGGTTGATTCAAATCAGTTGATTCATTTCGACATTTAAAAACAATATTTATCATTACATATCAGTAAATATGCCAATTAATCATTTTAGAAATACATTTTTGTTAATTACAAATAGTATTATTATTACTAGAATAATAATAAATAAAATAAAACATTTAAATTAAAATATATTTTAAAAAAAGGCCTTGTTTCTGTTTCCTAACTAACTAACTAACTAACTCATTTGTGACTTTTTATTCCATGTACTATTGTGAATGGAATATTAATTCCATGCTGTGCCTACAGAGAAGTAACAGGTGCTCTCACTGGCCTCTTCGTGGCTCTGCATCATTACTTTCTAATTCTTGAGTTTTCAGACAGCACATTGATGCTGTAATGCTTATTACAAAGGCCACATGATGGGAGACAAGAGGCTCTTCCTGCCCTTGTTCACAGCGCTGAAAATAATTGCTTAGCTATAAGAGCTCCTGTTTCTGTGCTTCCCTGTGGGCTGGACCTTGTTTAATTTTGAGTGTATCACATTGTGGGGATGTATTAAGAGATGTGTCATTGAATTGAACTGCTTCTAAATTGAATATGTGTGGGCAAGAAATGAAGCATAAGCTATGCTATGCATAAGCAAATCCTTGGTTGTCTGTCAGATTTAATATTTACCACAGGCCTATAGTATGCTGGCACCACCTGCTCCTCTGTGCCACTTTCCTCAGCATGAGTTTCAATTCTTACTAAGTATAGGTCACAGGTCAATGTCACTGTTAAACCAGTGCTTCAAAAAGTAGACACCAACGACCCTGAGGTGCCCTTGAGAGGGCCGAAGAACTTCAAATGTTTATCAAGTTGCGATATATGTCTGGATCCTGCTTTAAATTCTCAGCTAATTAGTATTGTAGAGCGTGGATGACTTGGTCGAAGGAGGTTATCATACTTATTGAGAAAAAACGCTAAATGACCACCGTGCACACTTCATTACTTTAGCTGCAATGCTGCCACGCAGAGGATACCAGCGGTACGCCTGTGTGACAAACACGAACCAAAATCCATCGAAAACAAATGCCAACTTCCATTAGTGAAGGAATTTTGACAGCAGTAGCAATCTACAACCTGAAAAAAAAAGACCCTTTTTACAAGACTCAACAGCGACCACATAACTCTTTGAAAGAGATTATGTTTAGCAATTTCAATTCTGGGAAAGTGGGAGAGAGGGAAGTAGCAAATGGAAAGGGAGGAGGATCTGATAACAGCTGAGGTATTCCCCTGATGGGAGGGAGTTAGATCTCTCCCATCTACCCAGCAAGCGTGGGGTGAAACTCTCAGACAGCACGCCTGAGCAGGAGACAGCGGAGATAAAGAGCTCCCCCTCCTGCTCTCATCCTGCTCGCTCCACTTTACTCTGCTCTTTGCGGATGCCAGTTGCTACGAGAGACCCTCTCTGCATCTCCCTCCTGTCCTGATAATGCCGAGAGGATTTCCATGACCTGCAGCATCACAGCGAGACTAGCAGCCGATTCACGCTGATTCACTCTCACAGCAGGTGAGACTGTCTCCCCTGTGTGCATGATACAGCAGAGCGTAGTAAGTAGCAAACAGAAGTGGATCTGCGCTAGTAGTGGGTGCAGTCTGGGGAGTTTTCTTTCTTACCACTAGGAAGAGTGGTGTAGATAGATACAGTTGAGTTGAGACTGAAAGTGTGATCCCCATCTTTGATGTGTGTTGTGGAGCAGTTTGGAGCCTTGGTGTGTTTCTATTGGTGTGAGAAATAGAGAGAGAGAGAGGTGTTCAAACCACAGAGCCTTGCCCCTGGTGCCCCTGCTGCCAAGATTTAGCCCCTGTGTTGGACAGGGATTACCCTGAGCCTCTTGTTCGGCTGGAAAAGAATTGGTAAGGCATGCCTGGGCTGAAGTGTGGACTCCAGTTCTTGCTGCATTGAGAGAAAGAGAGAGAGAGAGACAGCACGTTTTTATGATTTGAGCTACAGTGCTGCTTTTTCTACACATTTCTTAGGGGAAGCTGGAATCAAAACCAGTTTGCTGCTGTATTCTCAGTTTGCTCACTATTCACAGTTGCACTTGCCCACTTTACATCTAACTCCACTCAGTTTATAGAATCCTTAATTTGCTGCTGTGAGAGTTCATGCACAAGGATAAAGTTTGGTCACAAAACTGTTATTTCTCCTTTATATATGGTGTATTGTTACCTGAAAGTCACCACTTCTATCAGCTAGTGTTGAACTAAGTCTTGTTTACATTGGGGTAACACGCAACCACAGAAACATTCATTGCGTAAAAGCCCTCTTGAGCCTCAAGCAGAAGGAATGTCAGCCATTCTTTCTCGTCTTTATCTGGCCTGATGGAAGCATTAACTCTACTTGACCTGATGCTCAGTGTTTTGGGGCTCTGTAACATGCTAGTGGTGTCAGGCGGTGCCTGTTGTCGGGAAGAAAATGTCCCTGAAGCTTAATCTGAGTCTAACAAAGAAGTTATCTCAGGATTAGTGTTGTAGTGTAACACACCACATCTGTGCTGAGATGGGAATATGTTATTGATTCTTCCATCTTTTGGTCTGTTGAATTATTAATAATGTTCAGTGTATGCTCCCAATGAACTAACATTTACAAATGTACTTGTGCCTCACTGATGTTATGTGCTATATTACACTACTTAGGTGCTCGTGGTTTATTTTTTTACATTTGCTATATTACAGTATGAGTAGCTGTAGTATAAGAGAGTGGAGTAAACTAAGTTTTAATAAATAAACTATAGTGATACCTAAGTAGCTTTTTGTGTGGTGTGAGTAACTTGGCTTTATTATGATAATGCTTATTTTAAATTAGAAGATAAATTACCTGAATTTCTTCAAAAACGACATGTATGTTGGTTTCATTGGATTTCTTCATGCATCAACTAATGTACTTCTGGTTTAGAGGTGGAGATTTAAATAAGTAATAGCTCAGTGTTACTGTTTTCTATGTTTACACCATATCCTTAAGATGTTTTACTGCACTCAAATCAATGTGCGAGGTGAAGCTGAACTTTAACAGAGTGAGGTGACGTAAAGATGTAAATCTGGAAGCAGACATTACTGCACGGTGGTTTTGTTTTTTACCTCGAGTGATGCATTATGACAATATCACATTTGTGACATTAGATTCTAGCAACTACATGTTGCAACAAAGCTGATTTCTAAGTAGGTAATCGAGAAGGAAGTGTGCTCCAGCTCCTCTGCAGCAGGAGTTCATTTTCTCCTTTGGGACAATATTGTCACAAGCGTTGATGGTAGCTAGTTTTCTGCAAACAAATAGACCTACTGTGCTGCAGTGTTTGTACGCTAACTGGGGATGCTGCAAATTCCGTGACAAATAGTTCGGAAGTAATGCGGCTAAAACAAAAGCCTCAAAGAATGCAGATTCCTAATTAACAGGGGATGCTGGTGCAGTGCTGTATGTGCCCAGTTCAGCTCAGCAAATTATGAGTTGTTACCAGGAACAAGCCTGGCCCAGTGTGTGTGTGTGTCTGTGCGTGTGCATGTGCGTGTGCGTGTGTGTGTGTGTGTGTGTGTGTGTGTGTGCGTGTGTGCTGTTTTTACATGGATGTGTGATTGTCTATATTTGATGGTATGTTGTTTGTGTGTGCAGAACAACTGCAGCATCATTCTTGTTCCTTTTCTGAAATGTCAACTCATAAATCTCTCCACCCTGCACAGTTTGTCTCCCCTCCTTTTGCTGCATGGTGATGCAGTGAGGCACCACTTTCTGTTTGTATCATTCTGCACCTTTATAGTACTGACGTTATGCAGCTGCCCCTCAGAGGATTCACCCCTTACTGCTGGATATATAATAATTTATTCAACCTCGGTACACTTTAAGTTAGGGTAGTGTAAACATGTTTATCTAAGCTTTTTATTTATCTTTACCTGTGTGTGTGTGTGTGTGTGTGTGTGTGTGTGTGTGTGTGTGTACAAAGCAGCATATGGGTTGAGCCTCTGCACAGCAGCAGTATTTACTCTATGGTTTTATTGCTCGCGCACAGTATTTCACAGCTTCTGTTGAAGAATAGTGTTTTTTTCTGCTGTAATGCATTGTGTATGATGGTGATGGGAAAAAATAAAAAAATAAAAAAAGGGTTACGGGGAATAAAATACAACAATGACAAATGCCAGGGCTTGAAAGCATAATATTGCAAGTTTTTCAGCCCCAACCTGAATGGGACAAATATGTCAGCATAAATCATATCTGTTGTCCTCATACTCACACAAATAGCTGTCTCCACCTGAGTAGATGAAACACACAGGCCTTTGCTGCTAGATATTAATATTATTTCTGCTAGGTTCTTCCATAAGATTACACAGAAACAAAGGTTTCTAAAGCTCCACAATTGTTACAAATGATTACAAATGACATTACAATTACAACTTGTATGTGTGATACAATGGCAGCAGCATCTCGAGGGACGTGTCACAGTTTGAGGGGATAATGGATGGCAGTGCTGAGCACCGGTGGCAGCTAACTTATCCTGGGGAGCCATACACCTTAAAGGCCCTCTGCAGTGGTGGGGTTTTGGGTAAAATAGTGAGAGAAAGTAAATGAAATGGAAAGCCAAACACATTGAATTATTGAAGCCTAACCTGATGAAGATGGTTAGATGATAAGGTTGGGCATCGGATGAATACGTCAGTGATTAGAAAAGGATTAAATCTTGTTTTTTCTTTTTTTTATGAAGCATAAGAAACCTCATCCAAGTACAACATGAGGAACAAGTAGATCAATCTCACTATGCTTCAATGTGTCAGACCAAAGGTTTGTTACGGGCTGTTGATCCTGGTCAGTATATTTGACAACAAATGTGTTTGCTAAACTCAATACTGCAAGACATTGAGTGTAGATATTTTGTTGTAAAATTGTTTATGGAAAAGCCAAAATCTTGTCCTTGCCTAGTCACACATAAAGATAAGATAGACAACCACAAATGGAAACAGAGTCCTCGCACCAGCACCAGCACCACTAGCCACTTGTCTATTTCTTATTCTATCCTGTGACACTTACTGTACACATGCAGTTATGCTCTAGTTAAAGCAATGACTGGCCCTATCTGATGTAACTGAAATCAATAAAGCCTGGTGAGCTGGGAGAGTATAGTACCATAGATTTCTTTTTTTTTTTTTGTTACAGTTGACTGAGGCATCCGTTGTAAGCTAAGCTTTATGTGTTTTTGCTTAGAAGAATAGAAACACAGCTGTGTGGTGATGTGACCAGACAGGAGTATGATTAATGACTTGATACTAATCTAGTGTTCTCCCTTGGTGTTGTTTTCTCTCCATCCTCCTTATTTTCCTCCCAATCTCTCTCTGTCCCGCAGCCACAACCTGAGGGCTACATCGTTTCGGCACCCTGTGACCGGACAGATATCTCCCGAAAACACAGAATACACACTTCAAGACAGGTGAGGCAGTCTTTTTTCCGTTCTTCCTGGGAATGATGCATACAGTGCATGCTTAAATGTGCACATACAGTAGGTTGGTTCAAGGGCATGCGGTGGGAGTCCAGAAATAGACTGGGAAATGGCCTGTCACCCTCTGCGATGAAGCCTATCACGAGGGGTGTGAGCGGACTTGTCTATTCAACAATACAGACAGTTTCAGGTAAGTGTCCATCAGGAAGATGAGCTGTGGTCATAGTCAGAACACTAAAGGATGGGCATCGTAATCATTTTCATCAAATTGAAAGTATTTATTGCCGTCATGGCATTCATAGCTGACTGCACTCACTTGTCAGTGGCATTGGATCCTGGAGACTCTTCAGTATTATTCTTCAAAGTATTGCCTTAATAGGGTTTATGGTAATGGCATGGCTGACACCAATATATGCTTTTGACCCTGTTAATATCACATCTGGAGTGAATGAATCTGTCTCATCAACAATCAGCCAAGTTATTTATTATATCTCTTTCTGGTCCATTCGGGCCATTTCAAGTCATATAAATGGAAACCTGACTGTGCTTTTGACTTTGTGACTGCCAATGGCAGAATATCCCCGAGCTTGTCCTGTGCCAAGTAGGTTTTCTCACTTTAAGGATGAGACTTATGTGACATCGATATTGTACATTAATCACTAACAAGTCAGTGAAATAAGAAGTAATATTGCCTTGTTTTCATTCACTGCAGTATTTATTGCCATGCCATGGCAGTTGGATTTATTGTCGTTGTTTTATGTCATTGGGAAGAACCTCACCCTGCAGAGCTGCACGGCAGGTTTAGAGCACAATATAAGGCAGCAGGTGTCGGGTCGTCTTTATGCTGGCCAGTGTAAGATGCATAGCTCAAATTCCACTTTAGAGACAAGCATGTGACCTCCACATTCCCGCTAATTAAAAGATGTTCTGTTAAAGCAATGCCAAACTGATTGTGATTCAGCTGAACCCTCTACTGTCATTTGTTTCCCTTTATCCCTCGTTCACTTCTGTTGAGCCATGGATTTGTATACCATCAAAAGGCTTTAAAGCTACAGTTGCCTTACTTGCATATTGTCACCGGTGATAGAATTATTCTTTTACTTTGAAATGCTACTCGTAATATCTTTAAGCTATGTTACGAATACTATCAGTGATATGCACCTCCCGCAACAACATGACAGGTATGTTATGAAGCGGGCAGGCCGAGGTTCAGGTCCTAGTCTCAGCAGTAAGCATCATAAAATGATGTGCGATCTTTTTATTATTAAAGGAATACATATTTCTACATACTGTCCGTCCCATTGTTAACTACTGTAAGAGAATAGTTGTGGTTTTAGTAATTAGATTGAAGGAGTTTCCAAATCCTATTTAGATGTAGTGGATCCTCGTACCTTTACTGTTTCCTCTCGTTTCATTGTGCTAATAATTGTGCACAGTAAACACGTCCCATAAATGTAAAATAATTGCTCTGTGACATGTTCTCTTTTTTTTTTTTTTACCAGTGTAAGAGCTCACAGTTACTGTCTGTGTTCATCAGACAGATTGATGCCTGATAAAGATCATTTGAAACTTGTGGGATGATGCCACATCAGTGCATGTGAACATTTGAAGTAGTCCGTCAAATACCAGCTTGAAACACTCCACATACTCTGCAGCATTACACGAGGCACGTTATCCGTTTTACCATAAATCTTCAAGCAGCTTTGAGTAATAGAATTATGTTTCTGGGTTGTTCTAGTTTCAGCTCAGTCTTAAACTAAGACTACAAAAAGTTTTCTGGAAGAGGAGAGTCATGGAAAAGGCAGCTTTAGTGCAGATGTAGGTTCATTCAGTAGCATTCTAGGTCAAGTGTGAATTTGACTTAGCAATTTTAACGCACACACACACACACTCTGCTACATGCTGTGTACTTTATCTTCTAAAAACGTCTCTTTAATTTATTGCCGTATGTTTGGGCCTCTCTCTTGCACCCTTTCTTCATAGTGCTGTTGTAGAGTTTTAGTGGGGAGCGTGGCAGCTGGGGTGCAGTCTGGGAGTCGAATGTGTGCGACACAGGCATGACCTCACTGTGGCTGCAAAACGTTTCTTCTGCTCACTGTCGTGGTGATGCCACGGGCTTCCTTCTGCGTATAATGATATCTGATATCTGAAAAGTAAGTTGGTTTCCTCCATGAATCATTGACTGCCTTCCAAGAAAGGAGAACCTCCGTGTGTTCCCTGGAGATCCGTATCAGATTGAGGACAGCGAGAGCAGGAAAAAGAGCTTCAGGAAGTCCTTCCCCGTGGAGGGGTCGATCAGCCCGTGCTTTCATGGCCTGGAGGCTTTGCCTTTGCTATAGATTATCACACTATGATCAATTCGTCAACTCACCCATGTGCACCCACTCTTAAGGGATTAAAAAAAACGTCAAATATGCCCTAATTTCCCTCATACAGTAGCCAGAGAAGCAGGGAGAGATGGCGCTTAGTGTCTCTCCCCCCCTGTTACACTACGTGATGTGAAATATCACTCCTCTCGACCACATGCCACAACAAATCTCCTGGGGAACTGCTCCAATGACAGTGGTGGTAAACAGTATGAAAGCTTCACATAAAACAGCAGAGTCCCCTCGATACGACAGAAGCATCCTGTAAAGATCCTGGCTGCTGTCCAAGCTGTGAGTGCAGATACTGTAAGTTTTGTTCCCGCTGTGATCTCTCTTTTTCCCCTGCCGTTTTTAAAAAAAAAATGTTTTGCTTGAGACACCGACACACATCTCTAGCTTATCTTCTTTTCCTTAGCTTCAGTGTAGAGCAACAACACAAAGCAGGAAAAAGACAACAAGGTTAGTGCTGCTTTTAACCCCTTTGCGGAACAATGAAGTGGACTAGCGGCGGTGTTGTCAGAGAGACGGGTCACACATTGTTTCCTTTTGTATACTCACTCTCCGGCAGTCAGGAAGAGACGTTGCTAAGTACTGGACAGTTGCTTGTCAATTTATTGGTTTAACTGGCAGCAGATGAGTTTTGAAAATGTTGCAGAAGTGTCCTTACTATAAAGCCTCTCGTCTGAGGAATTCTATATGTTTTTTTTCTTGGCCCGTGTGCAATTAAACCGTCATAATCCCAGGAGGATTCCAGGGGCATGACAGTGACTTTGTTTTAATCCAGTGGTCTGCACAATTTTCTGATACAAACCCTACAAAGCACCTTTAAAATGTGATGTAACCGGAGGTCTGCAGGATTTGTGGGTGAAATAGCTGATGGAACTTTACGTTATTAAGTATTCAGCACAGACTAAAATAAAAAAAAATAAAAAAAACACATTTCTGGGACCTTGTTAAATCAAACTGATCCTGGCTGTCTCCAGTTTTCCCGCTATCTATGATGCATCTCTTTTTGAGCACATAGTACAAATCAAAAGCTGCAGCAGCCTGGAAAAAAAGTGGGAGTGAATGGATTTGCCGTTGCAGTAAAATAAATTGTGTTGCTGTATCAGAACAGACATTTACAGTATATACCATGGATGGTTGACGCCCGAAATACCCTGTTTAAACCTTTCTAATGAGAATCAATCAAATCAAAAATGTGTTATTTGACACCCAACTGTCACGTGAACTGTGTGTGTGTGTGTGTGTGTGTGTGTGTGTG
>CALSCE010009344.1:4911069-4930867 GCA_943593645.1 Bovichtus variegatus | reverse complement strand
TCTGTGTGTGTGTGTGTGTCTGTGTGTCTCTGTGTGTGTGTGTCTGTCTCTGTCTCTGTGTGTCTCTGTGTGTGTGTCTCTGTGTGTGTGTGTCTGTCTCTGTCTCTGTGTGTCTCTGTGTGTGTGTGTGTGTGTGTGTGTGTGTGTGTCTGTCTCTGTGTGTCTCTGTGTGTGTGTCTGTCTCTGTGTGTGTGTCTGTGTGTGTCTGTGTGTCTCTGTGTGTGTGTGTGTGTGTGTGTCTGTGTGTCTGTCTGTCTGTGTCTGTCTGTCTGTTTCTGTGTGTCTCTGTGTGTGTGTGTGTGTGTGTCTCTGTGTGTTTGTGTGTTTGTGTGTGTGTGTGTGTGTTTGTGTGTCTGTGTGTGTGTGTCGTCATCTGTGCCTTAACACAAGGCTTCGGTTCTTTTTTTTGTTTTGTCTTCTGACTTGTCATCTGGGTGTGTGTACGATGTGTCAGACCAATATCCACTGGAGTGTTTGGCACACAGATCTTCCAGTCAGGAAACAGTCATATCCTTTTTATGTGGAAGCTCAGCACTGGGCTGTGCTCTGTTTCCCTGCGTGTCTGTAGTTTGTCAAGAGGAACTAAGAAGGAATATCCGATGCTTCTCATCCCGTCTGTGTAACTGATCTCCTTCTGCGCTGCCTTTTCAACTGTAGGATAGAAGCCCGTATGTCCAAGTCAACGGCCAATCAGAGATCCCCGAGCATGGTCACAGAGTCCTCCAAGGCTTTGACCTCAGCAGCAGTGGATGCCACCTCAGTGTCAAAGGTGAGTATCAGCGTTTGTCTTCACTGAGAGCCCACATATTCATCTTCTTTATTAGTCAGTTTTACTGTAAGCTTAACTAATGTAACGATGTTCACAGAGAAAATGTAAATGTTTTTCCAGGTTTTTATTTGACATTTATTCTAACTGAACAACATTTCTGGGGTAGCGACTTGCTTTAGGAGCTCTCTTGATGACTGTTAACGCTCATGTTGATAAATTAAGACATTATCTCATTCTGATTAACAGCCACAAAGAGCAATAATGTAGTTATTTTTCAAGCATAATAAAGCTCAATTACACATCCTGAGGCACTGGAAAGGGGTGTGGTGTACAGCGTGCAGCTCTGCGATAGACTTGCTGTTGTTTCCACAGTGATCATGGAAATGTTTTTGCTGCAAACATGTTTTGTCACAGAAAATGGGACACACCACAGTTGAACTTTTCTCAAGGTTTCAAAGCAACGTGAATGCCTGAATTCTCACTGATTTCTTTTTTTAATTGAATTTTTTTTTTTTACGTTACTTCGTTGTAGAGCTGAAATCATAAATAAGTCAATCTACATAAAATTGATAATAAACAATTCTGATAATTGATTAATCATTTAGACTTTTTTTTTTAAAGCAAAAAAGCCAAACATTTGCTGCTTCCGGCCCCTCAAATGTTAACGTTGCTGTTTTCCTTTGTCTAATATGACAGTACACTAAATATCTTTGGGTTGTGAACTGTTGATCTGACAAAACCAGTTACTTTGGGCTCTTGGAGCTTGTAAAGAACATTCTTAACTCATTTTCTGACATGTTATGGACCAAAGGATTGAGACGTAGCCAGCAGATTATCAGCACGTAAAGAATATCACTTTGTCTGTGTGACTGCCTCACCTTACCTTTTGGCCCCTCTGGTGTTTTTCATTTTATCTCATTAAAACATGTCACATTTATGACTCTGTATGAGGAATTGGGTATGCATACTGTATTTGTCCCCTCAACATTTGTGTCTTCTTTTAGCCAGCTGGTCAACCCGACAACCCCAGGTATTTCTGTAGAAAAGCACCTGAGAAAAAGTATGATTTTAAAAATGTAGTCTGAAATGACCTTGTCTAAAAACATGCCTGATTATAAATGGATGCACACATCCACAGGAATAGCCAGTGGGTATTTCCTCTCGTTACGAGTGTTAGAAGAATGGAGTTCAGGTAAATTTACTTCCAAGTCTAAGTTACTACATTTTGCAGTTGTATTCTGCGCCCTGTGGAGGGCAACGCCACGGCTCGCACCGGTAGTTGTCAGACTTATTCTGTCATGGCCCCCTTCAGAAGCCAAAACAAATTCATGGCCCCCCCCTTTTCCTCAGTTAAAAACATTTTGTTATCAATCTTTTACAATATTGGGGAAACTACTGCTAAAACAAGCCAAGCGGAATTTCATTGAAACCTCATTTATTCAACTCAAATTTCGCTTCACATTTCTGTTCATCCATCCCTCACATCGGATCCATCGGGCCCATCCTCCCAGTTTTGAGTTCCTCAAACACACGACACTGTACTACTCTATTAATTACTGTATGTAACCTTAAGGTAAGCAAAGTAAAAAAAAGTTTACAGTTTTTTCAGCAACGCCACCACATAATCAAGTCTTTTTCTTTTTTTCGTTGCTTTCTGCAGGGCACCAGAGGCACAGGAAAAGTTCACAGCTTTGGCAAGAGGGATCATGCTATTAAAAGAAACCTCAACATCCCAGTGGTGGTGAGAGGCTGGCTCTATAAACAGGTGAGCCGGTGTTCCCTGCTCTTATTGTGTGTGCAAAAGAAAGACCCCACCTGTCACCTATAAGAGCACATGTTAAAGAGTTGTGTGTAGAATCTGATGTTTTATGAACCGTAACATTTACAAAACGAATGCTCAGACTGCCCTTATGAGACTCTTTTAATCTGGACTCAGGTGTTTTATGAGAGCGCATGAATTTAAGTAGTATAAGACATAAAAAGCTCCTGACCAAACACAGATTTAGAGACCTTCATTACTGAATTAAATGGAGAGGCTGCAGCTTTGTGCCAAATACTGCAAGAGAAAAAATTCAACTTACTTAAATACACTGTGTGTTGCGTTTGCCCCTTCACCTGCAGGACAGCTCTGGAATGCGACTGTGGAAAAGGAAGTGGTTTGTTTTGTCAGACTACTGCTTGTTTTACTATAAAGGTGAGTCTATGAAAAGCGCACATTAACAGACTAAAATTGAAATGGTCATGCAAACACACACGTTCTCCTCGGAGGGAAGATTCATTTCTTGATTAATAACAGCCTATAATCAGAAGTAGCATATCTTGCTATCTCTTATTCTCCCTGGTTTTCTCTTCCTCCCACTTCTCCTTCCTTATTAATTTGAGTGTTTTATTATGGGATGTAATCTGTGCTTGTGTTGCCAGAGCATCTACCTCCTCTCCCACATTAATCATACTGAATAATAGATAAGCCCACATGCCACCTCGTGCCACATGCAGCCACATGGCCTCGACCAGACAAGAGCCACCCATGAATTATGCCTCGCTAATTTTCCCTGCTGTTCATAAATCTGCCGTCACTTGTAAACATCGTAAAAGTTCTTGGCAGAATTAGAGATTGTTGTTTTGGATGTTACAATAATCTGTGCGCGTGTTCTTGCTTCACAGACAGCCGAGAGGAGACGGTGCTCGGTAGCATCCCTCTGCCCAGTTATGTCATTGCACCGGTTGAGCCTGATGACCACATAAACCGCAAATACGCTTTCAAGGTAACACCGAAGTGGCATTGAATCAGATTTATGACGGAAGTTATGTCAACGTGTAGCCAGCAAAACGTGTTTACTACTTAGAGTTTTTATAAGTACATACATTGCTTTTTGGTAGCAATCCTCAAATGCTGGTTTCCCTTACTGGGGTCTCTGTAAAGCAGGAAGGACGGTTGGGTACTCCCTGCTGCAAATCTCCATTTTCTTTGTCCTTTGTGCTTTTGAAGACAGTTTATGATTTACTAGTAGGGCTGGGTATTGAACTTCAGTACTGAATCTGAGTCTGTAGCACAGAGCATCAAAAACAGTCAAGTATGAAAAGTTGGAATCGGCTCATAGTTTTGTTTAATTCCTGATATAAATTATAACCTTTCCATTTATAGATTTTGTTTTATTGATGCAGACCTTTACGGCTGCTTGTATAACAGTAAGAACACTATGAAACACTGATGTGTTTGAGAAGTTTTATTTATTTTGTAGAAAAACCACTTCCCTCAGTAAGCTAGGGGGGAAAAAAAGTATTGTTTTGTCATTTGTCAGGAAGTCGGGATTGTTTTGCATTTCTTCACGGAAAATTTCAACTTGTCTTCACATTTTTGTTCAAGAAAGATTTGTCATGCAGCTCTGCACACAACTCGTTACATATCTATGAAGACTACTTTATAAAGTCTGGTCATGTGGAGTCTGATTGAACTTTTGAACTCATGGTTGCTGTTTTTTTTTTCTTTTTTCAACACAAACCCAACGGTGGGTGTTACAATGAATGGCTGCAGTACAATTTTTCATGCATTCTGTTCACTTGTGCATGGTGTGACTTTATCAACCTATCGTGAGAGGGGGCAGAAGCACATTTCCCCCTGTGTTTCTGCAGCCCTACCGATGTGCTGGAGAAGCTGCAGCAATGCAGTCTTCAATATGATGTGCACAGTGAAAAAGCTTTGTTCTTTCACTGAAATCTGAAGGGCACATAACTCACTTGTTATACTGTACCCAATAGAGCCAGCCCACATTTTGCAATAATGTCATTTTCATTTTAAAATGTACAACGGAACTTTTCCTTGCATGTGTGCAAGTCTTTTTCTGCTGTCTGTCTGTGAATTCTGCCAGAGGACAGCAACGGGATTTATGTCTTTTGGTTACAGCAAGCGTGTTAACATTATCCAGCTCCTCCTTTGTGGAAACACAGAGCTTGTTGCAAAGAACAATAGTGCCTGAATGTTTGATGCACCACTGCAGCTTCAGGGCATTTTGTTGCAATCCTTTCTGCTCCTTTGTACTTTGGCTTTTGTTCTTGGATTCTGTGTGTATTTGTGTGTGTGTGTGTGCGTGTGTCTGAGTCTGCATGTCTGCGTAAGTGTGAATGTGCCATACGTGTCTCCTTTGCTTTAAATATCATATTACATACAATGGAATTTGTGTGATAATTATAATGCTGCTGGAAATATAAATTATACATTCAGCATATTCTCCGTCTCCTCCCACCACTTGCTGGGGAGTACATGTAAGGTAAGGCTAAATGAGCTGGGCTCTGCTGTGCCTCCCTGTATTTAGGAGATCTCTATTCCCCTCAGCTGCCTCTGATCCCTCATGCATTAAAGAGCAGGGTATCTAAGCATGACGGCAGATCAGTAGATGTCTGGTGTTGTTAAACGGCGGTGATGTTTCAGACTGGTCGAGCTACTGACGGACTACAGTGTGTGCGCTGGGCCGAAATATTGAAACACGGTGAAACTGAAATTATTCTCAAAATCAATTGGATGAGCTGTTGAATGGAGAAGATATAAGACAACAGGTTGTGTAAGTCAGCGCAGTGCTTCTCTGAAGAATTTATTCTCAAGAGTATTTTTTTCCATCCCTCCCTAAAGCCGTGATGCCATGACGACGTGTCTGATTGTGAAGTGTCAAAACACGGCCACTGTTTCTCATTGTTGCTTCTGTGACGACTGCCATAAGGCCACAGCTGGCTTTCTTATTGAGTCAGCAACTTCCTGTTGTTCTCTTATTTTTTCTCATCTTACTGTGTTTCTTTCATTCCCTGTTGGTCAATTGCCTCCCATTGTGACCCGGTGTGTGTGCGCGGGCGGAGTGAGTACTGTTATCTGCAGGCGGTCGTCCTCAATCACACTGGCTTCCTGTCTTGCATGAATAGGTATTTGACTTCACTTTAGCCTCATCTGTGGACCGCCAGCGTCAGCTCATTTTTGTTTCATATCATGCTACTAGCTGCTGGATGCACATTTCTAAATGTGCATCAACGTTTCACCATGTACAGACATGACATGACATGACATGTTATACAGCCGTCTATGGACAATACCAGACCACATGGGAGGGGGAGGGGGAGGGGGAGGGGAGGGGGGTGTAGGGTTGTTAGTTTCAGTAACAACTTTTCTGTGATTTTTTTCAGAGGAAAAAAAAAGAAAAATGGAACCGTTGTTTTACATGCAAAGTGAAGTCAATACGTTTTTTAGGAGAGTGACATATTTGTTATTTGTTGTTGGATTTGAAATGAAATACAAAATATTGCACATTCAGGACTCCATAGCTATTTTCATAGTCCCCCAAATCTTGGACAATGTGAGAGGACAACGAACAAAGGCTACAGTTACCACGGTACACGCAAAATGAACACACACATAAATATAAATGGGGTCAATGCGTAGAACAAGACGCTCATATTGCCGAGTGTATTCATTTGATCAGTCTCATATACGTGCGTGCTCAGTGGCTCTGGTATTTGTCTTGTCAGGCTGCATATCATTTATCACTTTCTTGTGGTGGGACGTGGTGGGACGACAGGGTCTCGGCCATTTTTGCTACTCTCCTCTGATTTCATTGCATTTCTTTGGATGTTTGTTGCCATCGTTTCCCCCCCTGCTGTACATACATCAATTTTAGAATATTTTGCAATAGAAAATACAATTTAAACTGTTGACTTGTTTCTCTACATCTGTTATGGAGCAGGTCCCTTGTTGGGTACTTTGCAGTGTTTGGCTTCTCACATATTGCGTAAAGGGTAAAGATTTTTTAGTAGAATGATTGCTTTCACTTTAAAGTATTTAGAATTGATAAATCCTGGGGATGATTGACTGGTAAGAGGCTTTTGTTTGGACTCTAAGGAACCTAAAGAGCTCAGAGGCTGCATACAGATTTTCACTTAGAAGTTTGAAAATCATATTGACAAGTGTGCAGTTGTAAAACCAGTTTTGACCTGGTGAGAACAATTTATTTACAGACAAATAAATTCATTTTGCACTTATTATACAAGTGAATATAGTATTTTATTATAGGTTACTGGAGTTCTTTTTTTGAGGATACATATGATAAATATTTAGCATATTGTGGTATTTGACTCGGTGAAGATCACACTCTTTTTACAATATATATATATATATATATATATATATGGGGTATTGTTTGCCAGCTATTCATGAATTTTGTTATGTTTAAGGTCCAATTAATGTGAAATAACTTGCATCTTACACAAAAACATTGATTGTGGCGATACACAATATAATTAAACATTACTAACTAATCCCTTACACTTTTTTTTTTCTAAGTATTTAGTAGATCAATACCACATATTTTGCAGATTTAAAATGAGAATGTAATCTGTATCTGTAAAATAAAATGAGCATTTAGGGTAGAAACAATAGGAGATAAAATACTCATTTGCTATGAAACTGTTAAAAAGCTGCTGGATGCTCCTTTACTGAGGCATAGCTGGTTATCTGCATCAGAATTGGGTTCGGTGGAGTTTGGAGGATTTGGTGCCATACTGTATCATCGAGCTTTTAGCACAGATTTACACCACCACATAGAAATAACGAAAGGTAAGCTAATGTTTATGATGTGTGATTATGCGTATCCTGACTAAAGTGATGGCAGATGGCCATAATTACCTTTTTCTTTGCTACTGTACGGTTGATTGCTGCAGTTGCTGTCTAATTTCTGTGTGCTAAAGAGATTGTATGTTTTTTGCCGAAGCTTTTTTTTTTAAAGTTGGAAAATATAACCCGTGTTATAACCCAGAAACAGCAGAAATGTCCACGTTGTTTCTGCTGCAGCACTTTTCTCCCTCTCTATTCTTTTTCTCACTAAAACGCTCCTGTAAACTTTGTCCTGTCAGTCTCAGTAAACAAGGACGTTTTTCACTCATCAGCCCCTCTGGCAGCTTTTTCCTGTCTTCAGTAAGAAGTTCTCATACCTATCCTCTCTCTTTCCACCTCTCTCCCTTTGATAGGCGAGCCATACAGGAATGCGCTCCTACATTTACAATAAGAACTCTGTGATTGGCTCACAGGCAGAACACTGCGGGATGCGGACATATTTCTTCAGTGCCGACACACAGGAGGACATGAATGGCTGGATCCGGGCCATGAACCAGGCTGCACTGATGCAGCAGAGTCACACTATAAAGAGGTTGGTCTCGCTCAACAGAGTAGGATTCATTTCTTCTGTTGGCTGGGCTTCTACTAGTACCAACATCTCGTCTTCCCTGAAGCGCAGCGGTCCCTGTGAACTGGATATGTCTTGAGATGATATCTTAAAGGGAACCTGGTTGTCACAGTATCCGTCCAAACTGTAATCATGCATTTCGCTAGAGCATTATGTATTGAGGTTTTTATGCACCAACTACAGTGTCTACTGCTTTAATATTGGTTTCATAACTGGAGCTTTTTCTTGCCTTCTTCTTCTTTATTTTAACAGCTTGAGCTAAGATCTGCTGTGTGTGTGTGTGTGGGTGTGTGTGTGTGTGTGTGTGGGTGTGGGTGTGGGTAGGTGTGTGTGTGTGTGGGGTATAGATGAAGTTTATTGCAGCCCATTGCCAGTAATCACAATGCACAAAACAGAATTGTGTGCATTTTTTGTTGAAAATATTCACAATCAATGGCAGAAGTAGTCTGTAATACAGTGTGATACTCTGATACTACTGAACGAATGTGTGGTAAATGCTTTACAAACTGCATTTAGAGCCTTAGATTAGCGGATGCACTGCACGATGTAATGCTCTGTGCAGTATTGCCACCTAGAGGCCAATGTGAGTCAATACTCCTGATATTTTTATTTCGAAAAGCCATCAACGTTCCACACGATAACAAACCCCTTAGTTTGGTCCCTTGAAATAAAACATTAATTACATGAAATGTTTTGCATTAATGAAGTAATAATACATTCAAAAAGTACATTTTCCACTGAGTTCTGTTTAAGGTGATCAATTAACTAATACACCTTTTATTGCTTTTCCTATATTATATATATTTCACCTCTTATGAATTATTTCTGCAGAAATGAGCTCTGCATGCATTGTCCAGAAAGGGCTTTTACTCTCCTTTCATTTCCTTTCCTTTCGATTGAAAAATATTAATACAGTAAAGATGGAAAGTTATTGCATAACTCCCTATGGTCTCTGATCTTTTCCTAGAGAAACTTAGTAAAGAACCTGACTGTATGTTCAAGTGTCTCTGTAAAATTTATGGGAAATTACCTTCAGGGTCACATTAGGTTCATTTAAGTGTCCATTGTTTGTTTTAATCTATTGCTTAATGCTGTGTAATCCCTTGTTTCAAGAATAGTGCTGCACTTAATCATCATATACGGTGAAGAGGTTAAATAAGTGAAATACTGTAGCCATGTGTAGAAGTTTTAGATGAAGTACTTTAACACCTCACTGCATACTCTTGACAATGCATCAAGCTATTTATTTCAATTGTTTTACGGGCAGGACTGACTTGTGTTGATATATTTAATCTCACCTTTCCAGAGAGGTGGGGAATCCAAAGAAGGTTGTGCAGCAGGCTGTCCCACAGACCAACCACGTCTCTGTCAACCAGAACTCCTCTCAGTCAGAAAGCCTTCGCAGGACAGAACCGGAGAACGGTATCCAACTGGCTCATGGGGACGAGGCGAGGTATGGAATAGAGATCCAAAGGAGGCCCAGCCAGTCAGCCGCAGAGGAAAGAGTAGAGAGACTCTCTCCAGACTCTGTCGATGGTGCCGCTCACAAGAGCGGACAGCAAACTGTAATTCAAGTGACTCTGCCACCAGAACAGAATGGAAATCTTGTCTATCAGAGGGGCTTTGTTTCACGCGGAGACACTGAGAAAAATGTGCAGAGGAAGAATACGCTGGCTCAAGTGGAGCAGTGGGTCAAAGTTCACAAAGGGGACCCACCAAAGAGGTTAGTTTGAATCTATTACAGCCGCACGAATGATGAAAATCCTTGAGTAAATGCCTCCCTCTAGTGGCTAATATGGACACTTGAATATTTGATTTGCTCCAGTTGCTCTACTTTATTTAGAGAAAAGCATTCTGGTTGTGGACAGGTAATATAAAAGTAAAAGACATCCATGTGTTTTCTGTCTCAGTGCTCCCTCTGCTGAGTACAACCTCCCTCGGCGGACTCCTCCATTGAAGCCCAAAGCCAGCACAGCGGATGCCACCCATCAGTCGTTGCCAAAGTCTCCCCGTCTCCCGTCTGGCAGCCACTCTCCTCCAGCAACATGCAACATGCCCAGTGACTACAAGTATGCCCACGACCGGCTCAGCCACTTCCGCATGTCCACCGACGAGCGCATGGCCTCCAAAGAGGGGATGGTTTGGCAGCTGTACGAGTGGCAGCAGCGGCAGCAGTTTCGTCATGGCAGCCCCACAGCTCCTATCTACACTGGCCCTAACTTCACAGACTCTTCATCTTTTAGAGTTACTGTGGAGATGCCACGTTCCGTCTCTGTCCCTCCGTCCCCTTGTGAAGTCCCACCGTCAGTCCCCTCCTCCTTCAAACCCCTGTCCCCTCGCAGGCCAAACACTCCTTCAGACAGACGCACAGTCAGGCCCCTGGATGAAGTGGCCACCGGGGACAGCACGAGATCCAGCTCCCCCGGACATATGTGTGCCCATCTTTCTCAGGTAGGACACGTACTCAGGGAGGAGAGGCCTCTCTGACATTGTTTGTATTCTAGGCTAAATTCTTAAGAGTTGCCTCTTAAAAATCTTTCGCAGACAATTTAGACAACAATATACTTGTATCGTTGTAATATAGAATGTAAAACATTTACCAATTAAACTGAGATGGAATGTATTAAATGTAGTTCTAAATACTCTGAATTTAAAGTGCTCAAATACTGCGCATAGTGTCTTAAATACGCAGAGAAATACTGCATTGAAAGACTAATATTATTGAATAATTTCATATTAATCCCTTTGATATTTTAAATGATGTACTATAGCCTAGGTTTAGGTACAGCCTAGTTATGAATAAATTATCCATGTAGAGCAATAAGTCAGCATTACTCTTAAAACTAAAACATGCTAATATTTGTAGAATATTCAAGAGAAAGTTAGAGAGTAATGCTGGTCTTATTTGATATGTTTTTATCAATATCTACAAATACTATGAAAAGACCTAAACCTAAACCTACTAAGAAGTATTGTCCATGTAGCCACAGGCTAATACAGCTAATACCTCCATGCCATAGAACACAAGCCAAAAAGCATTGTCACCCAAAAATTATTAAAACACCTTAAAGAGTGATACCGTGACATATCCATGCTTTATGATAGACATGGTCGGTGTAGTTTATTCCTTTTGGAGAGCAAACACGTGTCCCTGGTTACTCTCTGGATCCAAAATACACTTTTAATTTGTACTACATGTACTGGACATTGGCCAAATCAGTGATGGTGGACAAGATTTACCCTGAATGTCTGAAGACTTTGGATTAGACCTGTCACAGTATCAGATTTTCACTACACGATTATCGAGGCCAAAATAATTTGGGTTAATATATCTTTAGAGAATAAAAGAAATGAACTAAAATAATGCCGAGCCAAATTCATCTTTTGGCAAATGAATTATACTCATTTGCCAAAGCCAAAACGGAAAGAAATGGAAATGATTTAAGAGGCACTAGATCATTTACACGGTATTAGTATGTTTATTATTAACATGATATCAATATTTCCCTTTTTAAATTTCACGGTTATTGTCAATATATATATCGCCACACCCCTACTATGGATATTGATGGGTTGTCACGTTTTAACCCTAGGGCTGAAGATCAGATAAAGCAAAAACATCAATCATTATCTGGTTTAAGATTCTCCAAAGTGAGGATTTACAGCATTTCTTTGATGGGTGATGGGCATTTTCACACATTTTGGACATTCTATAGACAACATTAGTAATTGATTAATTGATAATAAAAGTATTTCTTGGTTGCAGCTCATACATACATACATACATAGCTAATACATATCTTCAGTGAGTCTTGGATGCCCTCAAACTGGCAAAGAGGAATAATGCAAGGGGAGCCGGTAGGTTTGTTTACCAATGTGGTATCACACACTATGTTTCAGTTAACAATAAAAGACTTGCAAATATTATTTTACTGGAGTCCCACGCCTATAGTCCAGGGTGTACTCTGTGCAGGACAATGGTATAGATAATGGATGAATGTATGTGTTGATACTTTACCACTGTAATACTGGCACGCAGTAAACGCCAGTAGCCTGTCATTGTCATGGGACTGAAGCAAAATGTGATGATTGACATGTAGTGAGCCAAACGACACAGGTCCCATTCTCACGGCAGCTTTGGATAGTGGATGTGAGGTAGCTATTGATGTCGACTTGAAGGGTGTTGTGAGCGCACAAGGACACCATGGGAAGATTAACATGAGGAGCATGAGAAGGCTCCGACTTCTCAGCGCACACACTTTGATGCTCATGTGAATCATTTTCACACAGTCCACACCCACTCCACAGGTGGTGTGAACATGTGTGAGTAAGAGCTCGCCAATCCGCCGCTTCCTAAAACCGTCGTAGTGCTCAGAGAGCACCGCTGCCGCCGCCGCAGGAGACGGAGCGAGGGGCCGTCCTGTCTTCCCACCACACCCTCCACATGTGAAAAGATCTCCCTCCAAACCATCACCACATTTGCCAACACACACAAGCCTCCCAACCAGCCTTACACGAGTAAACAAAGTGTCACAGATGCTCAGTTTCCTCCGTCACTCACACGAGTGTCAACGCACTAATTATAACCATAACATACAGTGACGCACAATTATGGAAAACCCATCAGAAGAAGATAGATTGTCAACAAAGGGAGACACAGTGACTGTGCAAGATGTTTGTGGGAACTAAATTTAATCCGCAATGAACTTAGTTTTGGTGCAACCAGCATCTTTGAGGCTGATGTTGCTCTCTGGCTGGAGTGCGCTCGAGTAATAGCGATCTATATAGCTCTGTGGGATATCATTAAGAAGTATGTTTTATTTGCGGCTAATCCAATTTGCCCAGGGCTCCTCAGCACCCTATAAACATCTCTACTGTATCTCAAACATCAGCAGCGGTCTCTTTCTTCTGATCTCGCATTTAAATAAAAAACCTATTATACAGCAAAAAAATAGTGGCATGGGAATCTCAAAGGGAATGGCTTACAGTGCTTCTCTTGCTGGTAGCAAACAAATGTTATTTTAAGAAAGCAGGTTTAGTATAATTTATGTGTAGTTAATTAAATCTCTTGTTGTTTGTGTCCTTTTAAGGTTCTGTGGTGGGCCTGGTTTTTTCGCTAATTCTGTGTGTTAAGCAAAAACGTCAAATTTCCCGAGCCCTGTGGCGTCTTAAACTCAGGGCACACCTTGTTTCAAATAAGAGTAGGAGTGATGAAAGGGAGAAAGGGATAGATGAAAAAATAAATCTGCTGTGTAGTCAAATTTGTTTGCAGACTTGGAGGCAATGGCTTAGCTTTGATTCAGTGGGATAAAGTGGTTTATCTTTCACTTTCAACACTCACATATAGAAATTTACTCTGTGTATTAGACATTCTGTTTGATTTGACTCTATAAGATCTGTAATAACAAGTTGATGCATTTTCTTTTTCTCCGCAGACTTCCCAAATAGAGAGAAGGTCCATGCCAGCCATGGGCTACATCACACACACTGTCAGTGCTCCCAGTTTGCATGGCAAAACGGTATGATCCTCTTTATTCACAACATTAACAACTTGGTTTCCTTATTAAAGATATCTTTCATATAGTATTAACATAGTTTTCCAGTCCAGTAGTCTAGGATAGAATTGTAAGGCTTATCTTGGTGACACTATCAAGCTGTAGAATTCAGAGCTGACTGATTTTGTGAACTCCAATAAAAGCTTTAAATGTTATCATACGATATTTGTCGTAGCGTTATCAGTTCTGATAACCCTTATCTTCAGACAATCCCCGATAGCGCAATAAATCCTCCTCCCAGTCTCAGCTACTGTAGCTCTGCCACTGTACTGCCCAGATGGTTATCAAGTATTTTCTCTCATCCCTCTGCACTTTCACTGGCCTCTGGCCCCTAAACCCCGGGCTTGGCTACAGCCAGAGGAGCTGACTCTGCTCCTCATTCAGCTTCGGAGGCACCAGGCCAAGATGGCTGGTGTGCATAGCCCGTGTGATGCATTCGCTCACCTGCAGCACCACCAGCACAACGGCCTTCTAGGCCCCAGCATGCAGGTCAGGGGCCATCGTACTTCCCTAACCACCTCTACAGCACACTGCAACCCCTGCCAGTGCATTGTGGTCCCACTCTCCCCAGCCAATCCCATTCATTTCTTCCCTGTCATTCATAAGACTGTGTGGCCTGTTGGTGTTGCTTGGTTGTCCTGTTAATTCAACCTTTTTTGGCATGGGCTGTATTGCACTTCAGACCGTCCAGATTAGTGTCTTTAGAGTTGTTGTCACTCATCTATCTTGTTCAGAAATGAAAACATATTTCTTGTGTTATACTGTTCGTAGGAAACGTAATATGCCATGCTTATAGCATGTTGCTCGTCAACTATGCCTGCATTTTATACTTTACCTTTTGTTCGGTAGACGCATTAACCTTGCACAAATCACTCGTATCTGCATTTCTGTGTGCTCGGATAAATCTTTTGCTCTGGGCTTTCTCATTCTGAAGCAGCCATCAGGCCGCAGTCTCCCCTATGAGCCTGTTCACTAACAGTGCATCGCTGTGAGACTAGCAGACCACATTGAAGCTGCGACGGTGCTCAGTAATGACAACTCCACCCAGTTTCTTACATCCAACCGTGCTCTGGCCATCCTCCATGCTTATGAAGAAATGTAAACGCTCAGTTTGACCACATGTCATGCACAAAAAACTGTGTTGCTCAGTTGCGTATGAGGTCAAACGCGAGGCATTAAACCAGTCCCAAAATGAAATCAAATGATTACTTAATTACAGTTTGGCTTTACTAACCATAGATGAAAAATACAGAGGTAGAAAAGTAAACTGTAATTGAGACCAAGTTAATTAAAGTCCTGCTAGCAAAGCCTGAACAGCAAATAAAGGCCTTAGGAGTCATCTGGTCACCCATTCTCCTTTGCAACTTCATTTCAAATGATTTATCTCTCCACTGCTCATTTAAAGGCTGATGATACTTACATACAACTGAAGAAGGACCTGGAGTATCTAGATCTGAAGGTGGGCCCCAACAAAGTAAATGCCACTTTATCCTTTTCATCCTCTTCTCCATCTCCCTTGTCTGGACTGCAATCTTGTTCTCCTGCTGCTGCCTCCAACATCTGCTTCCCTGTTTCCCCTTTTCCTGTCTTTCCTCTGTTCTGCACTGTGCTTTCTACTGTCTCCTTATGATGGAATAACGTGTCTTTTTTTTACTGTCTTCTTATTATGTAAATGATCCCTTTTGAGGATAAAAAAAAAAGCCATTTTTTTTCCCCATGAATAATCTGGTGACTCCAACAAACAGTCCAATGTGGCTGACATAAGGAGATAACAATGTTTGGCTTCTTACAGTGGAAGCCCTGATGTTCAGCTTGTCACGATGTTTTCCATTGGATAATAGTACAGTACTGTCAGTTGCAGCGAACACATGTTGATGCTAAGCTCTCTCCGTGATGGGAATTGAAGTTTTTACAAGCACATGGCTGAATTTCATAATTGGCATTTGTTTGAGTCATGTGAACTCCAATTTCCGTGTGAGTGTTACAAATTGTCTTATTGCAAAAGCCTATTACTGCCTAAGCAATCTATCTCATTTAGCTAGCTATTGGCATATATTCCATTTACACCTGTGCAACGCATTTATTCCTATTTAATTTGTATGTTTAAACACCACAATGCATTAATTAGAAATCTGGGTTGTGTTTTGGAACGGAGCGAGGTCATCTAACGATGTGCAGTACGTCCTGTAACTCCTCTCCATTTCCTGTTTCAAAACAGATCCAAAGTATTGACCCGATGATCGTTTCAGTACACAATGTGTTTGAAAACTCCCCTCCACAGAGTTTTGGGTACTATTGGAATGTAAGGACGGTGTGCATACAAAGTGAAACAGACCATTTCACTGCTTTTCAAAAGGAATGTGATGCATCCCTGGAAATTCTGCAGGATTTTGCACATGGATACCTTAATCCGATCATTCGCTGCGTGATACCCTAACACTGCTATGAGACTTGAGATGATGGGAAGGAAGTTGTAATGGCAAAGGGCTTCCTTGCATGCGGTTAAGCATTTTTGAATGTATTGAATGTATGTTTGATATCTTCAGTTTGCTATTGTTTTGCTTGTTAGAGATGAACCAATGGTGCTCTTTAAGAAATATGCTGGCAATGTGACAACTTACATTTTAGGGCCTCTAGTTTCATTGTGGTAACTGGCAGAAATGGACGACAATGTGCAGTGATGTGTGTTGGTCACCATGGTCTTGAAAGAGTAAAAAACTTAGCATTGCACCGACACATTGCAAAATTGGCGAACTTGCGAAAGACAGATTACAAAAAAAGTGGTAAAAACGAGACTTCATAGCTGACTTTCAGCTTGTTAGTGTCGCTGCCCATCCCTGTGTGGTAAACACTCAATATCAACGCTGTCTGTGTGTAAATCTCAATGTATGAGGATGAGAATGTAATGCAGGGTTTCTTTTTAAAAACGTGTCGTCTCCGAGCCCAACCTAAAATGTCCTGGTTATCACTTAAATACTTTCCCCAGACTTGATAAAGCTCCCTCCAGAACCACAGAATACATTATAAAACTGTTCTCACAGGCTGTGCAGTGCTCCACACGACTAGTAATTGACTAAAATAGGTGGAATGCCCCTTTAACTGAGTCTCTCACACGCACTGGTCCATACCGCTGTGCTGGGTGTGGTGGTGATCCCGATGTGGGTGCGTTATGAATATTCCACCCACACTTTTCAGCTTCATGCATTACTAACTGTGAGATAACTCGCAGACGTTATCTGCAGAACCCCTGGATACGACGCACAGACTGAAGGTCAAATTATTATACTGATAACAAAAGAGAGGAATATCATAAAGTCACTTCTAACTACAATAGAACTGATCGAAGTTTCTGTGAGAATATTTTAAAACAGTGATGTTATAAATGACCTTGACATAAGAATAAAAGGAGAATGTATATTAAACTGTAAAAAGACTAAACTCGACCAGATATCTTCTAAGTCCATATGGGGATATACTAGGTAAATTATTATTATTATTATACTATTATATAATGATTAAATTCTAATTATTAAATTATCATAATAGGATATAATCATTTATTCAACCTTTATTTATTCAGGGAAGACCCATCGATGGTGCCCTGGCTGCATATCACACAATCATTTTACAATCACAAAAGCAATAAAAATTAAGTAAAACATCAACCATCAATAGTCATATAATACTTACAGTGTTTTAAAATCGAGTGCAGGTCCTGAAATGATAAAGTAAGTAAACAAGTGCTCCGAATTGTTTATTTTTATGATGCTGTACTATTCAGTTGTTACTTTTTGCTCATGGAAATGGAATAGATTAACTAAGAATAAACTAAATACTAATTTAGTGGCTAAATTTAGTGACAGATTTCCTTATTTGTAGTCACGCTGGTGGCTCGAGGCAAAGCAAGGTCTGTTGGTCCACCACCTTGGTCCAGACTGAAATATCTCACCAACTGGTGGATTGCCATGGAATTTGGTGCATAAATTCATGCCACCCTCAGGAAAAAAATGGAATTACTTTGGTGAGTCTTCATCAGGTCAAAACTTTATTACCTACACCACTAAGATAGTGAACATGGTAAACATAATACCTGCTTAACATCATCATGTTAAAATGATGATTGTGAGCATGTTAGCATGATGATGTTAGCGCGGCTGTAGACTCTTGTTAGGACGGTGGTGTTTCTCTCAAAGCTGCACGCAGTTAGGATTTGTTTGCCTCGGAGCAGATGAATCTCATTGGTGAGCTGCAATTTTACAACATTTAAATAAAGATTTTGTTAAACAGCTCATTATTTTTGAATTATTCCCACCTTTTCAGTCTCTTGCCGCTGGCTTTGCCCTCACTGTCATGAAACTAGAGGCCCTACAGTTTAACTTTTACTCAGGTGACACGTTGTATCTTTTTAATTTAACTTTTCTTCAACCTTAATCTATCCAATGTGAGAAATAACATCAACATTTCAAGAATATTTGGTTCATATAAAGGACCTGGTTTGTTAACTTACATAAAGTAATAAGCAGCCAGGAAAGAGCAGCTTTGTGGTCTTTAGGGTTTCTCCCAACACAAAGATGCAGAAACTCTCTCTGCATCAATGTTTTTGCACTTCTGCACAACGTTTTGTTATACCAGCTCATGCTTTTAAAAAAATATTTATTTTTTTTTAGTTGTGTGATTTTTTTTTTTCTTCTTCGTCATTTTATCTCGATCCATCCGGCTTGATTTGTCTTGCATTGTCACTGTATGTTGAAAATCCACACAGCTGTTGTTATCAGTTTACTGGACGTTTTAGAGTAAAGATATTCAAACTATGCAATTGGATTATTGTTATTAAATATTTTATTTTTATTTATTTTTAGGTTACTGGACGTGAGAGTTTAAAAACAGAAAGACCATCAAGGCCTGTGAAAATAGCAGAAAGTGATGCCGATGTAAGTGAATCACTATGTGCTCAGGATTTAAAGAAACAGTCTGATAAGCGCCCTGTTTATCCGTCTCTTCCTTTTCTTTAAGATCTACATTTCTGACTTCTTACAATCCACTACAGAGAAGCAGCTGACTTTAGTCTGACTTTACTGTGTGCTTCAGTGTGGTTTGTGTGTGTGTGTTCTTAAGTTGTGGTAAACAGAGGCTGCGAAGGGAAGGGAACGTATGTACATTGCAACACTACGGGGACACCCATCCACGCTGCACAGTGAGGGCCTGAGAGTATCGACCACAGCTTTTATTTTCCTCCCTGCAATTTAAAGGGAAAAATACATGTAATGGGAGTTTTAGATGTTGAGCTGTTAAATTTTTCAGTTTGATTTGCCTGACCCTGCTTTCCTCATTCTTTGTTTTCTGCTGAATAGAGGTAAATAAGATGGATGTCCTGGCTTTTCATCATTAGCATTGTTCCACTTTAACAATTTATAAGAAATTGCCAGTAAATTGTCTGAACAATGAATATTTCATGCAATTAAAAACAACAATATACGGCAGCAAAAATAAAAACAGCTTAATTATTAATTGAACAGAATGATAAATAGATCTGAGAAAAAAATTCACTGTGTGAGAAAGACTGTGAACTAGGCAGTCTTATGTTGTTTTCATAAACACATAACCCATTTCTGGGAAAACAAATCTGTCACTCTCAATAAACACGGTTTTCTCCAAAAGTGAATGTGAAAGTATGGATTTTTGATTATGATTACTCATAATGGGTATTACCAGATCTCACCCCCAAACTAGACAGTATAGAGCCTTTTGATATTTCTCACTGCGCTGATGAGAGGAATTCCTCTGGGCTTTCCACATAGATGAGCCTTATTGACATATTTACAGACAGCGAAGACGGCGGCAGACGATCAATTCGTCTGCGTTGTTTGAATATACTAGAACGAAGACTATAATGAAGCAGTCGACCTCTGTAGTAAACAGATACCATATCTCAACAGCCCCACTGCATTATGTCTGTACTCTGGTACTATTAGAGGTTAACAGTGAGTAATAAGAAGGAGAGATAAATATAGATTTTATCTTTTGTTTTCCTGCATTCTTACCGTTTCAATGTGTTTTTCCTGCAGGTGAAATTAAGTCGACTGTGTGAACAAGACAAGATTCTACAGGAGCTCGAGGCCAGGATACGCACTTTGAAAGAGGACAAGGTTTTTGTTTTATACATATATAGAATTTGCTTTTTTTTCTTTTGCATGTACAGTATTTGTTTGTGTGTGTGTGTGTGTGTGTGTGTGTGTGTGTGTGTGTGTGTGTGT
>CALSCE010009344.1:4889492-4911059 GCA_943593645.1 Bovichtus variegatus | reverse complement strand
TGTGTGTGTGTGTGTGTGTGTGTGTGTGTGTGTGTGTGTGTGTGTGTCGGCCTGTATTCGGTGTGTTGTGTTATGACCGTTCCTCTCTATCTAGGACAAGCTGGAGTCTGTGCTGGATGTTTCCCACCAGCAGATGGAGCAGTACAGAGATCAGCCGGCCCATGCGGAGAAGATTGCCTATCAGCAGAAATTACTACAAGAGGATGTGGTGCACATCAGGGCCGAAATATCTCAAGTCTCCACAGTAAGACACAAGTTGCACTCACAAGTTGATTACACTCATAATGGAAAGTGCAGCTTCTCGACTTCTTTGTTTGAATATGCAATTTTCATTCAGGTTTGGCAGGTAAGATGCTCTGAATCAAACTATTCAGACTGTCTGCACTAGCACATACAGGTACACGCTACCACTTGCAGTTTATTCTTAGTTGCTTGAAACAAGACGTTCACTTCTATTTTTAGTCGTTCCCTTTTGATGGTTTCTGCAGCTGGCACAATGTTTCAGGTTGACTGTGACTATCAAAATGAGTGATCGAGGACAAACCTGAGGCAACAAAGCAACTCATGAGTACATTCATCCATCACCCTGAAAAACGCTTTAGTCAAAATGTTGGTTGATATTCAGAATATTCAAAGTAGTGAGAAATCACGAAAAAAAAAGTAACGCGAGACACCAGCTCTCTACTAACTCCCGACTGCATCGTACCGCACATCGGCTCACTGCATGTGTAAGGTGGCACCGTAAATCTCCGTCTAAGGGGTTGGAAGCTTGAAAACCATTAAAGAAGCTTCATGAGATGAGTTGCAGCATCTGAAAGCTGTGTCTGGTCTCGTTAGAACATGAAGTGTGTTCTGTTTTGTTTTATAGGAGATGGAGAACGCGTGGAATGAGTACAGCCGGCTGGAGAGAGATGTGGACTGGCTGAAGTCAGCCCTGCAGGGACAGATGAACCGCAGCGATCTCTCTCAGGTCTGTGGCTCACTGATCTCTGTCTTTCACGCTCGTGGATGGGTGTGTGTGGGAATGAGTGACAGACTGCTGATTTCATGTACACAGACAAAACACATGAGCTTCAAATTAAAAACTACATCTTGGAAAAATAGATGACTTTTCCTTTAGTGCACGAGTGAGTTTGGTAAAGAAAATACGTCTATATGGATGTGTGTGTTTCTCTTTGATCAGCAAGAGAAAGTCCAGATCAGAAAAGAGCTGTGGAGGATCGAGGACGTTATCGCAGGCCTCAGCACCAGTAAAGCCAACTACAAAGTCACTATCTCCTCTGTTACCAACCCAGGTGAGACACCCGCAGCTTTCATGTGTACAAAGCAATTTGCTGTATTTGCAATGCAGTACAAGCCACGTGGTCATGCTACTGTTTCTTACCATTAAAGCTCTTAATCATACACTCGAGACTAATGGCTTGAAAATGTCCCATGGGAAAAGAAAGCAATGTCTTTACAGTGTGTGTGTGTGTGTGTATTCATGTTACATGTTCATATACATTGAATTCCCCAGAGAGGAAATTTGTGCCTTCAGTGTCGGTGTCATCAGTGCCTTCTGTGTCTGGGAGCCCGTCTGCTATGGAGATGAGACTGTCCCAGCAGCAGCAACAGCAGCAGCAGCAACAGCAGCAGCAACAGCAGCAGCAACAGCAGCAGCAGCAGCAGCAGCAGCAACAGCAGCACAGCCCCCACCTCAGCCCCAGTAGCCACACCCCCACACTTTCGTCAAGCCCCAGCCAGCAGCCCTTACACCACTGGGTGGACGCAACCATCACCAGTGGGCTGAAATGGGTGAGTGACCTCTGCAGCTGAAGTCCACCGGTTCTTACAAAAAACATCTTGGTACGCAAACAAAGATGCATAAAGTCTTTGTAGTATGCAGTGTGTTGCCATTTAAAAAAATATAAATTATTTTCATTATTGCCTAGTCTGTCAATATTTTTTTTCCCTCGTTAAATTAATTGTTCTGTTATGAAAATGCTTGTTTTATACGACCATCCGTCCAAAACCCAAAAACGTGTTCAATTTGAGAGAAAAAAATCAAATTGAAGCATTTTCTGTTGATCCATTGATCAAAATAACGAACTGATCATTTCATCGCTATCTAGATATATTTTAAGAATATTTTGTTGCCATGTTTGCCTTCATTGGACAGACAGGAAACGAGCGGACAGAGAGTATCCCAACATGTGTGCGTAGCATCAGATATTCATTGATGGGTTTTGTGGTCTTTTATAAATCAATGAACAGTTGTTGTGTGTGCAGTGTGAGGATGATGTGCCTCCCAGACCTCCTCTACCTCAGCTCTACAGTCCTGATGAGCATCCCCCTGCTGTGCCCCCGTTGCCCCGGGAGACAACGGTCATCAGACACACCTCTGTACGCGGCCTCAAACGACAGTCAGATGAACGCAAAAGGGACAGAGAGATCGGCCAGTACACTAACGGAGACAGCAAGGTACACACAGTATGGGTGTGTTTGTGCTGCTTTAAACGTCTAAATTCAAGTTCCTCAGATGTTTCCAATCTGTCTGTGAATCTCAGGTGGAACTTAGGCCTTTCCTGAGCGATCCGGAGCTTATGGGCGCCGGAGACGGCTCCAGCCACATCAGTGTAGTGGCATCTGGACATGACGGTTACCAGACGTTACCTAGCAGAGGTGCGTGGATGATAGTGCCAGTACAACAGATTTATTGAGCCGTAGCATATTTATTATGTTAAAATTGTAGCATTAGGCTATATTGCCAGGTCGAGAACCTTGTTTTAATGTTTCTTGGCTTTCCCTCAGGAGTGGCTGGCTCCTCGCTTCGGCTAAATCAGTCTTCGAGCATCGCCTCTTTTGTGACCCTCCGAAGAGCAGCCTCAGCTGCTGGTGTGAAGGTGAGCCTCAGAATTAAGCAAAAATCCAATTGCATAGATTATATCAAAAGTGAGTAGCAAAGCAGTGGAGAGACAGCACAGATACTTTAAAATCCAACTTTAAATACTTCTGGCTCTCCCAAGTGGAGAAAAGCTTGTTTGCTGGATGATATCATTTGAGTTAATTAGGTTTTTTTAAAGCCAAGATTATTAAATTTAGCAGCATTCAAATGTTATTTTTTTTACAGCATTCTCTTCAGATTCAGATCTCAATACTTATATTTTGCAGTATTTAAAAATCACATGGTAAAAACATTTTGGTGTTTTACTAGAGAAATCCTTAATTTTCAAAAACTAAATGTTTTTATCAGTCAGACATGAAAACCTTGAACTATCATATTTTGATGTGAGTGCTTTGTTAAGCTATAATTGTATCAATAGACTTTAAATAATGATATTGAATTGCTGTCCAAACCAAATTACATATATTATGATAATATTCTGATTCCTTATAAATAAGCATTATTCTGGAGAAGAAAAATAAGCGTTTATGGGACCAGACACTTTTTTACACTTGCTTGTTATGTACACTATTATTATTATTACTATTACTGTACCTATTCTCTCTGTATGCTCCAGTTAGAACCTCAGGAATGTCTCAGTTGTGAAAACTGAATTGTCTACCGTGTTCCTTTTTCGTTCCTTATCAATATTAACTTTTACCTTCTTGTTTGTTTTCATTTTCTTCCACTTCTTCGCCTTCTGCTGCACCTTTTGCTCATGGTATCAACCCTCTTTCCTCCCACTCCTCTCAGGAGAGACCAAAAAGTGCCTTGGAGCGTCTATACTCTGGGGACCCGGCGCAGCAGCAGCAGCAGCAGCAGAGGGGGAAGATGAGTGCAGACGAACAGCTGGAGAGGATGAAGAGGCACCAGAAGGCCCTCGTCCGCCAGCGCAAACGCACCCTGAGCCACGGAGACCGCCACGCCTCTTCATCCTCGCGCTCCTCGTCCTCATCCTCGCGCCCACTTTCAGCTGACTTGGGATCAGTATGTTACTAGAACAGTTTCACACGTCACACTGCATGACGACAAGCAAAGCGCGAGTGGCGATCTACAGTAGTAGTGCCTTTAGAAGTGTAGTCCGGCTTTTCCCAGTTTATAGTAATACATTAAATAAGCACAGTATTGTAATTCACTGTGTGGTTCTAACTGTGCGTAACTCATGCATGTTGTTCTCAGACTTTAATGGGCCTTTTTTTCTTTTTCAGCAGACATTTTGATTTGTCATAATAGGAAAAGCACGGGCGTTACTAAAAACATTAACGATGGTTCCACTTTGTTTAAGTGACCCAGTAAGCCACGGCAGGGTGGCAACGTGCAGAATACCAGGACCCTGAAGCAGCTTAATGGATTTGGTCGTCATGATTCTGTTATTTACACCTGTGCTTTTACTATATCAAAGTGTTTTCAGTAAAACGCCTATTCTGCAGTGTATTTAAGAAACCTACACTCAAACTTTAAACCCTGGGAAAAAGGTGTTTATTATATGAGAATATGAAAACGGCCATGCAAACAACAAAATAACTTACAACATAACAACATAATCATTTTTAATTATTCCTACTGTGACTTGTCAAAATGTCTTCCGTGAAAAAGGCCGATACAGATAAGTGATGACAGTTTCTGCTTTAACACTTAACTGTAGCACAAAAAGTGTGTGCAAGTGTTCATTATAAAGTGGAAGTAATAAAATGTACAATTAATAGGGATGGTATTCTTGCTCAAAAGCTTTACATACATATACGTATATATATATATATATATATATATATATCTGGCCTATTAAACACATAACACACTAATTACCTCAGACACAGGCTTTCAATACATCTACTCATCACATTCATCAATTTATTTGTATGTTTCCCATTACTTCTTGTTAGAGACCCTAACATTGCTTTATCCATCCTCACTGATCTTTCCATTTCTTCTCTACGTTTGCTTTCACTCTGACAGTATTTTTTATTTTTTTTACTATACTACCATACTTTTTTCTACCCTTTTAGCCGTGCTTTTTTCTTTCAGGAGAGTCCTGTCTGTCCTCATTTAGATATCACTGCCTGCTGTTCTTCAATTAAGTGCTGTTGCTTGTCTCTAAGCAGTCCGTGTGTGTGTGTCTGCACGTGTGTGTTTGTGTGTGTGCGCGTGTGTGTGTACGTGTGTGTGTGAGAGGAAGAGGAAGAAAGTGCCTACTTATATTCTACTGACCAAATCATTGACATACACTGAGCAATGCCTATTTAAGCCTATTAATCTCAACCTAATCATGGCATTTGTTTTACTTACTTTTGTGCTCATGGACTTGGGACTACAGTTGTCCCATTTACTCTTACCCAGTCTTTGTGAGAGGAAGCCTTTTAATGAGACAATACTAATGTGTATGACATCCATTTCATATCCAAACGTAGGTTAATCGATTGAAGTGTTTGCTCAGTGTCTTTATCTGCCATTTAATTGTTAGTAAGAATAAGAATGCTTCCTTTTTCAAATGTGAATGTTTGCAAAAAAAAATAAACGTTATTTTCGAATGGACTCATATCGCCAAGTTTTTTTTATTTATTATAGTTTAGTTTTTTTGAATACATACACTATGGTCACGTTTGGTGTGAGTGAAGCGATCTGTTTGTGGTGTTGTGCTGTCTTCTTTATTCCTGTTGTAGAGAACGTATAGCTCGCTGTGATTTGAGAGCATAAGCATGCATATTCAATCGATGCATGCTCCCTCTTTCTTTTCCTTTTTCACACCTGTACACACACACACACACGGACACACTCTCTCTGTAGCCTTTAAAATCATTTTGACATAGCAGTGATAACCAGTGTGTTGTACAGTACTTGTTACATGAAATGATGGTAAGTCATTTTCAAATTGACTTGATAAGCAGCATCCTGTAATTTGTTTCACAGTCTGTGTTCTTCCTTTGTGCGTTGTCCAGTGGAAGAGAGAGCAGGAGTTTGACCTGCAGTTGCTCGAGAGGGCTGTTCAGGGGGAGGAGTCACAGGGAGTTAGGAGCGTCCAGGGGGAGGAAAGACCTCCCGAGCACACGGAGAGACCCCGCTCGCACTCTGACGAATGGCTGACCCTGCGCGCCACGGCCACAACTCCTCCTGCCCACGAGGTCGACCTGGAACCACTCGACTATGACCTGGACCTTAACAAAGAAGTAAGTTCTCTTTGTCTGAGCAAAGAAATGCAGCCGATGAGTTTAATGTCAATACATAAACATAATAAAAGGTAGAAGAAAAGAACATCATACTCAACCAAGAACAACCGCAGTGCAAGTGCATAGATCATTTCTTTGAGGTGACCTGATAGCAAGGGTGATGATGAAGCATCTTAGACCTTAACACACACTGTATGTGTTTTCTGTAGCTTTCCAAGCCTCAGAAAGTGTTGATCCCGGAGCGCTATGTGGATTCAGAGCCCGAGGAGCCTCTCAGTCCGCAGGAGGTGGAGGATCGTTATCGTAAGGTGGAGCGCATCAAGAGCATCTTGGCAAAGTCTAGGTAAATAAAATCAAATGATTCTGATTTTGCATTTAAGTGTTGCTGATAAACGGTTGACTCTGGGGTGTCAGGAAGGCCTTGTAGTTAGCCAAGCTACCAGTTAAACCACAAATACTCAGGGTTAAGCCCTTTTTTGGCAATCATTCACCCTACAGACGTGTCCTCAAGCAGGGTGCTAAATTCCCACCACCTTCGTAGGCACGTGGCTGTAAATCAGGCGTCTCTCTCACGTCCTTGCAGGTTGGCATCTATCAATTAATTTCCACATTATTACCAGTGCATCATGTATTGGTGTTTTCTTTCTTTGTGCACGGGACAGTGTGCAAAACCGAGTCCCCACAGTGACTGTGGACAAGCCCGAGGTTGGACTGGTGGGCCTCGACTCAGCGCTGCAGGAGCAGGAGAGGATCATCACCATGTCCTACGCTCTCGCCTCGGAGGCTTCGCTCAAGAGCAAACTAGTCACAGGTTGGTAGATGATACTATTTGAAGTTTTTGAGCCCGTAGGTTATTGTAGGTTATACATCTTTGCTTTAAAAAAAATAAAAAATAAACATCATTATTCCACATCACAAAAAAAGATGGAAAAAAGCACACGGTTTCAATAAAATTCCTCCCGGCATCAAATGGACATATTTTACGTGAAGGAGGGATAAAGAGAGAGAAGCAGCCTTTCAATAATCCTGGATTGATGGAGTGGAGATGAGAAGGGCGTAAGGTTCAGAGTCAAGCAATAAGGCTGTTCATAACATAACTGAACATTATTTCTTCTTAGGAGCTCAGATAGTCTCTAATTGCAATCCGTGTAGAATCTTTCAGACAGGGGAGGAATAGCTTGATGAGGCCATTTTGTGTGCTGATCAATGACCGAGTCAAACTCTACTCTCCTTCTGCATACCGTTGCTGCTGCTTTGAACGTAGCTCTGAACCTGCATAAAAGACACTGCGCTCACTTTTCATCTCTTTCATACTCCACAGCAGACAGGCAAGTTCATTTTCACTGTAGCTGAAGCAGATTGTCAGCCTGTCTGACTCACTCACACACATATGCACACACACACACACGTATACACACTTATATCTGTCACAGACAGTAACACTCAAGCTGTCAGCGTGTGTGGAAGGTTAATATGCACAGTGAGGCAAAGTCAACAATTATAACATTATTTTCAGCATAGAGAAATGTCAGAGAATGGAACTGGTGGCATCTTGTCAACGGAGACTGAATCAATGACTTTTTTCTCCCCCTTTGGTGTTAAAGTAAGGTATGCTGGAGCACTTTCAAATCCTTGAATTAAAAGGAGAGTCTTTTCACGGTATTATGCATGAGAGGCTTCAATAATGCCCGCATAAAAGCGGGAATATGCAGCGATGCAGTTACATACAGTATATATTAAGCAGGTGTTTTTGAGAGTTGAATTTGGGATTCTAAATTGTTAAATAATGTTTGTAATTACTTGTCAGGGTTATTGAAAGGAATCGCCTTTATCTACAAAAATATTAATGATCTGCAAAATAAACATCCTCGTTTAGCGCCTCTTCAACTATTCATGGCTTTCTTCTCTTTTAAGCTGACGAAATGTTCAAATAACAAAAAATAAAGTACAGCGTACAGATCAAGGTTGGTGCCGGAGATATTAACCACCAAAGTTTATTTATTGGATTAACAGGAAATGTTCCCATTGGTTATATCAACAACAAAAAAAAAAAGTTTCTAAACTGACTTTCTAGAAAACCGATATAAAAAGGACATATTCCGTGATAATAGATTCCATCCATGCTGCCCACCCCCCGTGTGCACAGAACACAGGAAGTGGAAGTGCAGTTGTGTGTTATTTCAACCTTCATTGTGGCTTCAACACTGTCCCTGAACTGGCCATTTGACTAACAAACCAATGTTGTTTTCTCTTTCTCTGTTTTCCTTCTGTCCTCTCCTCCCTAGTTCCACCACAGGCTAACATCCCCACCCCTCCTCCCCCACCTCCACCTCCACCTCCACCTCCACCTCCGCCTCCTCCCCTTCCTCCTGTTCCTCTGGTTTCTCCTCTTCCTCCTCTTCCTCCTGTTCCCTCAGTTCCTCCTGTTCCTTCTGTGTCTCTGGCGCCTCCCTCTCCTCTAAGCAACGGAATTCACTACACGTTTGTCTAATCCGAGAAATAAAGTAAGGCCTAACTGCATGTTTTACGGTGCTAATGTTTTCGAGGCCTAACTAATTCTCTGTAACAGGGGGCTCCTGTGTGCTTTGCACCTCACTGCATGCTTGCTGCTCTGTTGTGATTGTAGGAAACACATCTTGCCTAGGTTGGGGAAGCCCTGCCTCTGCTCCCATTATAATCAAAACAAACATCTGCAGGCAGTCTGCTCATCCCACTGTGATAATTGTCTGTAAATTGTTTTTCTTTTTTTCCTTTTTTTTCTTTTTGTATCACTGCCAAAATATTTATGGATGGTTGAGGAAAGAAAGGGCTCAAACGAACATGACTGTTTGTAGCATTGTGTATAATTAACAAAAGAGACACCTTTTGATTTAGCACCTTGACAGTTCAGTAGTCAGTACAGCTGCATTCACAGCACCAATTAGCTCCAACCATCTGTAGCGTGGCAGTGATGAGTAGGAGGAAAAAAATCACGGTAGATATAATTGTTGTTACTGTAAATGCAGGAAGAGGGTTTACTGCCTTCTTAGAAAATGTCCATCCATCAGCCAATAATGACAAATATTTGATGACTAAATTTAGTTTCTGAATTATTTATTTATTTATATGACCATTAGACTTCCATGGCTAGGTAGGAAATACATTTCTGGATGCATGTGGAAAATGTGCAGCACATGGGCACACATACTGTATATAAAATGATCCGATGTTGATAAATTGACACACGCATACGCAGTAACTGAGTGCTGCATTTGACCTTTGACCTTTTGGAATCATGCAGGGGTCATGTCAGAAGACGTGAAAGCACAATACAAAATGACACTGCAACATTGACCAGTGGCTGTGTAAACCTGAGCAGATTTAGTGCAAAAATAGTTAGTGCCGACAGTGCGGTGCAAATGTGCATACAGATCTATAACCATAAATAAGTGACTATTAAAATGTCCAAAACTAAAAATTCTAAATTAAGGCTACAGTGTCATTATGCTTTAAGTCCCGGGTTAAATGCACTTATCAGGTTGTTCAACTGTGCAACCTTCACACGAGTGGTCGTGAAACTGTAAAACCTTGTAGTTTTAACTGCAGCATCTTTCTGTATATGCAGCGCAAGTATCAGTAAAGATGTAGCTTTAGTGTATCGTGGTTAGTGGGAGGATCTAGGTTTAGGGTATGTTTACTTGATTACTACATTGTCTTTGACAGGGAAAAAGTATTTGGTAAATGTTGCATGTGTTTACGGCCGTGGTGCATGGAAAGGAACAACAGGGCAGTGAGTGAAAGCCTCTTTTTGGATTCATTCATGGCTCCAAATGCTCTGGTATTATTTCATTATGATAGATTCTGCCGTCATGGTCATCTTGTTTTATGATATTTACTGCTCTTGTACTTACGTGTCTTTCTCTCTCATCACTTCTCAGCTCAAGCGATTTCTGGACACTGAGGTGCTATTCCACAATGACCACAAACATCTGCAAGAAAAGAGGATGTTTGGACATTCACACCGTTCCACAGAGCAGCACGAGAACTGTACTAAACATTTAACCTGCTCTCGGAGGCTCGCGCAGCAATGACTCGTTAAAGTTTTATAGTTACTGAAAGCGACAGCAAAATGGAAGACTTCGCAATGGGAGCTGCTGTGCTTATTAACTATGGAAGTGTCTAACAAATGTTAATCTCATAATAATATTTTCTACATGTTATTGCACTTTGGATTGTTCACTGTATCATGTTTTCAAGGTATGACTGAATCGCTTTTACCTGCAGTGTGAACTCATCTGGGAACTTGTTTTCGTTTGTTTGTTTTTGTCAGGTACAGAATGTTAAGAACAAGAGGTACTAAATGTGTCATGATGGTAGTATTTTTGTCAAAACTCAGATAATATTCTTACACCAAACCACTTGAAATATCATATGTATGTACGTACCTGTAGCACTGCCAGTCTCCTTTTAGCTTGCCAAAATGAATTTTATTTTTGCTTACATCAGGATGAAAATAACCTTTAACATATTTTCTGTGTGACTGGGAAAGGTTGCACAATGGAAATTTATAAAAATGTAAATATTAAAGATATTAACACAATATCTGGTTAACGACATACGTATTCATTTAATTATTTTACTCCTATTTCATTTATTTTTATTTGAATGAGTTGAATAGCATAAAGGCTCAGCTGTACGGGGACAACATCACATCAGCCAAAAGGGAGTAAAGGGAAACTCAGTCATTTATGACCCGTTCATGACGCTGCTTACGCTGCCTTGTAATCGAATGGATTGGAAAATTAGACTAAGAAAGGCAACTTTAACTTAAATGATTAACCTTATCCTTTGTTCCTCATCATATTTCACTGATGCGTTTATTGAATGTATCTTTATTCTAATCATGTACAAAGGAAAAGTACAACTTGTGCACTCATCATAGCTTCAAGATTCTCTTTGAACCTCCACATTGATTGCCTTTACCTATTAAACTTCATTCTATTATTTGAAAAGGGAACCAAACTATGGCATGCTCAAAGGAGGTGAACTTTCAATACAAAAAAAAAAAAAAGAGGCTTCTTGAAATGTTTCTTAAGTTCAAAGCTTTTCCCGTCTCAAAAGGGCATTTTTAATTCCATGTATTTTCACCCAAGAAGGTGGATACTAATAACTCTGGATCCTGAAGTACAGAATTCATATCTTTAAATCATGAACTATGTCTCCATTGCAATTGTAAAAGAAACCTTTGAGAGAAATACATGTATTGACCTTCTGATGTAAAAAAAAAAAAAAGAAAAGAATATAGAGAAAAGCTTTCTTAATAGAAAGTGCTGTTATTACCAAACTCTGCCATTTTCAACACAAATACTTATTATGTTACATTTATCATGATTCACCTTTCTAGATACGCTGATAGAATGAGATGCACACACTTCTAATGGCTACGGCACCCATGCCTTCCTTTGCTTGTCTGACTGTGAGCCGTTGTGTTGCGGCTCCCTCCCAAGTGACATCTTTATCTTTAATTGGAGAGTAATTACTTTTACTCATCTGCATCGTGGTGCACTTTGAAAAGACCTGAGAGAGGAGGCTGCACCTCCCTCAGCAGCCACATCCTCCCTGCCTCCATCTCTCCTCCAGGATCGGGGCCCCACAGCGCCTGCTGGCCCTGGTGGCTAGAAGACCCAACACATCCTCTGTTCTGCTTATTTTGCAATAAAATGGGATGTTTTTCCCTCCTCCTGCAAAAATTCACCCAAGACCCTCCACTGAGGATTGTGGCATTTCCATGTATTGACGTTTGGCTGGTGGTTCATATACATTTGTTATTCTATGCTCTGGACTTCAAAGAGAATGAAAGAGGGCCTATTATGCTAATTAGTCCTGTTCTGTTAAACGCAATCAAGGCCTCCCACATTAATCCTTAACTAAATACTTACTGGATTCAGAAACGCTTTTATCAGATGCAGAGAGACTAAGACACATACTGCTCACATTCCTGACAGGGATGTTTGCTAGAGAATTCTTTTTTTTTTTTGTAGTAGTAGTAGTAGTAAATAAAAGGTAATAAGTAAGTATATAAATGTCTCATTTCAAATCACAAATGTAAAAGTGGCTCATGTCAGTGTTAAAAGCGACACGGGTCAGTTTAAAGCTTCAACTTTAGTCGGCTTTCCTTTCTGTCTGTGTTGAAAGGAAGAGCCTATTGAGACCATGCTGAGGAGTCTGACCTTGTTCTCAGGTCTACATTGTTCACTGCACACTGCAGTCGTAACATATTCACAGTTTTCCCCTGAAGGGGGAAGAGAAAGAAGAAATCCTACACTGATTCCCAGTGATACATATTTCCATCACATAAATATTATTGTTACTTGCCGTGAATGTGAGGATTACATTACAGTGGAAACACAGCCGGCGCCTTCTTTGCGCACTGTGGGGATCCAGATTGTAGTCCAATTGTACAAATACAAAACCAAGGAAGCCGATGCAATAGGTGCTTTGATTTCAAAATAGTATTTTATGCTGTTTTATCATTTTCAAGCTCCACATACGGTACATTTTTTAATATGTAAGAAATTGAATGGTGATTTGTTGAATAATTGAAGAGTTAGGAATCACTGAATATTCTTCCCAACGTGCGTGCATGCTATAAAAAGAATAGAGAGAAGGCTGAATTACAGTCACGCTGCACCACATCGCCCTAACTATTTGCAGAAACTAAAACAATGCCTTTGTGTAATCTTTTTATTTCAAAGGTTTCACAATTGCGATATCATTGGGGAGGTGATGCAAATGTAAAAATATTAAATATTGAAAGGAGAACACAATTCCTTCAACATAAATGATTAAGTGTGCATTGAGAAAGTGCTGTGTTACATTAAACAATGAATTAATCTCATGTCCCTTAAACGGGAGGCTTTTACAATACCTACAGTGAATTGGGCTTTTTGTACATAAAAGCAATTGCTTTGTAAATGAACCAAATGCCCCCGGGCTTCCTCTTTAATCTAGCAGCACACACACACACACACACACACACACACACACACACACACACACACACACACACACACACAGGTCTAAGTGAAGGTTACTATGTTCAGCGACTCAAATGCAAACCGCTACAGATGCATCTGCGGATCTACAGTGCACTATCACGGCGATGCATCAGTCTTTTATTTACATCAGATACATCAGTTATGAATTTAAAGAGAGAAATCATGTTGCAACTGTCAGATTAGGCAATAACTTGAGATGCTTTTTTTGATGAAATACTTAAAAACACAAAGGCTGTAGCTGCAGAACAAAAAGTCATACTTGTGTCATTTGAAAAGAAGTTTTCATCTTATCAGATTCTTCATTGGGCCTCAAATAACGTAGTGCAGGTAATGCATTTAGAGATACATTACATATATAGTACCATACATAATTGGTTTAAAGGGTATTCGTGAGTACTACAGAGTTGATATTTGTAGTACTGTTGGCATGGGGTTGTATGATGGTGTCCCTGATAAGTATATAATTAGAATTGGCATGTTGCACTCCTTATTTCAACATGATTAATCAGTGGTTCTCTGTTAACTTGAAAGGAAATATTAGATCCTGAATAAACTTTGATGAAATCCAGAGTTACAAGTAAGAGATTTGGGTCAACTAATGAGAACAGAGCGTCCCACTTTGCAAGTCCAATTGGGAGAGAGGTGATTTGCATGTATGCAAATAGTGTTTGAGTTAATTGCATAACTTGGAATTCGATAATGATAAGTTGTGTTGGCTTCGTGGATGTCGGACCGTGTCCGCGGTTGTGACCGTTGGCAGAGTTGTCTCCCTGATGGCAGGTCAGGGTGTTCACAGAAGTGTACGTGGCGTTGTGTTGTGTTTCTTGTCATTGAGGATCTTCTTACAGTCTGTCATATAGTGTAGTATAGCAGGGGTCCCCAACCACCGGGCCGCGGACCAGTAACGGGCCGTGCATCATTTGCTACTGGGCCGCACAGAAAGAATCAAACCATTTTTTTTTTTGTGTTGGTAATATTTATTGTAAAAAAAAAAATGATGTATTATATTATATATATTACAATGTTATAATAATATAAATAAAGTGCATAATATAAAATGTAAGAACTTACATTATATATGTAATAATTAAATGATATGTTTTGCACTTTATTGTGTGTTTTGTGAAACCGGTCCGTGGTGCAGAAAGGTTGGAGCTGTAGTGCAGTATAGATTTTACACTTTTTAAAGAGCACACAACAAAAAAATCTGGAAAATGCTTCTACGTGAGCTGGGTGGATCAACGTTGTCTGTATTTATATTCAGACACTCACACAGAGATGGAGTGTATCGATCCTCACATTTTCATGTCACCTATTGTGCTCCCTGTCATTTCTACACCAGCCAAAAAAAAAATCTTCTTTTCCCGAGAGCATCTCTACAGCCTGTTGAGCTAAGGTCCGCTGCCGGATGAAAACTCTGAATGAAAACTTTAAAATGCTTGAAATCATCTTGATCATTTATGACAAGTGATAAAACAAAGGTGTGACTGCTCATCAGGACCTTTTCTTAAGTCAGGATAGAGCTACACATGACGATTAACAATATATGAAGATGAATATATGAATTAAAGATATCCCTCAGTTTAAATAATAAATATGTTTTATGTGATTATGCACACGTACCAATCCTTTGTAGGTTAGGGTTAGAGTTTAAAATGATATTATGAATACACTGGCTCCAAACTATTTCACAGTGTGTTATAAAGCACTTTGTTCATATGTTCCTTTACAACTGTTTATAAATGTATTTAAAACTACTGAATATGTTATCATATATGACTGCGACTATGCTAAACCTTGTTATCAAACATATATTATCTGTTTCTACGCCAGCTATGAATGCCTCATAAGAGGAGATATAGTTATTAACGAAGACGTCAAAAAACACTTAAATAATGTCCTTAAGTATCTTAAGTCTGCGTACAACTGCATCATAGTGTGTCACTGTTTAATAAACATTAAATTGTTGTTTATATTCGGTGTATAACGCTACATAGGCGGCTGGGATATCAAATATAGTTTTGCTGTCCAGGGGGCTATCCTCTGTCGTGCCACATGTTAGGGTTAACTGCTTTAATGTCGTGCTCCAAGGTGTAAAGTTAAACTTTTACACTCTTTTTCTTTTTCTAGCGTAGGTAATGGTGAATCCTCACTGAGGATGCAAATCGCTGTATTCCTAAGCATGAATCTGCTTCACACCTTTAAAACCTGCTCTGGCTGCACTGTAATCAAAGCAGCCGACCCCCCCCCCCCCCCCCCACCACCCCAACCCCTCCATCTTCCTCACTCGCTGACTGAATGGTGTTCTCTAATTAACCATGCAGAACAGGAGAAGAACACATGTTAATTTAATGTAACAAAAATGTTGATTTTCATGCACTCTCCTTTTCAAATATTTATGGGCTAGACTTGAATTTCAAGATGCATCAAAGACTCACAGGGTATGCAAATGTCTCTGCCTTACCCCCCAACAAGTTGGACTGTCTTTTGCTCTGCATGCACTGTGCCATCTGAGCTGTAAAGAGGAAGCCATGACAGTCACCCCTGTAGAAATAGTAATCTATATTTGTGTTTTCGAGAACTATCCGGCACGCGCCCATATCTTATCATGATCATACCACAATGAGAAAATAAAATGAGTCATGTCTTGTTCCTAATGCAAATAAGATTGTCAGAGCTGCAAACAATGCAGTCCAAAAGCAGAAAGCTCAAGTGTTCAAATAAATGAATAAATGGTTTACCACATCTACACATCAGCTCAGGCCGCATTAAGTTTACCTGAAAATAGGCTGAATGTTGGGGCACAGATGCTCTGATTTTGTCTATAATTCAGTCATCTGATGTGTTGCAGGATATCTGTAGGTGTTTCCCGCAGTGACCAAAAGGTGGCGTATGAGACACGTGAAACATACATCTCAGTCCCGGGAAGTCCGCTCCTGAGGAGACTTCACACAGACCACATATCACATCATGCGTGGATCTGGAAAATACAGTGTTAGATTGTTTCTAAAAATCAATATTTTAAGATGTTTGCCTGTGTTCGAAACACACAATCGATTAGATTCCAATAGTTTTACATTTTTGAGACTCAGGAGGCGCTCAAAGTGTCCGCAGAAGTACAGGAAAAAAAGTTTATTTCGGAAAGGTAAGTCTTTCTTTTCTCTTTTCTTTTCTCTTTTCTTTTCTTTCGCATGTTTCCATCATACAAATGTCAGCATATTGCACTCACACACACACACAGGCACACACACACACACGCACACGCACACGCACACACACACACTGCAGAAAAAAATAAGGGAAACTTAAAATTTACACCAAAAAAACGAAATGAATTGAACACATTGAACACTGTGATGCTTCTTGATGGAGATGAGGTGCGTTTCACTTCACCTTGAACAAAAAAAAAAAAAAAAGAGTGAAACTGTAGGCACACTAGAATCTGAGCTGATACGATGTTGTGGATGGGTTGTATAGCCCCCCCCCCCCCCTACGCACCCCCCCTCTCTCTCTGTCACTCTCTCCCTCTCTCTTTCTTTGCTTCTCCTCCCTCTTGCAGCTCTATGTGACTCTGCAGTTAACAATCAGAATTTCCTCCTGCTGTCTCCTCTCTTTGTAAGTAACTTTCTTATTTCTATTATGTGATCCATGATAGTAGCTGTTAAGACACTTCAGGCATGTTGCATAGCGCAGTCATAGTGGCTGAGTGCTGTGATGTACATTGGGCTTTTCTTTTTTTTGTGGCTTTCACAAAAGGCTGCTGCTGATTTTTACATTACAACTTTTCCGTCAGTTGTCTCGCTCTTGTCTTTCTATTGTGACTCTTTTCTGATTTCTGCACGTCCCTGTTGTAATTTATTTTGTGTGTTTGACATCTGCGGGCCTCCTCCAAGCTCAGCTGATAATTTCAAACACATGTTCATTCAATACAGAGAAGTGTCTCAGTGTAAAAGCTTCTGTTTTGGCGAGTGATCCCACGGTCAGCCGCTGGACCTTTGCTTAAATTTCAGATGTCAAACGACATGTCCCAGGTCTGTTTTAAAACATAATACAGGATTTATTTGAATTAATGTAACGGTCTAACATTAAGGCATTGATTGGTGCAACACACTGATTATCTTAATCGTATAAACTGTGTTAAAAAAAAAAAAAATTTTTAAATTTTATACAAAAATCAAGAAATAAAATAAATCATTTTATTAAAGTTAAAAGAGAAATGTGATGTTGGAAAATAACATTTTCCGTCGTGCCATTGCACACATTACATATTTTGTTTTTAAACAATTACCGACTTTTTTGTACTTCTAAAATCGGTCAATTAATCTAAATTGTAAACCTCTCGAAATTGACCACTTTTATTTTTGACATTTTATTTGAATGTAATAATTTATGTATCTAATGATAAACAGGCGGCGTGAAAATAAATCTGAAACGCTCTGCGTGACCAGAGGAATGTATATGTTGGACGTACTGTTTATAGGATAATCTGTCAAAATAATTATTTTAAATTCGAGAAAAGCAGAAGTGCATCATGTGACTTGCAGTCCATGAAATGTGCAAATATCTGAAGAGAAGCTGGAGACCTCTGTAGTGTGTAAATCAAAATGTCTTGTTCCATATGCTCGTTTAAAAAGTCGAAAGAACAAGATTATGTAGCCATAACGTAGGTGCTGATTTCATTGATGCAAATAAAAGCTTCTGTGTCACACAAACCTAAACTCGCCCCTGATCTCCTCTTACAGGGAATCTCTCCTGCTCTCATTATCTCATGACAGCTTCACCTACTTCCATCTAAAGAAACGGTGATTTTGAAACACTTTCATTAAAGTTGGGGAGTTCAGCACGTTACTTGTCCCCTAACAAATTACATTTAAAAGGTGGCAATGTGTCGCGGAAAGGAAACGTGTAGCATCTCCAGAAGGGGAACAGCCATCCTTAACTTTGCAGTCGCTTTAAGTGATGTTCATCTAAGTAAGCTTATTAAACTGACTAAACTGCGGGCAGTCACAACCATCCTCCGTGTCTCCACTTTTATTTCGCCACAAATCTCTCTCCCTCTCTCTCTCTCTCTCTCTCTCTCCCGCTCTCTCTCTCTCTCTCTCTCTCTCGCATCTCTTGTCTGGGAGGAGGTGGGGGGAGTCCTGCCTCTTTGCCTTCCTCAGATCAATGCCCTGGCCACTCACTTTCTGATGTTGCACGACGGGAAATGCTTTGAATACTTGCGACATGGCTGCGCGCATTGATTGCCAAGATTGACAGCAGCTCTACCCATCGTCTTCTCTTGTCTGAGTGAGAGAGAGGGAGATAAAGAACAGATAGGCGAACAACAAAAGGTACTTGTAGTTTTGGACAGCTGAACTTCACAGAGAGTAGACGGGATCCCCTCATATGGCCCCGTGTGAGCAGGCTTAAGTTTTCGCTCAACAGATAGCTCAGTGATCATTTTCTACAAAGTGCAGCCTTTAGTCTAGTGTTTACGCACGGGAAAGGACGCATACAGAACTTCTCCACGGCTCAGATCATCAAGGTAAACAACACGTTTGCTGTACTTTTCAACATGCTCTACGTTGTACTGATATTTTCACCTTGTGTGTTATTTCTGATTCCTTAAAGTCGAGCGCGCTTGCCAGTGAACTGCTCCGGCACAGTGCGTGCATTTGGCTTTAGAACAATTTTAAGAAAGTTATTTATGTGTTATGCTTACACGGGTTTCGCACATTTTCCATCGTGGAGAATGACTGTCAAACTTTCATTATTGTGATTATTTGATGCGTCGCCTTCACCAAAACAAGCGGAGCACACGCGAGACGAGAGTGGCGCGGGGCTGCTGTCCGAGGCGCTCGGCTTCACCTCAGAATCAGTGAATCTGCGTGAAATTCAACTCCTAACTCGGTCAGAACTCAACTCTGGGACAACCCGAGCCATCTTTGAAGGTTTTAAATCACACTTTTTGTTTTCTTCTTTGTTTATTTCAGCGGCGTGAAGCCGTGCGAGCGGATACAGGCTGTTCACTGTGAACTGCCGCGTTAGGATCGACCGGACCGCTGTCACCGATAACGTTTCCACTAAACGTCACGCACACGTGGCGAATCTTACTTAATTGTTCAATATGTCAATGTTTAAAGCGCTTTACTGTTTGTGTTTACATGTCCCGTAACTTTCTTCTGCTGGTGGCAGTTTCGCTTCTGTCCACAAAGCGGTACTATTCATTGACAATGACGTGCGCCCTGGTAGGTTTCCTCTCTGCATGTGAGGTGGACAAGTTTCATGTGTCATTATACCTTTATATATACATTCCGAGGCTCGTTGCCCCCAAACGGCTTCTCACCCGTAGATTTCTGTTTGATATATTTTTTTTTAATGTTAGAAACCCAGTTCCTGGCCCCCGTGAATAGCCTGGGAATTTGTTCTTCCTTAACTTTCTCGGGAGGTCAGGGGAATTGACCTCTAAAGAATGCATAAGCCATAAATTAAATTCAACAATCGCACAGCTTGTCCATTTGGAGAAGATGTACTTGAACAGACACTTTTCCATTTAAGCCGAAGTGTGTGAAGCTCGGCGCTCCCGGACTGACAGACAGAGGTTCTCTTGTGAAAAGTGCAAATGTGCTTAATAGCATAAAGAGTGTTTTTGTTTTCGTACATTTAGACATATATTAAACATTAAGACAATTCCAAAAAGTAATCATCAAATTGAATAGTTATAGTGTAGATATTTTTAAAGCACAATATAAACGTTGGGCTTTTTTAGTGTTGGATTAAAAAAAAAAAAGAAAAAGAAAAAGAGTTGTCCACTAGGAAATATTCATGTTGTGCAAACTCAATAAATAATTGTTTTAGGTTCATCATAAATGTGAGATCAAAAGTTAAATATCAGTGATTTTGCTTGAGATTGACAGCGCCGAGATGATCCCTCATTTTAAGATGTTTTCCAAAATGCGCACAACAACGAGCCTTTCAGAGCGTCCGCGGGAGCCATGATGACATTAAATAAGAAGAGATCCCGCTATGAAAACACTTACAAAACTTAAATAGAATTGTGCAGTTGTGTCTTTCTTCCTTTTATTAAACACCGAGCACGTGGGCTTTGTGGCCACACAGATAACACACCTGTGGCTAATTAATAATAATTCTCTCTCCCTTTAAAAACAAAACAAAAACAAAAAAAAAAAAAAAAACCCTCAAACAAAAAACACCTTCTCGGGTAATTCTTCGTCGCAGTAAAGTTTCTTCTCTTGTGCTATTTTGTTTTGAACAGTTGCTCGTTCTGTAGCTGTGAACGCAGGTTTCCTCATAAGGTAAGACGGTTCCGGAGACCAAATGCGAGTCTAAATGGCACATTTATAATTAGACTGCCCATTCAGCACATTGTCCTGATTGCTATACAGGGACACTCGGCTCTCTCTCTATAAGAGTTTGTCTCTGACGGCTTGTGCAGCTCAGCGTGTCGCTCACTAAAAGAGCGAGAGGGGAAAGAGTGAAAAGCGGCATTAGAGCCCTTTGATGCCACACAACCGCACTTGGCTCTTATTTAACATATCTCACTTATTTTTGCGCAGAGAAACCACCGGCATCTTAATTATTCACCTTCTTCCTTTCAGCACTTGTTTGCAGTCGTTACACACAACTTAACTGTGCATTTTAATAATTGGGGAAATATTAAGTGTTATTTTAATTTTGGCAACGTGATTCCTTCAAATAATTCCTGCTGGTTAATTAATGTTGCCCTGCGACATTTCGCAGTAATTGTCACTGATTTAAAACATTAATCAAAAACTAAAGACTGGCAATTTGTTGGTACGTGATACTTAACAGAACTGCAGGGCAATCATATATTTATCATATTTCATACTGACTCGCCTTGCACATTTTCTGTATTTTCAAGGACTAATCTGCGGGTGGATCTTGAGCTTTTTGCAAGACTGAGAAAGGCAGCTTTACCAACCTGGACTCAGCATAAGATATAGACTCGCTGACGCTGAGTAAGTTCAAAGATTTTTAGGACTTTCATTTTGGCATGAAGGGAGAAGCCACCTGGCTCACTTGTCTAAACACATCCTGCACTCTGTCCAAGTCCAACGTCTCCCATGTTGCAAGAGCAACATCGCTGCTGAGATTTTTTTTGTTGTCCATCATCATACATTGCATTAGAGCCTTTTTTTTAAATTTAATTTATCGAGTGGAAGAGAAATGTTGTGGATGAGCCCATCTTAAAATGTGTTTTAGAACGAGTGCCACAAACTAAATTGACTAGTAGCTTGACTTTTAACTGTCCTCATCATCTAAAGGTAGGATTTGTTTAAACTAAGCTCTCATGCCAGCAATTAGTGGGATCAAAGAAAAGGCAGGAGAGAAGGAGGAAGAGAAAGAGAGAGAGAGAGAGAGAGAGAGAGAGAGAGAGAGAGAGAGAGAGGGAGAGAGAGAGAGGGAGAGAGAGAGAGGG